>OX243819.1:1992804-2352053 GCA_945859605.1 Lumbricus rubellus
GACGGATTTCTCCTTGACCTGTGTATAGTCTGTCGACGTCTACCTTACAAGACGGAGCATAACAGAGCAGACCTTCCGGAACTAGCAAACAAAGGATTTACTATTCAGGGAAACATACCCAAGAAGCTAGTACGGATTTCTCCCTGACTTATGCAAAAGACTTTCTACGTCCACCTTACAGGACGGAATATAATAGAATAGACCCGTAACGCTGTCTGGACAATTACAACCCACTATTCTACATCTGAAGCTGCCTTCACTAACCATATAGAATTCAAAATAGCCAATAATCTCATCATAGATTATACAATTAATCATGATTATGCAATCACATCTTCTACACTACAAACAAGCACAGCATCCTTGCCATTCTTCGTGGCAACAAAGAAAACAATGCAAATAGAACAACAAGTAAACAATTCTTACCTACCCCATGATCTAACCTAGATCAAGTCTAGAAACAAAAATTCATATGCATTTTCATCCAAAGGAACTCAAACCAGGCTTCTCGCCAAAGCCTAAACCGATCGCCATTACGCGATATTATCTTACACTAGCTATACGTTACCTATATCTTACGGGGCGAACAATGTTCCTGCGAGGTCTCGCATCGGACATTAATTCCTCAACTTCAGGATTATTCAATCCATTCAGGGTCTCCAAGTCTAAAGGACCTACCGGATCTGGATCTTCTATCTCGTTCCACTCTCCCGGAGGGTCTCCCACAAACAATTTAAGTTTATCAATGTAAACCAATTTAGCTTGCGAGCGTGCGGATTTCTGGATCTTAAAAAGGACCGGGCTCAGCTGTTCAAGTACCTTATAGGGTCCAGTGTAGAGTTTATTCCACTTATCCTTAATTCCAGGGCGTCTCCGTGGATAAAAGTACCAAACCCATGACCCTATGGGAAACCTAGCGGGTTTCACTCTCATATCATACCGGAAATTTCTGTTAGTGACATGGCGCTGCATAAATCTTCGAGCAATTTCAAAGTTATTTTGCACATTCTCAATTTGATTCACAACAAAATCATCGGTACTAGACAAAGCATTTGCAACTTGGACATCTCCTAAAGCCAAATCAATCGGCATGCACAACTCTCTTGACAGGAACAGCCGGTTAGGTGTGAATCCGGTGCTTTCACTTTCACTTGCTCGATAGGCGGCGAGGACGTAGGGAAGATGCACATCCCAGTCGCGCTGGTTCTGGGCTACCACCTTCCCGAGTAGGGTGTTCAAGGTTCTGTGGAACCTCTCCACGGCTCCATTGGTACTTGGCTTGTACGGCGTGGTCCTCATCTTGTCGATCTGGAGGTGACGACACATCTCCTTGAACAGGTTCGCCTCGAAGCAGGGACCTTGGTCTGTTAAGATTTGTCGCGGGCATCCGAACCGACAGAAGACTTCCTCGACTAGGACTCGTGCCACGGTCGTCGCCTCCTGGTTGCGGATCGGATAGGCTTCCGCCCAGCGGGTGAAGTGGTCCACGGCAGTGAGGATATACCGGTATCCTTTACTGGAGGTGGGATGCGGTCCAGTGATGTCTACCCCCAAACACTCCATCGGGGCTCCCACGGACATCGGTTGGAGACGACCCTGTCTGGGCGTCTTTCCGCGGTGGTACTGGGCGCACGGGACACACCGCCGAAGTGCCATTCGTACATCCTCTCTCCACCCCGGCCAGTAAGCTCTCTTTTGGAGTTGAGCGAGGGTACGTCTGATACCCATGTGCCCTCCAGTAATTCCTTCATGAGCGAGCCGTATTAACGAAGATCGTCGACTACGCGGGGGAATCAGTTGTCGGGTCGCAACTTGCCCATCATCTGCGTGGAGCCAGTTCCGGGTGAGCAATTCCCTGTGGAGTTCCAGCTGCGGCCATTGGGCTATCAAGTTCTTTACAGTTCCGCTCTGACTCCGCAGTTCGTCATAGGATGGAGGATCATCAGAGCTGAGCTTCTTTTGGATAACCCAGCCCAGCTCGCGGTCGGCTCGTTGTTCATCCCGAATGGTCGTTCGGTCCCAATCGATCGGTAGATCCACCGCTCCCCCACGGAGGCCCGTCGTTTCACGGATGACTTGAACTTGTTGCGGCATGCGCGACAGGGCGTCCGCGTTCTGGTGCGCAGTTCCGGCTCGATGCTGGATATCGAACTCGAATTCTTCCGTTATGGCCAGCCATCTGGCCTGTTGTCCGATAGGAAGCGGCGTTCTCCTCAGCCATTGCAAGGCGGAGTGATCGGTGCGTAGTAAGAATCGACGCCCCAGCAGATACTGTCGATAGGTCTTTAGAAAGTAGACGATGGCCAGAAGTTCTCGCTTCGTAACGTCGTAGTTCTGCTCCGCCGTGGAACAGAGTCGGCTACCGTAGCAAACTACGCGTTCATGCCCGCCTTGGATTTGTGAAAGGACTGCTCCTATGGCCTCGCCGGATGCGTCCGTATCAAGAATGTACAACCCATCATCATTGGGTAGGGCCAGGATGGGTGATTCAGTCAAGAGTCGTTTCAGGTGAGAGAAGGCAGCTTCGCATTCGGTGGACCATTGAAAACGAAACCCCTTTTTGGTCAACGCATGCAGCGGTTTAGCGATTTTGGCGAAGTTCGGCACAAATTTTCTGTAGTAAGAGCACAATCCAATGAAGGCGCGGACGTCTCGCAGCTTCCTAGGGGTTGGCCAATCTTTAACCGCTACGGTTTTCTCCGGATCAGTCATAATGCCATCCTCACTTACGACATGACCCAAGAATAACACTCGCCGTTGTAGCAGGTGACATTTCGAAGGCTTCAATTTCAACCCGACAGCTGCCAACCGTTCCAACACTTGCGTTAACCGTTCCAAATGAGTCTCAAGATCTTCGGCAAAGACAATGATGTCGTCTAGGTATATTAGACATACCTCAAAATTCAGTCCAGCCATGACCAGGTTCATCATTCTCGAAAACGTAGCCGGCGAGTTGCAGAGACCGAAGGGTAGAACCCTAAACTGAAAACTTCCTCTTCTAGTGATGAAAGCTGTCTTCGGGCGATCCTTCGGATGAACTGCAACCTGATGGTACCCTGCACGAAGATCAAAAGTGCTGAACCACTTGGCTCCGGCAAGGGTATCCAAACTCTTGCTAATCAGAGGTAGAGGGTAGGCGTCCTTCCGGGTTTTAGTGTTCACCGCTCGATAGTCCACACAAAATCTCGGGGTACCATCTCGTTTTTTCACCATCACCACATTACTTGCCCAGGCTGAGGCTGACGGTTCTATCAGTTTTTGTTGCAACATATTGTTCACTTGTTCATCAATGACGGGCAATAGCGTTAGCGGCTGGCGACGTAATGGTTGTCGAACAGGGCTTTCGTTCCCAGTTTCTATCTCGTGTTGGATTACATCGGTGAAACCCAAATCCCATTCATTCATTGAAAAGGCTTTCTGATTTGCGGTGATGATTTGCCGAAGTCGTTCCTGTACTTCTTCCGGTACATCGGCGGCAATGTCCCTCCAAAGAGGAGAAAGGGTCGCCGCAATTTCAGCATCGGTTGATTTCGGTAACGTTTCGTTAACGGCTGCGCACCCGGCCGCAGATCTCAAGAGTTTTTCTTCCCCCATTACCGTAACCGGTTCGGCTGTACATTGAACTCCTTTCTTCAGCCAGAGTTGTTGGTCGGTGGGATTCATCACCCGAAGCGGCAGATCGAAGGTCCGGTTAGGGAGCAAGGTTCCGGCTAGAATGAGTCCGGAGTCTAATACTTTCGGATTTACAGCCCAGGAATCGGTCATTGCTTTCAAGTTCGGAAGGAGCGCATGGCTTTCAACATCCATCTCACTTTTTGCCACTACGAGTGTGTCATGAGAAATCACTATCTTACGACATAGCCCGGCACGAGGTTTGGAGTGTACTTCGAATCTATAGCCTCCCACCAGGATCCAGTTGCGACCGATATGCCAAAGTACATTTTCGTCTTTCATCCAGGAAAGTCCAAGGATCAGTTCAGAGACCTGTTCTGTGACTAGACAGGGAATCTTGAATTCGTGATCGCCGATTTGCAGTTTCAGTATTGTCTCTCCCACAACGCGAATAGCAGACCCGTTAGCAGCTAACAAGGACTGTTCAGAATTCTGCACATCTTTAGGATCTACTAGCGAAGCAGGACATAATGTCATTTCGCAGCCAGAGTCAAGCAAGGCTAGAAGAGATTTGCCATTCAGTTTTACAGAGAGGTAGGCATCATTTCTACCTTGGACGTGTCTGACATTACCTTCTCGATTCCCGGTGGTTTCTTCGAATTCTTCATCTGCTGGCGCCCTCTGTGGACGTGCTGGACAACCGCGAGCCAAATGTCCCGGTTGATTGCATTCGTAGCAGCGACGATTGTCCCGTTTCACCCGTGGAAAGTTATTGTCTCTATTTCGGTTCCACTGTTGATTGTTGGTTCCTGTTCCCCAGGGTGGTGACGAACGTTGCGGCTGCCATTGCCGAAACTGACCCTCAGTTGAAGTAGCACTCAACTGGTTCTGGAACATTTCTTTCATCTGTCGGGTCAGCGTCTCGTGCATCTGGTTGAATTTTTCGTCGAGGGTTGTTTCTACTTCTTTCACTGTCTTGATGCGACCCGGTCGACGGTCGTGGAACCCGGTGGTGTCTTCATCAGCGCGGCGGTAGCCTTCCAACCGGAGAGCGATTTTGTAGGCGCTATCTAACGTGGTTGGTTCCCGCTCTCGTACCTTCAGCGCTAGGTCCTTGTCTAACAGAGCGTCAAGAAAAGCTCGAATAGCTATTGTCTCACTGTGCGCGGACGACGGTCCTGGGAAAGCTAAAATCATAAGCTTTCGGATGTCTTGTACGAGCTGACCGAGATCCTCACCCGGTTGCTGGCGGCGAGAATTCAGTTTGGTTTGGTACAAGGCTGCCTGGTCCGAGCTTCCGTATCGTAGTCGTAGACGGTCGACTAGATCGGTGCAGGTGGTGATGGATTCCGAGTCGAATTCATGCAGAAGTTGGTCTACCGGTTCTACTAGCGCACACGTCAGTTGGGCCAGTTTCTCTTCTTCAGTCCAACGGTTACTTTTCGAACATACTTCGAACTTCTTAAGGAACACTTCTACTGAGGTCTTACCGTTGTATCGGTCCAGCTTCATTGACGATGTCATTCTTCTATCTGGGAAATTTGAATATTCAGTTTGTAGTTTCCCAGCAGGTTCTTTCCTTTCACGAGCAATTGGTTCAGATCGAGACGGTTCGACAGTGTCCTTTTTCGGCGACAACTCTCGAGCATAAGAGCTGACAATTGTGGGCGGTTTTTCAGAGGCAACACCGCTCCCGAGTATGAACGGATTAGGCAGTTCATCTTCGAGACCACCCGCGACAATCGGTTTCACTGTTGGCCACTGCATTAATTGTTTCGCCAGGGCAACCTGTTCATTGTACGAGACTGGACCGTAGTAAGGGACGAAGATGGGCTGTACTGTCTCACGAGGTAAGTATTCGTAGCTCTGGGTAACCTGAGTTTTTAGCGACAAAGACATCGTTGACATTATCGGCCGACTCGAAGATGTCGTCAGGGTGGGCATACGAGGAATCGAAGCAGAAGCGAACGCGATCTTTTCTGATTCAGGTTTCATTTCACGTACCTGGACGTCGTGCATACCCACATTCTTCGAAGAGATGATTCGCGGAGGAATTTCGGTTGACCGTCGAAGATCTTCAGTTTCAGTATTCATGAATTGGTACGACGAGTATGGGAAGGTGGCAGCCCGTGGAGTTGCAGTTGACATGGGACGACGAGGATGTGCATCTCGTGGACCCCAGTCGTACTCTCGTGTGAACGACAAAACCCCATTTGATTTATCTACAACTAACATTCCAGAGTTAGTACATGTTTTCAAACAGTCTTGCCCTATAGCTATCGCATTTGAATCGAGCACAAATCGATGTAAAGGCCGCATATCAGTTACTTCTGAGTCTTCACTATTGCATTTCAATTGTTCGGTTATATCATTATTTAACCGGTTTTGTTTCTTGCGCATATACGACTCATAGTCAAAATTTTCATAAAACGTATTTAAATCTCTATGATAGACAGTTTCATTCCTAACCATTCCGGGTTCTTTTCTGGCCCTTGTATCTTGACTAAGTTGGACCCGAGCGTTAGCTGTATTTGAACCTAGTTCCAAAACCTCACTTAGTCTAGGACCAAGTGTACCTGAGCTTACTTTTACCCCACTTCTGGTACCAATTGTAACGGCCTGCTGCCCCCTCGTAAGAAAACCACGTGACCGGGGGTCCCACCCTTGGTATTGCTCTTCAGCCTCCCAAGTGGTAGGTGCCCGCCCTGGGATTTCAATCGAGGCGCCGCACTGTTGAAGGGGTGCTCTATTGTCAGGTAAGACTACAGATCCATCTAAGTAAGTAAGATCTACGGGATCCATTGATTTCCCTCTGGTAAAGTCGTAGTTTAGGGTTGGGTCTTCCACCTCAGGACGGGGATGTCTCTCATCGGTACCAGGAATGGCTTCGGTCGAGTGGCGACATATGTCTGCGGTTCCCGGTCTGGGAACGACGGCTTCCTCTAATTGAAGACCGTCTGGGTTCAAATCCCCTTCAACAGATTGTGTAAATCCCCGATCCCTAGATGTGGTCCACCCTTCCCTTCTCTTTTCCTGCATTACCTCACCTTCTTCTCGGGAAAGACTACCCCGATGGTGTTGCTCTTGTAAGTGGCTTATCTCTTGACTAAGGCTCTTGAATTGGGACTCCTGTTGTTCCATGAGCATCCCCAAGGTTTCTGAAACGGTTAGTAAGAGTTCCCCAACTTGTTTACCCTTTACTTCTAATTGGTCAAGACGGTCAGGGGTTCCTCCCTTCTCCCCTTCAGTTATGCATTCCTCTAATTCCTCATCAGAGTGATCCTCAGACCTATTAGGGATTTCCATTATTCAGTTATTTACTAACATCAGATTTAATTTATTTTAATTAAACAATTCAACTGAGTATAATGTACAAGCGTTGCTGACAATTAACATCTGTGATCGGGCCTAGATATTGTCCTTCAATAACTATGCAATATGTCTTCAAAGTCAGCAGAATCTCCGTAAATAATCAACAGGCGCGCACAACCTTAATTCTAGTAATCGCGTTTTGTAATTAACAGTCAGGTATAATGACTCACAATTCAGACGGTAGTTTTCAACCGTTATTCAATATCGACTTAGGTTTCAATTCTTATTATCAGTGAACATTTATTTCTATTTATTTAACTACACTTGGTTTCGGATTCTGTTATGGAGCAATTAGATTAGTTAATACTTTCCTGGAGATTTCCGTGCAATTTGGCCAACACTCGCATTCAAATATGAAAAGAAGATCGGAAGATTTTTTGTCCGAATATTGGAATATATGACAATAAAGATTCACACAGAATCAGCTGCAAACTGTCCCAAAACCAGTCGCTTAGTCAACGGTATATTCATATTCATGAAATCAGGCAATCAGCCACACATTCAGCATTTTTAGACCCAGAATATACAGAATTTCTGATCTTCCCGAGCCGAGCTCTCACTCCGATGAAAACTTCCAGTCGACTGCGCATTTCGGCGTTGGAAGCGGTCACGTGATCCGGATCAACCAATCAGCGACTTACACGTTGGCCGAATCTAAAAATAGAGTGTCGCATTGCGACACTTTCTGTTGCAGCGAAGTACTGCACCGAAGGTCGGATCTAAAAGCGGCTAAAACCGAAGGCCGGTCGCAAATTTAGCAAGGCCGCAAATTAATAAGTGAGTACGCCGAGCGGCCTAAAAGGAGGTTAAATTGTAGCGGCCTCATAGGACGTTACACAATAATTAGGCTGCCATGGTTACGAAGATCGTCTGCAATCATCGTGAAGTCTTCTTAGTCTTAGACTAGATGATCAGACCTCTCCTTCGCTGAGAGTCATTATGGCTGAGTTAGTTATAGCTAGGGCGCAGGTGAAGCATGCAGCAATCTAGAAGAAAATTTCGTTATAGATCACTGCCATGGCGGACAGGACCGTCGAGAGGGGTTTGGTGACTTAGGGCAAATGCCCAAAGACCCGGCGAATTTTAGGAACTTGATTTGATATAGCGCCGGTGAATAAGCTGGTCTCCCTGACGTGGCTTTTGTGGGCGCTGAGAAATTCTCGAAGATTTACATTACATTACATATTAGGCCTACATTCGGCACCCAGGCTAGGTAGTTATTTGTATATATTTTTTATTATAATATTATACATGTATAAAGCTTAGGATTTAGCCTATGCCTTTTAAATATAATAGGCTAATTATTGCAGACAAAATTGACAAAATGAACTACAATCAGTTTAAACTTCAAGTCAGAGCTTTTTTAACATGCAGTTGTACACAAAATGTGCAGTTCTAAATGGATTTGTGCAGTTGTAGAAGCACTTCTGCACAGTTAAAACTAGCAAAAAAGGTCACTGTCCTTCGATCTATTGGAAGTAATTTACAATGGAGGATGGGAAAGAAAAGAAGGGTTGTGCAGTTCAAAAAATTCCCTAAAACAGCCCTGCTTCAAGTTAACAACAGAGTTAGGCCTAAACTCACAATTGAGATACAAACATAAAATTGTTGGTTGTATGCCTATTATAGTACCTGCATTATTATCATTTCAATTTTTACCAACTTTTTTCTCATTAAGCCTTAAGATACCGGCATAGTCTATTATTATGGGTCAAAGACTGCTCTGCCTATAATATTACATGTATGGCCCGGAATTTCTCTCGTCATCCTGATGAATCTGAACCAGGAAAATTCTATCATTCTGAGCGAGCACGTTCGTGCCTCGCCCACTCGATCAGGCAACACAACAGTTGCATGGGCCACGAAACGAAACCTTATTGTTATCTATCCTAATGCTAGTTGCTAATAAATGCTGTATATCTATATAGCGCCATTTACATGTACATGACATTGTAAAGGCAGATATGCACCAGTGGCTTTAATTTCCATAAAGGTAAAGTTGTCCATTTGATATTTTTGTAGTTATAGAGTTGCAATAAAGGATATATAAGCTATCTCCCAGATCGTTCAATAGGCAGAAGAGAAAGCCGATGACAACCAGTGACTATCGACATAATAGGCTATATTCGACAGGTAAATTAGCCATTATGCTTCATCTGACATCTTAGACTGTACCGTACATGTATGTATACAGACAGACATTTCATCCTTCTTAGCCCACATTTTGCACCGGATATCTCGTTTTGCACGAAGGCAGCAGGCACAGCAGCAGACGCAAATATCGGAGATGGATAGGGGCGGATAGAAGGAGGGAGACAGAAAGGGAAGGTAGACAGTGACCGAGGCAGACGTCAAGGAAGCATATGCAATGACGGAGGAAGACAGTGTGTGGGAGGCAGACAGTAGCATGTATGATGTGTAGAGGCAGACAACAACGGAGGAGGGCAGAGGGAGCATGGGCGGAGTTTATCAGGGGCTAGGGGGAAGCTAAGCACCCCCAAGAAGGCCCAGATTCAGCTTTTTTACCATGAAAATGACATCTTTTTCCGGGCTTAGCCCCCTTAAGAAGGCATTAGCCCCTCCAAGAACAGAAACCAAACTCCGCCCATGAGAGGGAGGAAGGCAGTGGCGGAGGCGGACAAAGACAGATGGAGACAAAGGCAGGCGGAGATAAAGGCTGACAGTAAATGAGGCAGACAGCGAAGAATGCAGACAGTGTAGGAGGAAAACAGTGACCGAGGCAGACAGAAACAAAGCTAGACAGAAAACAAGGCAGACAGTGACGAAAACGGAAAGCCAAGGAGAAAGACAGTGGTGGAAACAGACAGTGACAAGATCAGACTCAAGATCAGACTGAGGCAAAGACAGACAGAGACAATGACAGACAGAGACAAAGAGTTACAGAGAGACAAAGGTAGACAGAGACCAAGGCAGACAGAGACAATGGCAGATAGAAACAAAGAGTTACAGAGAGGCAAAGAAAGACAGAGACAATGGCAGACAGAGACAATGGCAGACAGAAACAAAGAGTTACAGATCGAGAGACAAAGGTAGACAGAGACCAAGGCAGACAGAGACAAAGAGTTACAGAGAGGCAAAGACAGACAGAGACAATGGCAGACAGAGACAATGGCAGACAGAAACAAAGAGTTACAGATCGAGAGACAAAGGTAGACAGATACCAAGGCAGACAGAGACAAAGAGTTACAGAGAGGCAAAGACAGACAGAGACAATGGCAGACAGAGACAATGGCAGACAGAAACAAAGAGTTACAGATCGAGAGACAAAGGTAGACAGAGACCAAGGCAGACAGAGACAAAGAGTTACAGAGAGGCAAAGACAGACAGAGACAATGGCAGACAGAGACAATGGCAGACAGAAACAAAGAGTTACAGATCGAGAGACAAAGGTAGACAGAGACCAAGGCAGACAGATACAAAGCAGACATAGATAATGACAGACAGTAAATGAGGCAGACAAAGAAAAGGACAGACAGTGACAAGGGAAGACCGTGCCTAAGTGCAAAGCACGAAAAGTCAGACAGAACGAATCATTGCATTAGGAAAGTGAGAGAGTTACAAGTTACAACGGTGGAATATAGCAGGAAGGAAGGAAATATAAGAAGAGAGACAGTATCATACTCTCTCTCTGTCTGTCTGTCTTTGTCTCTCTCTCTATCTCTGTCTCTCTATCTATCTCTCTCTATCTCTCTGTGTCTGTCTGTCTCTGTCTCTCTCTCCCTCCCTATAGCCTATTTCCTATAATAGTAGTACATAAGATTCTGAGACAACTGTTCAGATCTCAGTTGCAGACTGTAATCGATCAACGAAACGAAGCAGACGACGGTTGTTGGTGGAGGTCCAGGGAGTCTTGACAGACGATCCATCAGAGGATGACTTTAGCGATTACAATGCGACATGACTCCTAACACCTGTATATAAATGTATGTATCATCTCATATAATATATATATATATATGTGTGTGTGTAATACTGTATATATATATATATTACATCAAAGTACTGATCAAATATAAGCTGAATATATATTTGTATACACAAATCTCGACATATTATGTCGAGATTTGTGTATACAAATATATATTCAGCTTATATTTGATCAGTACTTTGATGTAATATATATATATATATATAAAGTATTACACACACACACATATATATATATATATTATATCGATATATTATATCGATATAATAAATATTATATGCAAATTGTCCTACTACATTTGTATCGTGTTATTTATATTTAGACCTGTCTGCAGCAAACCATCGTAGGTCAAAATATTACACACATAATATGCAGAGTGCAGAGGTTTTTTCTTTGGAATCTTGAAAACTCTTTGCTTGACCGGAGCTTCTTGTGCATCAAGAAATGCTGATTGCAAGGAGCAGAAACCGGTTTCAGTGGCTTAACTGGACTCGGTTTCAATGAATATATTATTACAAACGAAAAGGAATGTCATAATATTATACAACTGATAACTTCAATCAAGAATGAGCTATAGAAAAGAATTCATTTACATTTGCATGTGAACGAGCATCCATGCAAGTACATTGTAGGGGTGAGTGAGTGTAGAGAAAACAGAATCGTTCATACATGGAGCATTGGAGCAGGATAAATAATAACATCCATTGTAGGCCCTGTAATATGGAACCATTGATTCGTATCAATCAAGACATTCATCAACGGTGATAAACTGATCCAAATGCTATTAAGTATATAGTTAATTATTATTCGAGTCTTTGTCTTTGAGAAACCCTTTGCACCTTGCAAAAGTGCATGACAAAACACAACACATAAAGACACTGTCTAGTATTTGCTTCTCTAAATAGAATCTTTAAATGCATTTCAAATTGCTGGATTTATACCGAAACAATGAAGAAAAATTAGGCCTATCAGTTATCACCAAAACCTGCCAAGTATTGAGCTAAATGAAAATGCTGTGCATGGCTGTTTTTAAGGAATTTTTAGAACTGCACAACTCCTTCTTTTCCTTCCCGTCCTCCATGGTAAATTAATTCCAATCGGAGGACAATGACCAGTTTTTGCTAGTTTTAACTGTACAGAAGTGCTTCTACAACTGCACAAATCCATTTAGAACTGCACATTTTGTGTACAACTGCGCGTTAAAAACAGCCCTGAAGCTGTGTAATTTTCCAATATAAATGCACATTTTAAATCACAAACGACACACACACACACACACATATATATACACGAATGTGTAGACATGCACACATAGTCATAGACACACACATCTATACACAGTGAATATATATATATATATATATAGGTTATCAGATGCTTCTAAGATTTTCTTAGTTTTTGCTGGCTAAATTTATTCTTCCTAGAATTTTGCCGATTACCGATCGGATATATAACGGTGGAATTGTCCACAGACTTAGACCCAAAATGCCACCATGTATTAAGTAAGACATTCTAAATGATCTGTCTGTATGTTCTCATGCATTTCTTTTGCATATTGAAGAAATTGAAGAAAGAAGACACTGGAAACAGAGACAAGTGGAGGAGAAGGATCCGAGTGGCTGACCCCTCGCCAGAGGGAATAATTCTAGCCTGAAGGGAAAGAAGATATCTCTTGCATATTATGTAATAGTAATATTATCAACTAAGTACATATGGTGCAACAATACCAAGTTGTGGTGAGGTCAATAGGCCTATCCAAAGGATCAATCTGCTAATGTTCACAGAGATGCAGCCTGTCAGCAATAACTGCAAAGCCTTCTCATGTATTAATGTATTGTACATGTGCATATTTACATTTCAATGTTTGCTTGGCAGTGCCTTTCTTGCAATGTATGTACACCAAAATGCGGATAGCAATATTTTTGGTCTATTAAAGAATATTATTATCTTATCTCAATAATTATAGAAAGATCCATGTGCATACATTCTGGAAACACTCAGTTTATTGGTAGAAGTTGAAGGATTTTATGCTATGCAACGCAAGCAACAGAAGGAAGTTTTAGAGTCTGGCATAGGCCTAACACGTCAGCATGAAGCATAAACAATGAGCCAGACTTTTTGCTCACGATGACATCAAATAAATATATGAGCCTTAGATATCAAATGCACATATTACATGATGTCTGCTGTGCATTGACACTGAACACAGGCACAAATATTTCTTGAGCCACCTGATATCGTAATAGATATCATTTCACACCGTCATTTTTCTTCATCAAAATTCACAGAGACTTTCGTTCATTTCTGGTGATATAGGTCTTTGCTCTTTTCCATGTCTGAAAATGTAATGTAAATCTTCGAGAATTTCTCAGCGCCCACAAAAGCCACGTCAGGGAGACCAGCTTATTCACCGGCGCTATATATAATCAAGTCCGCAATAGCCAGAGCTGCTGTTTTCGTTCCGGTGCCAGGTCAAAATCCGGGGAGGTCAAGCCGAGGAAACAGTGTGGTGCTATACGGTGGGTGTCGGTGATGGTGGTAGTTGGGTGATGGAACCTGATTGGAATCTGGGTAGGACAGCTTGAAGAGTTCGGTTTTCAGTCGCTAATGGAAAGAATTTAATGAAAGCCATTCATTTTGATTGTGGTTTGATGCTGTCAAGTCAAGAGCACCTCTAAGGAGTTTCTCTTGAAGTGGCGTTATATAAATTCACGATTTACGAGAGGAAACACTGAAGCATGTGTGTAACAATAATTATTATCAGTTAACACTTTAACAATCAGCTCTGCATTCAGTTCCCAGTCAATATTAATACACAGTACACACTCATCAGTAAAGTGTTAAATGGCCTACAATTCACAATATATTTAGTTCGATTCAATTTAGCCGCATAAGAATCAATAATTTTTTTAAAGAAAAGTACAGACAAGATCAATTGTAAACCAAACTACACATTTTTACTAACATCAAGTTTAATCTAAAAAAATAGGTAGGTAATATTTTAATTGTACAATTTCATTATCAAACACAAATTATAAAAAAACCATTGCAATAAAAATCAGATCTGAATCATCTGATGTACAAAAACCTTTTAAGGCTGATTTATTTTTATTTTTTAAACAGTTCATTTCATGTTACTGTACAAAATCGAATCAGAATGTATATGAAATATGAGCAAAAATCTCCTTGCCTATAAGTAAAAAATCAGCAAGCATTTCAAGAAAGTCCTATGAACTAGGGTCATGTCAGATAGGTCACACGATGTATATGATAAATGTCAAATTATTCAGACATTTTGCATTTATGCCACCAAACCAAATCTTCTAACGTCTTAAAGATCTGATAATAGATACTTTAAATAAATGTACAAAAACGTGACATTAATACTTTCCAATTACGTGCTATTAATACTTTCCAGTTACGAAGAAAAATGCGACAAACCTAAATTGATTCAATCTCACGTTCAGACCCCTAAAACAGAGCAATAAAGCGATCACAGGAACTGAATAGCACGGCAAGAATTCTATGAAATTCACAACAACGTAAATAAATAATTTGACGATAAAGGTGCAACAATGTCTGTACGCAACTCTGTGAAAGAGAGCGTAAGGCCGGTATATAAAATCAGAATACATTTTTACATTTATAACAATCTGCAGCAAAACAAACGTAGCCGAGTGCAAGGCCTGAAATGCAGGCGCCGAGTGTTTGCGCTTTCATTCAAGCAGTCACTATTTAAGAACCATGAGCAAGGTCTATAAAAAAAATTGCTCAGAGATGTCGATGTTACACTGTGTGGGTGATGTGTGCACTTCTGAACTCTGTAAACTTTGTAAAGGAAGGTTGGGGGAATATCAAATGCAGGCACCAGTATATTGCATTGTACAGTAAGGCGGATATTCTATTTGACCGTAAAAAATCAAATACCTTTACCTGAAAGAGTTCAGCACCAAAAATCTCATCTTTCAGTGGAAAACCTAAATAACAACGACAATTTATATGGCGCCGTAACGCGGCCATACCGCTACAAGGGTGCCTTACAAACAGCCAACTGTAGGATAAGCCTTTAAATAGCAAATAGATAAGTTTTAAGCTTTGATTTAAAAGAGTCCACTGAGGCATCCAATCTAATGTCCGGTGGAAGACTGTTAAAGCTTTCCCTTCTGTGGTAACTTGGTTTTGTCCCTCCCCAGCCCTTGATCTCCCTGTACTACTCCACAGTGGAGCCCTGCCCTTAGCGAGTGACCGTGCCTCTCATTCAACTGATGACGTCTGGCACATTATCATATAACATAATTCATCCACAGTCAGTGATCTCATCTTTTCAGTAAATATATTGCTTAACCAATTTCTAACAGTAGAAACAATTATTTGTTGTAAAAAAATCTGAGTCTAAAGAAACTGGCGATATTGTAATGAACATTTTTAACCTCAATGTCACTTGTATATAAATAATGCAAAAGACATCAACCACTAGTG
The DNA here is from genome assembly GCA_945859605.1 of Lumbricus rubellus. Classification (NCBI taxonomy): domain Eukaryota; kingdom Metazoa; phylum Annelida; class Clitellata; order Crassiclitellata; family Lumbricidae; genus Lumbricus; species Lumbricus rubellus. The sequence goes on from OX243819.1 coordinate 2,008,217, forward strand.
TACTGTAAACCATGATCAGCCATAACTGGTAAGCATGAACTCGGCTATCGTAATCTCGAGATTTCTAAAGCGCCCCCAAAAGCGAAGTCACGAGTACCAGCTTATTCACAGGCGCTACTTAAGGTGAGGGTTCAGTTGGGTGTCTGATAAAGCACGATGGCTGAATTTGCCCTGTGGTTGAGAAGGCCTGGGTAGCAAAGTTCAGCATTAATTGAACAAGCAACAGGAATTAGCAACAATAACCACAACAGTCTGCCAGGCACCGGGCTAAATCATTATTAAAGTTGTTGACCCGATCAACGAAATTAAAATCAATTTGTAGCTGATTTTCATTCTCTGCTAATTTGAATGTGATGCTCACAGAATAAAAAATACATTCACTCAACAAGTGAGTAATTCAACTGGATGACATTGGCAACATAGTTCTCGAGTTCAACGCAATCCATGATGCAGATGTTAATCCCATCTCGGCCAGCGATCTTTGTCTTCAGCCACTCCACAAACGGTTTCGCCGCTGAGCGCACCAGTGTCCGCTTCAGTGTCGTGTACGCATGACATACGACATACCCCACGGTTGGTGTCAACAATCCTTGCGTGACGTAGAACGACGAATTGTCTCTACCCCCTTCGTAATTCACTTCAAGCTTCTCCAACAAGTCTGAAACCTGGAGACTGTTTGGCCACGGGGATTTGATGCGGCACCCTGGCCAGAGCGGTGGAAAATTCCTTGCGGTGCAATTGTGGTAAAAGACGATCACTTGAAAACCATGCTTTGACATGAACTTTAGCGTCACCTCATTCAGGTGCATCAGAGGACAGAGTTTCGGTCCAAATAGTTCAAGAATCTTTCCGATTAACCTCAGATGAGATTCCTCGCATACGTTGTAGAAGTGGTTGAAATCCAGAAGGACCACCTCTGATGTGTGGCTGTCCAGGAACAAAGCAATCTCCTCCAGACATGTTTCTATGATAGGTCCAAACAGACCATGGACACCATACAGCTCACTGCAGTTGCGGTTAGGGTTAGACTTTGCCCCGACTCGAATATCAAAGTAGCGAATTCCTGCATTTAGCTGATCGCATACGGACAGTGACTGAACTGTTGACCAGTTGTAGACGATATTTCTGGCGCACTGTCCCATGTTTCCTAATCTTTGTATCAGCGGAGGTTCGTCAGGAGAGATGGGACCTGATTTGTCGAGGTAGAACGTTAAAGAATCATGCGAACCTGGAAAGAAAACTAAATTTACAGTTCAAGTTTAAAACTTCCAAATTTGCAGCTCTAACTTGCTACGAAAGCCCTTGTATGACTTTTGGGAAATTTATTTATTTATTTCTCCATTTCTATGGCACCCCTTCAAGCTAACTACTCAGAACACTGCATCGGAATTTCACGCCGAAGCACCCGAGAAATTGCAAGTGAAGGACTTGCTCAAGGTCTCAACACGACGGCTTGAGGTGAATTCAAACCTGCAAACTATTCGGCTCCAAAGCAACAATGACACCACTACACCACAGTGCCCCACATTGGTTAGAGTGTGGACTCAATTCTTCTGTACCAAAAATTTATACTTGCCATTAGAAAGTGGTACTTCAAGCATTTTGAGTAGCCATTTCTGGAGTAGACAATGTGGTGAACAGTAATGACCTTTAAGTAGAAAAAAGGTTGGTCCTAAATGCTGATGGAAAATCCAAGATGGCAATAAAATATTTAATCGTGATAAATAGCTTGATTGACTTTTGTACAAAGAAAGCAGTAACCGCATTGTTTATTCTGAAAATGATCCCTTGACACCATGACGTAAGTTCAACAAAATAATAGATTAAAAGTTTCAATGATTAATCTACGAATTAATAATTGATGTTATTATTATTATGGTATTTGAAAAGGCTAAAATTATATTAATAGCTACTCTCAAGAAAGAAAATAAATTTAAATTAAGTAAACATGCAGGACCTTTGAAAGGAAATACGTTAATAAAGTAAGAACAGGAATTGCAATTCTGTGATTTCAAGCAAAACAAATTCTTCCCACCTGGAATGGCCAACTGGTTAAGTGGAATCTTGTGAAGGTGATGAGGCAGTTTCTCCATCCATTGGGATTGATCCGATACGATGCTCGACTCCCAATCACAGACTGTAAACGTTGCCATTTTCTGCAACCAGACACCGACAGAAATTGAACGGTTGAGAAATAGAACCTGGATGATGGACATAATAAGTTAAATAGAAGATGGATTAATTAAAACGCTTGCAAAATATATGCTGGATGAAGGGTTCTTATAGGTGAAATAGAAACTGGATTGACGAAAATGAAACTTGAGAAATGGAAACTGGATTGAGCGCCTCTGAGTAGTTTTTTACTTGAAGGAGCGCTATTTAAATGTCTGAATGAATGAATGAATGAGTGGATTGTTGATTTCAGTGATGTATTTCAGCATGCATCCAACTTCCATTTCAGCTGGAATGCCGTTTATCCAGCTTACTTTTATCAAGCGTCCATCAATCAAACGGTTTTCACAATCCACCTTCTATTTCACCACACATCATGTTTAAAGCCTTCTCAGGAGATAGCCTATCTGTTTCTTTAATTTCATAATTTGGGACCTCCGTTCCCATTTTTGCCAAAAAATCATGATAATTAGAAATTGAATCGATAATCAAACTATGTGCTACAGCAGGCGATTAATTTGTACTCTAGATAACGACTAATCTAACAACAGCTGTTACCCTAGCACCGCAAATAAATGTTTTATTCAAAATGTACGGCCGACAACAACTATCATTTTTAATATTTATTTACCTAAATACGGAAGCTCCAAGCATTTAATACACTCTGAGAATACGTTTCTTGAGTTCCTACCAATTTCAGAAGCAATGTCTTTGGATTAACAGAACACTCATTTAATGTTTAAAGCCTAAAATTAACGGCCACGTTGTTTTTATCCACATTCAACAAATTATTATTGACATATTATTGCGCGAAGTCAGCTTAAACAGCGGCCCCAAGACTGAATAAAGGAGGTTACGCTAATCAGTCATCTTTTAATTAGAGATACCGAGTGGCCGAGTGGGTTGGTAGCCCGCTGGCCACGCCGGCGGCCCGGCCGGGTTCGATTTCCGGTCGGTAGGTTTATCAGAGATTAATTTCTTGGATTTTTAGGCCTACTGCGGGTGGCTCGGTCGCAATATAAACGAGGAGTGAGAGGTTGTACCCTGCCTCCGACACCAGGCCTAATCATCTTCGATATGAAAAAGTGTCGTTAAGCCCGATATCGAAGTACACACTCAGTCATCTTTATTGGCAAGGTGGATGATCAGGTGAGTCAGGGTAAAAGTTCTTGTACAGGTAGGCCTAGCCTAAGACTTTGAATTCGTATGGAAAGACGAAGGGTTATGGACAATGGACATATAGGCTAACTGTCTGCGTGAAAAAGGTAAACCTAACATTATTGATGGGTGATTTGACAATTATGGTTCGGGAACCAACATTTAGGCATAGGCCTACGTTCGAAATTTTGACCGATCGTTCCAGAGACGTGCTTTATGCGACTTGGTTGGAGAACATGCGATGAGCAGTGATTGATGTTGAGAAAAAGTAGCCTAAGAACGTTTCATGACATTAGGCCATTTGGATAATAGCTTAATAGTGGATGAATGAATAATTAGGCGAATTTACATTGCTATAGTTCCTCATTTTTTTAACACTGGTTCTATTTGTTTTCTAGCTCGCCATTTCATTGCTGTTGACAAAAGGATCACTGTAAAAAAATCGGCCAGATTTATGCAAGCGCTAAACTAGAAACACACATTTTGAGTAATGACAAGGCACCATATTTCAACTTTCATTCGGAGGGCACCAGTCTAAAAGCTTCCGATGACTGACTTCCTGTTGGATCTTCCTTTCATACTTTAATGCGGCGTGGGTTGCTTTACTTTTGCAGAATATTTTCTATTTTACTTATTACACGATCATTTAAAGTTGCTGAAATCTTTTGACAGTAACATGTTAAGCGATCAGATTTTGCTTAAGTTGTTTTTAATATTATATGCTAAAATATAGTACACTAATCAGGGTAATCTATCACTTTGTCGTCTTAAATTGTTCGCCATTGCAATGATTGCTAGACTATTACCTCTAGTCCCACGCAAACTCGATTGACGAAAATACTTCTTTCTGTATAGAAGTGAGATTGATGAGAATACCTTTAAGCAGAAGTGGGATCAATGAAAATATTCTAGCAGAAAAATTGGAGCTGGATTACCATGATTGTTATTAAATAGTACATTTTGAATTGCTGTGTTTAAATTAATATTTGCTTTCAAGATTTGTTTCCAGAATACAGTGCACCTTAATCTATGCAGGCATATTTATATTATTTAATATAGATCAGTTTGACATGTGCAATACGATTATGGAGTGGTGATAAATGAAATCTGGAATAATATGTTTTGGGCAATGATGACAAAATATTATCATTTTTGAAAATTATAATGAAATTACATATTCTGCTTCTCTGAGCCCATCATCCAGATTGTATTTTAGGCAACAGTGGGTCACCATATCTAAGTGAATGTAAACCCATATATTTAGCGGGGGCGGTATCGCATTGGTTAACACGCTAGCATGGAGAGCGAGAGGTAACGAGATTGTGCCTCGTAGGGCGGATGTGCTATGTAGGCTGCTACTAGTGCCATGTATTGTGCTGTTAGTAGTTACGATTGATGTTAATTAAGGTTGTTGCATAACTTGTTTGTTTGTATGTGCACTTGTTATAGCGCTACTCACAGGTTTCTACTCAGAAGCGCTTTCGACTACAGTGCGGACACTGAATCGGAGTTTCACGTCGAAGCACTGAGCAATTGTGAGTGAAGGACCTGCCCAAGGTCCCTACGAGGCGACTTGAGGTGGATTTGAACCTGTAACCCTCTGGCTACAAGGCAGCGAATGTACAAGTACAGCGCTGTGCATTTGCAAGCGTTTCATTATAGTAATTTAATATTATGTTACTATATTCATTTATTGGCACTTAAGACATACCACAACGGTTTAAAACATAAAAGAATAACAAAGAGAGAACACAGCTTATATTTATGGGGCGCAGTGGTTTAGTGGTGGCATCGTTGTCTTAGACCCGGAAGGTTCGAATCCACCTCACCGCATATTTACCTTGGCCAAGTCCTTCACTCACAATTGCTCAGCGCTTCGGCTTGAAAGTCCGATGCAGTGTCTGCTCTGCATTCGGGAGCGCCCCTGAGTAAAGAGAACTTGAAGGGGCACTATAGATAACAAGTGCACATGCAAATAATATATAACTATTGTTCATGATATGGAACCATTTTAAATATTTGTCTAAGACTTGGATGATTTAGGCGTTAATTTCTGGTATAGAACATGAAGGATAATTGGATATCATGTCTGTACAAGTCCTTAATGAGTAGTACATAATATTGTGAGGTTGAAGGAAATATTGATATGTTAAAGAATACAGTACCCTGTGTGATGTGTATTTATATTGCTTAATTATAGATCAATTTGACATGCGCAACAAGATCTTGGCATGGTAAGAAACTAAATCTGGAATGTGTTTTGGGCAATGATGACAAAATATTATAATTTTTGAAAATTATAATGAAATGACACATTCTGCTTCTCTGAGCCCATCATCCAGATTGTAATTTCTAAACCAGTGCTCAGCGAGTCCTGAGATCTAAGTGAATGTAAATACAGTACTACTATATTAATGTTATTGACACATAAGACAGTAGCAGACACACGGTGTGACTCACACACCTACAAAACAGAGGCTATTTGCGCGACAAAGGGGGGGGGAATTGTCCAGGGGTGTTCGTGTCCTAGGCTAAATCAGGGGGAAATTGTCCCGGATGGTTTTGTCCAGGGGGGATGTGGGGTCACTTAAGTTTGCTTAGAAGTGTTCATAATTATTTTTTAAAGGTCGGTGATGCGTGTTGCTAAGGTTTGTCTGTGTAACTCGCAAATGCCGGGTGGGTATTCCTTGCCATGATGAATTGAATTATTGGTATGAAAAATTATTTAAAGCTCTGATGCTTTAAATAAACACATGAGAAACAATTATTTCTGTGTCTGTGAGGTTTCACACTTGTAAGCACTAATTTTAATGAGACTTAATTTCCTGCACAATCCATTCAAAATGGCTCCATCATTTCTTAATAATCTGATCACATGTGTCACTAGTTGCTTCTTAGTAAGGCCATGATCTGTAATCAATTCTGTAGATACAGCCATGTATGACTGAAAACTTTGGCTGGCAATGATGAAAACACTTCTGGTATTTGAAATAAAACATTCATGAAACAGATAATTCTGCTTCTCTGAGCCGGCTTGATACGATCACTTGTTTTGCTTTTGTAAACCCTGTTTAGTTATTTGCTGAAATGCATGAAAGTCAATGAGATTGCCATCTCTTTTATTAATTTCAAATGACAACAGTGGCTGGCAGCAGTGTTAATCTAACACATCTAAAGGGATGTAAACCCTTGGGGGCGGGGGGGGAATAGAATATTTTATAAAATAAATGGTTTTTAATTGCCATTTATGTTGAAATGTTTCAACTGTTATAATTATACTGTGTTATTACTTACCATTATATGATATGGTATTATTGACTATTTTATATGTTACTGTTCTTTTATGATGAGTATCATTTTATCGTTAGTATAATGCTTATAAAAATATCATATTTGTACAATTAAATGGTGTCTCTCCAGTGTTACCTATAAAATGTAAAATTTAAAAATGGTTGGTTCTTTGAACAATTAGTAAACCGGCATCATTACTACATGGTTTTCCAATTTGGTAGTTGAGTCCCACTTGCTTGGTTTGTGCACCAATTGTAAAAATTTGGTCAGCAATTCAAAGACACTAAGCCATGGTGAGAGTTGCCAAGGGTTTGGGGGTTTCAACCCTCCAGTCTTATAACTCGATAGGAAAGTGTTTTCAGATCACAATTCCAAGTGCATCATAGTCCACCCCAAGTTATTTTTCCACAATTCTCACACTGGCATAAGCTGATCCAAATGCAACAAAATATATAATTATATTCGCATCTGATGTTCGTTATTAGTCCATTTGACCTCATACCCACACCATATTAGCCAAATGGAAAGAGCGCTCTGCTTGTAATGCAGAGAAGACGGTTCAAGTCTCCAATCTGCTGGCAGGGTGCTCACCATTTAACGACCTTAAGCAAGGCCTTCACAAACAATGCTTCGCGCCATTAATCTTCTGTTGTGTGGTCACATGCGCACTTAAAGGCAGAGACTAGACCAAATGCAGGCGTATTGTATTGTGTAATACTTAGGCGGGATATTTTACTCCACTGAAGCATGGTTTGAAGTAAGAAGTTAAATACATAATTACGCAAGGTCAGTTCCAACAATCTTATCTTTCAGGAGAAACCTTAAAGGTTTCCGTCATCTGAATCAACTGGTCCCTTAGCCTCCAGCCCTCCACCCTTGGCTTGTCCGTCTCCACCACTCATTCTCCTTAGCGTCTGACTCCCCGCACCTCTCATTCAAGTGTTAACGAATGGCACATAATCTCGTGTTACAAATCACGATTCAGTCATCAATCTCGTCTTCGCTGCACATTTAAGTAGACATGACTAAGTTAACAATTGACTTTATAAAGTGCCGTAAAAGGTCACAGAAACTGGTTATATGGTAATGAACATTTTTTTGTCTCAAGTCTACGGCACAAGACACAAAAAGCTGCCACGTATCCGGGCTGAATCAGTTTTGGAACGCTCAATTTATAACAAAGTAGGCCTACTGTTGAGTGTTGATCCGTTTTGCGGAAATAAAATTCAATTGATGGCGGATTTTCAGTCTACTCTATGCATTTGTCTGATTTAACCATCAGTTGGTTAGAAAATCAAATTTAATAGCATAAAATGATATTCATTTAAGAAGTAAGTGATTCAGCTGGATGACCTCTCCAACATAGTTCTCGAGTTCTACGCAATCCATGATGCAGATGTTAATCCCCTCTTGGCCAGCGGTCTTTGTCTTCAGCCACTCCACAAAGGGTCTGGCCGCATCTCGCGCCAGAGTCACCTTCAGGGTCGAACATAAGTGACATACGACATATCCCGTGTCTGGTGTCAGCACACCTTGAGTGACGTAGAACGACGACATCTTTCTAGGCTGTTTGTAGTTAGCCTCAAGCTTCTTCAACAAGTCTGTGACCTGGACACTATTTGGCCATGGTGAATCGATGCTACACCCTGGCCAAAGCTGCGGAACATCCTTTCCGATGCAGTCGTGGTAGAAGACGATCAGCTGGAAAGCATGGTCTGACATAAACTTCAACGTAACTTCTTTCACATCCGTCAGAGGACAGAGTTTCGATCCAAACCGTTCAAGAACTTTACTGATTAAGCTCCGATGTGCTTCCAACGTGACGGCATAGAAATGGTTGAAATCCAGAAGGACCACCTCTGACGTGTGACTGTCCAGAAATGAAGCAATCTCTTCCAGACAGCTTTCTATGCTAGGTCCATACAGACCATGGACAGCATACAGCTCACTGCAGTTCGGCTTTGCCCCAACTCGAATATCAAAGTAGCGGATTCCTGCCTTGAGCTGATCGCATACGGACAGTGACTGAACTGTTGACCAGTTGTAGACGATGTTTTTGACACACGGTCCCATCTTTCCTAATGTCTGTATCACCGGCGGTTGATCAGGAGAGATGGGACCTGATTTGTCGAGGTAGAACGTGAAAGTCTCGTGCGAACCTGGAAAGAAAATGTACAATTTAACATTAAAAATAAAAAAATTAGGCTACCATACGTTATGGTCCAGAGCCAGACTTCTCTATTTGTCTACAATGACATACACGGTGAACGGACATTATCCTCCCTGGACATTATCCCCCGGACATTACCCCCCCTCCGGACATTATCCCCCCGGTTTTTCGTAGGACATTATCCTCCCGGACATTATCCTCCCTTCATGTACAAATCCTAGAATAGTGCCGTAACCCAGGGGTTTTCAAACTGGTCCGCGGACCCCTGGGGTCCGCGGCTTGTTGCCAAGGGGTCCGCGAAGCAGGTCCAGAAAACCATAAAAAAAGTAGTACATTTGCAATGTTTTCATTATCATCTAAAATTATATATAAAAAATAACAGCTATAAAACAACTGAGTTATAAAAACATCTGAGCTATCTATATGGTTATTACTTACTGAAGTCTAGTAACAACCTGTTTTTGCTCATTAAAAAAATATAATTTTTATAGGCTAATTTTACATAACATTAGTTCCTTCTGGTGCTATTTTAGTACACGTTAGTGTAATTGTGACGTGCCAACAGAGACGCCATTGCTGCTAGACGGAATTGCTGCTATATTAAAAAAATATAATATTAATATTTTCAACGTTCTTCATAACCATGGATAAATTTCTAGAGAGAAAAACTGATCAGAACTCCAAAGATTCTGACGACAAAGACAAATGTGAGAAAAAGGAAAAATTCTGCAAGTAGGCATATGATCCTCACTTCCCAGAGTAGGCGTACATTTCATTATGGTTTCATTGCAAACGGAACAAATTATGATTAGGCTAACCTCTTTTGTGTTATTTCATGAGTGTGCAAACTCTGTCTAATCAGGATTCAATGAAACACGTGAAATTAAAGCGACATTTAAGGACAATGCATGCAATTGCAGATGTTGCTAAAGGAATATCTCGAGCGACAAACGGAGCTGTAGGCCTAGGCTACTTAAAGCAGAAAGGTAAAATAACAGCTTTCGCCATGTGCAGTACACGAGAAAGCTCTATGTAAATCGCATTAGGCTAGTAGCATTGCGAATAGCACGAACGAGAAAGCCTCACACAATTGCGATTGGCCAAATTTATTGCATAGGCCCATGGGGGTCCGCGACCAAGCCACCACATGCTACGGGGGTCCCCAGCTTAAAAAAGTTTGAGAACCCCTGCCGTAACCGATAAGACTTCGAAAGTTCTTAATGCCATTTAACTAGGCCCTAACTACATCTGACCTTTCCATTCAAAATTAAATTCAATACAGTAGAGAAATGAACGAATGGGAGTCGTCTACAGTAGGTAGCCCTACGAAGGTTTGCTAACGTCATTGACGTAGGTCCAATTAGTGTCAGTAGGCAAATATTTCCTGACGTGAGGGTAGGTTAGGGCTCAGGTTCTAAAGGCGTAGTGAGGGTCGGTTAAGGTTAGTTTTAGGGTTAGTGCAGTCATTCTGCTGAAATTGAAGCTGGATTGATGAACAATAAGTGTTGTAGACTGGGGGGGGGTAATGTCCTACCCCGGGGGGGGATAATGTCCGAGGGGATAATGTCCGGGGGGGATAATGTCCGGGGGATAATGTCCAGGGGGATAATGTCCTACACCCGACATACACATGCATGCAGGCCTATCATTATTAGGCTTATAGAATATCAGTCAGTGATGGATTTGAGTTCAGCTAAGCTGAGTCCGAGTCCAAAGGAGTTCGAGTCCGTGTCACTAAGGATCGAGATCAAGTCCGAGGAAATAAATGGATTATGTAAGCAGTGAGGTATAGGCCTAAATAAGTTAGGCCTAATAAAGCATTAACTGGATTGCAATTTTTTGAAGCTGTGGCTATTTATTCTGCCGTGCTAAGCAAAAAGACAGTAACTCAAGTTTTTCAGTTTTTGAGTTAGCACTTGTTTTCACATCCTGACAACATGTTCTATCATAAGTGGAAGCAAGGAAACGGTATCGGTCCGGGAACATGGAACAAAACGGAAACGAAATTAACAGTATCTCAAAATTGGGTCGTCGTGCTAAGCAAAAACGCAGTAACTTGAGTTACTGTCTTCTTGCTTAGTATTCCATGTATATTCAAGGCCGGCCGATTTACAGATATTTCAATATATCGGCTTTCAAATCACCTAGAATCGTCATCTTGGTGTCAAAACATACACATTAAAGGTCAAGGATTCCAATGGGGCCATTACAAAGTTCCTCATGACCTCAATGACGGCCATTTTGGAAAATGGCCGCCGTTGACGACCCAAAAAGAGGGATTTTTCAATATCTCGGCTTTTAGTTCACTTGGAATCGTCATTTTGGTGTCAAAACATACACATTTCGGGTCAAGGATCACAATAGGGCCATCACAAAGTCCTCTTTGACCTCAATGGCGGCCATTTTCTAAAATGGCTGACCCAACAAGAAGGATTTGTCAATATCACGGCCTTCAATTAACTTAGAATCGTCATCTTGGTGTCAAAACATACACATATCAGGTCAAGGATCCCAATAGGGCCATCACAAAGTTCCCCATGGCCTCAATGGCGGCCATTTTCCAAAATGGCGGACCCAAAAAGAGGGATTTGTTAATATCTCGGCTTTCAATTCACTTGGAATTGTCATCTTGGTGTCAAAACATGCACATTTCAGTCAGGGATCTCAATACTGCCATCACATAGTTCCCAGTGACCTCAATGACCACCATTTTTCTAAATGGCCGACCCAAAAAGAGAGATTTGCAAAATTCACATTTTGGACGGCCATTTTGAAAATGACCGCCATTGAGGCCAGATGAAGTTTTGGGAGGCCCCATTGGAATCCTTGTCCCTAAATATGTATATTTAGGCACCAAGATGACGATTCTAAGTGGATTTAATGCTGAGATATTAAAAAATCACGATTTTGGTCGGCCATTTTGAAAAATGGCCGCCGTTGAAGCCAGAGTTGATTTTAGATGGCACTATTGGAATCATCGTCTCTAAATATGTATGATTAGACACTAAGACGACACTTCTAAGTTAAATAGAAGCCGAGATATTTAAAAATATGTATATCTGCCGGCCATTTTGGAAAATGGTTGCCATTGGGGCCAGAGAGCTAATCTGCAATGACCCTATAGCCAAATATTTTTCTTAGGACATGTTCGTAGTATATACCAAATTTCATTCTTGTATCGCAAAGAGAACATTTGCTTTTCACCAGCCCTCTCTAACAAACGATGAGTTACTGCTTTCTTGCTTAGCATCGAACCGATGTTCAATTCTTCGATACTAAGCAAAAAAGCAGTATCTCATTTTTATACTATTTTTTACACAAATTTAACGAAAAACGAGTTTAGTTCCAAAATTCAGTAGTTTATATATAACTGTTTGCAAAAATTCAGAAAGATTCTAGCTTTATTTCTGGTTGAATTAAACCGATTTCTTCTTTATCGTTTTACGCAAAATCGTCTTTTTTGAGTTACTGTCTTTTTGCTTAGCACGGCAGATTAGGCCTATAAGAAACAAATTTTCTCCACCTGGAATGGCCAACTGGTTAAGTGGAATCTCACGAAGCTGTTGAGGTAGTTTCTCTATCCATCTGGACTGATCCAAGTCATCCAACACAATCTGACTCAACTCTCCATCAAACACCGTCTCGCCAAATGCTGCCATTTTCCGCGATAGCTTCAGACACCAACGGAACGTCCTTTGCACAGATGTAAAGACCTTGAAAAGATATAGTAGGATTTTCTCAAGTTATATAGTCTATCAAGTCTGTAATAGCTAGAACGCCTGCATGCAGCTGTTCTCAATTCTGCCTGTAAAGCAATAAAGACAATTACACCAAACGCAACTTTCAAAGTTCTTGAGTTGGAACCGGAGCATTGCATTATTTCCAGTTTGTGCTGCTGCTCTTCTGCTTAACCTATAGGGTGTCTCGATAGGTCGTGAACGATTTTGAATGCAGACAAATATAATATGTTACACGCATTATATTGTGGAAAGTTTTATACTGGCGCAGAGCCATGCGCCGACTTGAGAGTGTCGGCGGCGGCGCGCCGGTCATTTTTGGTCGGCGGCGGCGGCGCGCCGACCAACACAAATCGGCGGCGGCGGCGCCCTCGAAATGTCGGCGGCGCGGCGCGGCGTCGAGGGATTAGTGTTCAAGCATCGCGTACTTATTTCAAAAGTTGCTACACAAGCAACCTACAATAAACAACTTTTGAGCCTTCAGTCATTGTTTTGGCAGTTATCTGGTCTTTAATCAAAATCCGTGAGAAACAATTATTCTCAGAACAGACATTCATATAGAAAAATTAAAGGCCTACAAAGACGGATTAAAAACAACTTGACAACTTTTCAAATTCAGGCCTCCAGCTTACATAACCTACTAATAGAAGTTAAAGAACTGCTTGCGCAGTGGCGGTGCTACCCGCCTATTTTACTTTTGGCCTGCCTAATAATCCTCCAAAAATACTTTGGGATTTTCAATAACTTCTTTACACTTAATTTCTTTGATCTGCTGAAGAGGCCCATTTTCTTGACGCGATCTGCTGAAATTGTGTAAAGGTACGCGTGCAGATTAATTGACTGCTGCATACAAGTACGCATACGTACATACACTCATACATGCATACATATTTTACATACATACATACATACATACATACATACTTACATGCATACATACATGCCTACATACATACATACATACATACATACATACATACATACATACATACATACATACATACATACATACATACATACATACATACAGTACTTTTTACCTTTGATGCTGCGCAAGTCAAATCAAATCACAAGATGAACAAAGTTTAAACGTTAAGCGCATTGTTCGAAAAGTCAAAAAGAGGAGGTAACATCAAATGCTTCAAAGCATTGACGCAAAATCGCCAGGAAAAATCGAAGTACGCAAGAAAAGGAATCTCATTCGCACTGACGCTACAATTTATTTAGCGAAATCATGCAAGAGTTGAAAATTCAAGAAAAAGAAATGGACGAATCAACGTGGATCGGCGGCGCGCCGACAAATTTTCGGCGGCGGCGGCGACGCCGGCGCGCCGACCCAAAAAAGTCGGCGGCGGCGGCGCCCACGAATTGTCGGCGGCGGCGGCGCGGCGCGGCCGTCGCAGAGCTCTAAGTTTTATACTGGCGGATAGGTTATTCAAATGAAAATGTTAATATGAAAAAATTAGATCACTACCTCACTTATTCAAATTTTAGCGCCAATTTCCGTGACGTCATCAAATTCGTGCCAAGTAAACGTCCAGTTTTGCCGCAAACAATATTGTACGACCATCATTGTTAAACCACACATAATTAATTAATACAAATTATCATTTAGTATTTAGTAATGTTTTCTATACTCTTTATTACAGCCTCAAGTCGATTAGCCATCGAGCCAAACATATTTTTCAGAGTTGTCAGAGGTAGGCTAGGCCTATCGATGTCCATGCCTTACGAAGCCGACGTTTTAAGGTGTTCAGTGTCTGGGGTTCGGGTTCGACATAAACAGTTGGATTAACAAAACTTCATATCATTTCAAATAAATCTTCAGTCACTTCGACTTATTACATCAACGTGATACAGGAGAAAGAGGTCAAACCGCATTCCAGCGAAGTACAGTCTGCGCTCAGTTCACAGCCACAAAAATGTTTCATAATAACGGCGAAGGATTATTTCAACAAGACGGTGCACGTGCAAACACATCAAAGGCCTCAGTCGAATGGTTGAACAAGAATATCAATGGATAGCCTACATCTCACCGAGGGACTGGCCGCCTAATTCGCCGGATTTGTCACCAATGGAAAATGTTTGGAGTATTATGGCGGCAACTGTTTATGCCGATACCGAACCCCAAACGACCTTAAAACGTCGGCTTTGTAAGGCATGGACAATTGGACATCAATAGGCCTACCTCTGACAACTGAGAAAAATCTATTTGGCTCGATGACTAATCGACTTGAGGCTGTAATAAAGAGTAAAGGAAGCATTATTAAATACGAAGTGATAATTTGTATTATATAATTATGTGTGGATTAACAATGATGGTCGTAGGCCTACAATATTGTTTGCGGCAAAACTGGACGTTTCATTGGCACGAATTTGATGACGTCACGGAAATTGGCGCTATAATTTGATTAAATGAGCTAGTGATCTAATTTTTTTATATTAACATTTTCATTTGAATAACCTATCCGCCAGTATAAAACTTTTCACATTATATTGTGTATAACATATATTTGTCTGCATTCAAAATCGTTCACGACCTATCGAGACACCCTAGCCTATATAATTAAGCTCGGAATTTTTATTGGTGTCCCATGGACGCATCGTTAATTTATTTGTGCGTCCATCCATAGGCCTAACAGCCCTAACTAGGCTACGGGCGTCCATGGACGCATTACCTTCATTATTGTGCGTCCGGCGTCAAAATTTGTGCATCCCGAACGCACGGACGCACACTGGTTTACTGTCAATACCGCGCATACAATACCGCGCACACAACACCGCGCACACAATACCGCGATTTTCAATACCGTGCACGATCGTTACCGCGCACGATCGATACCGCGAATTTGTTCAATCCAGGTTATATTTCACACCTATAAATACCTCCATCCAGCTTCTATTTCTCGCTCGTTATTTTCGTCAATCCAGCTTCTATTTCATATATAAAAGTACCCTCATCCAGCTTCCATTTCTCATGCTTTATTTTCGTCAATCCAGCATCTATTTCAGACATAGAAGTACATTAATCCAGCTCTTATTCCCATGCTTTATTTTCGTTAATCCAGCTTCTGTTTTATATATATAAAAATACCCTCATCCAGCTTCCGTTTCTCATGCTATATTTTTGTCAACCCAGCTTCTATTTGACACATAGAAATACCATCATCCAGCTCGTATTTATATGTATTTATAAGTCTGAAATAGAAGCTGGATTGACGAAAATAAAGCATGAGAAATAAGAGCTGGATGAAGGTTTTTCTATGTCTGATAAAAAAGCTGGATTGAACAAATTCGCTGTATCGATGTGTGCGCGGTGTTGTGTGCGCGGTATTGTGTGCGCGCTATCTAGGATCGAGTCACATTATAGGCCTTAGAGGCCCAGTTGAGAAGAAATCCACGACCCAGCGAAAACCGTGGCCTTTAGTAACATAGGTCTAATTATGCATTAACCCATATGAAAGCCTTGCAATCAACTCACGCAGTTTCTTATTTTTAAATATTAAAATATTCAGACGAGACAGGTGTAGCGCAGCTGCGCAGGTCTAAGTCTAAGACCTAACAGGCTACTTGGCAAAGTTGTTGAAATTTGCTCGTCCAAATGTGGAAATTAGGCCTATGTTGGCTACAAGTGTGCGCATAGGCTAGTCCAAAACTGTAACAGTTGCGCTGAACGCTAATTTTTATAAGATGAGATCATTGAGAACTGGCTTCACCCAAGTAGGCCTATGACACACGCGAGACTGTCTTGATGATCATGCACTGTGAGCGTAGAGTGATATTCTATGCCAATTAGATTTCAATCAGTTAAGTGATGAATGCCAATGGAAGGTGCGCGAAGTCTGTAGGCCTATAATGCCGCCTATTGGTCTATTCAAATTTGGGCATGACTGTTAGGCCTAGGCCTAAATATTTTTGTATATGGTAGCGGTAGCTTCTATTTCATCAATATTTCAACTCTGTAGACGAGTTGTCGTTAGACCAATAATAATTATTGTCCGTAGACGAGTTGTCGGTAGACGAGTTAATTAATTGTCGGTAGACCAATTGTCGTGCAACCTCTGTTGGTTGTTCTGCAATGAAGACAATTAATTTTGCCGCCAACTTCTAATTTGCCATCCTTTATTGCAGAAAATTATTGCTGTTCAGTTTTTCATTTTAACGTTTAAAAAATTAAAAATATGAAAACTGAAACCTCTCCTGCTGCGCAGAAACTCTTCGCAAGCGTCAAGTTCACGAAAAGTGATGAATCAATTGAGACAGTCACGAAGTAACTCGGTTGGTGACTGAATTTCTCTGAAAGACACGACACAGTCGTAGGCCCTATAGCTGCAACTGGGGATTTGGCTCAGCTCTTATATAGTAGAGCCAGCTTATAAGGGATTCGTCAAGCAGAATTACATTAGGTCACACATAGACCTGTCATACCTTGCAGAGAACTCATGAAGCATGCAGAACTCCTTTTCAGCAAGAGTCCATTTAGTACGTTTTGTTAAATCCCCCAAAGTCTTGCATTGTGCATTGTGCAAGGACGACTATTTTAAAATGTACCTGTGCTCTGAGTAAGTGAACTATCTGCAAGTTTTTATTTGATTTCGAGAAAGCAGATTATTTAGTCCTACAATCACAAAGTTTGTTATGTTAATTTGACCTATTTGTTGGGCTAATTCGCAGAATTGAATAGCCTACGTTCAATGCTGTTTTTATTAAATTTCCGACATTGCTGAAGTTGAAAATGTTGTGCCATAATTCCATAACCACACTTTATTTTGAAACCAAAAGTAGCCTAAAAGAGTTGAACAGAATGCAGTAGGTTATAAAGAATTTTATAGCCTATTTCCTTGAAGGGGTCATTTGAAGGCAGTGGCGTAGCCAGGAATTTACTATAGATTTTATGGCCTGGGGATTATGGCTTGGCCGGATGCCCTTCCTGACACCAACCCAACAGTATTAGGCCTACAGTAAATAAAAAGAGAATAAAGTAGATAAGGGAATAAAATAAGAAAGACAATTTATTGTTATTGCAAATAAATGTTTTTTTCTTCTTAGTTAAGTGGATAACCTTTTAAAAGACTTTTTCCTAAGAATTGTTTAACCCCCCCATAGCCACCCTTGTCTACGCCACTGTTTGAAGGAAATGTATTAGCCTCCCTATGTTCTGAGTAACTAAACTGGATATCTGTCCAATTTTTATTGATTTAGAGAAAAGGAATTTTGATCTTACATTGACAAAGCTTAGCCTACATGTTGGCCTATGCCTATATTACTTCGGGCTTTTGTTGGGCTAATTCCCAAAAATGAGAGCCACTTTTTGGAAACGTCCGGATAATAATTTCTGCCATTGTTGATATTGAGAGCGTTACCCCATAACCATAACCACGCAATATCGAAAAGAGAGGTAAAAGAGTAATAGGGGCCTACCTATAGGCCTATGCGATCTATCGGCTATTATGATCTATCGTTTAGTGGAATAATTTATAGTAAATTTTTGAACTGGCGCAGCATAATTATTCTCATCAATCTGGCTTCCATTTATGCAAGCATTCGTTTAATCAGTCCAGCTTCTATTTCAACACTAACTGCTTTTTATCAATCAAACTTTTATTTAAATAACAATCATTTTCCCATCAATTTAGCTCCAATTTCAGCAATAAGAGGCCTATTTACTAAATTCCTGAAAAATTATTTTAGTCAATCCGAATTCTCATTAGCAAGAATTCGTTTCGTCAATCCAACTTGTATGCCAACAGCACTAAATCCCATGCAATGCCAATGTCGAAAATTGTGTTCCGTCAAAACGATATATATTAGGCTACCAACAAATATTATAGGTCACACCGAATTTTATATCTTCTTTAGTGGATTATTTGACGAAAATGCATAGGCCATGGCCGTGTTTAAGGTTCTTCGAGAATCGGTGCAAAATGTTGCAGCAGAGGCAAAAGTGCCGTTCGGCAGTCTTACAAAATTAGTCAGTTTACAAAAATCCGCTGTTCAATAGATTAGCCTACATGGTTTGTCGGCCGTGGCGAGTCAGTAAGCAAGCACGCAACGTCGGTGAACTTAGTGAAATTAATGTTTTCATACACTTATTGATTTAAAAATGGTTTATGTAGGCTAGGCCTAACACTGAGACTCGCAAAATTAAGACATTTGGCCAATGGCAACACAAATCTCGGCTCAGGGGCATTCGGTGCACCGCACCGAATGGACCTATGTTAAACACGGCCCTGGTATATATGCCTAACCTATGTTCTGAGTAAGCGAACTGCATGGATAAAATTATCTTAATTTTTTTATTGTACCGAAAATCCTAATTAAGCTTATTTTAGGCCTATATGTTTCGCGCTACTGCATCCACCATATAACTATTTTGCCCGGGTGCCCCCCCCCCCATCCCCACTTCACTATTATGACTGACTATAGTAGCCTAAGTCATAGGTCGTGCGGAACGCTTTCGATTCTTATGTATTCTAAAGCTAATTTTATGTCAATGAAGTTAGTGAAGCATTACCGTACACAATAATGCTCTTCTCGGTAGCATTGATAACGGTTTTCAAATGCAAAAGTTCAACAGGTAGAGCCACCGATTCAGGTATTATTCACGCAATTGCTCAAGTAGCCTAACTCGTGTCACTTGAAATACAATTAAGCAACATTTAGCCTAGACCTATTAAATTTTATTGTCACATCGTGTGCGGCAATGTAGGTACACAGCTCCATAACCTCCATGGGTGTCACGAATCACGCTTGACGATGAGTCAGATGAAGGAGTCGCATGTTAGATCAGTACCCTGTCCAACATGTGGCACGCGCGCCGCATACCGATGCACATTTTAATTTTAAGAAATTAACCTGGAGACGAATTGTCCAAAGTGCAACCAACTCTCGTATCGAGGAAGGTTGAAGGCAAGGCAAGGCAAGGCAACCTGGCGAATATCTTAAAATTATATGGAGGCTGATTTCCTTGAAATCAGCGTCCATTGATACAATATTTAATTTTCAGATATTCGCTAGAGATCGCAAGAATAGCCTACTTGCTGGAAATACAGCGTCCATTGCAAGGTGGATGACCCAGTAGGAGTATGAGGGGGAAGATGAGGGGAAGAAGGAGGAAGGCGAGGAGGTGAAAGGGAGGGAGAGGAGGGAGGAGAGGGGATGGGATGCGAGAGTAGGGATGGGAGGGGAGGAAATAAAGAAGAGAATATGGGGGACAGCCAGAGAGGGGGAGAAGGATGAGAAGTAAGATGAGTGAAGGATTTTCACATATTCGTCAGATAGCACCAGCATACTTTCTGGAACTCCAACTTCCATTGCAGGATATAGTCTTTCAGTAATAAATAATTATTTGACAGAGGAGAAGCAGGAAGAAGAAAGGAAGGAGAAGTAGGAGAGACATGAGGAGAAGGAGGAGGAGGAGCAAGAGAGTAGGAAGAGGAGGAATGGGTAGGAGGATAATAGTAAGAAGGAGAAGCAGAAGGAGGGTAAGGAGTGGGAAAATACAACTAGGAAGAGGGCGAAGCACAAGAGGGCGAAAGGAAAAGAAGAATAAAAAGAGCAGGAGGAGGGATGGAGAAGAGGAATGGAAGCAGGAGAAGTATGAGGAGGATGAAGATATTTTGAAGGAGAGGAGGAGAACGAGTGGGAGACGAGGAGAAATGGCAGGTGGGAGGGGAGGAGGTGGGATAGTAGGCGAAGAGGGAGGAGAAGAAGGAGTATCTAATCTTTTTATTACAATATTGAAGGGCATCATAATCCCTCCAGCCCCTATAATAGGAGATCCAAGGTTTTTATTTTCAGATATTCGCCAGAGTTCGTAAGAATACTTCCTGTGTGTGTGTGTGTGTGTGTGCTTATGTACATAGACAGACACACAGACAGACAGACAGACAGTGACACAGATAAGACAGAGAGAGACACAGGTAGAGAGTCAGAAACACAGACATACAGTGACAGACAGACAGACAGACAGATAGACAGAGAGAGGCACAGAGAGAGACAGCCAGACAGGGTAAAGACAGACAGGCAAACATACAGCAGGACATTGGCATCCAGGTGTGGTCCAAGATTCTGTGTTCATCATGATTAGGCAGAAATAATCCAGTGCCTCTCCATAGGCCGAAATAATATTATTATGCTCCATTTCTATACAGAAAATAATTTCCTCCCATCTCCTTAAACTCTTCTATAGTGTTACATGTAGCCTACTTTATAAAAACAGGTCAAAGATATAATTATATATAGGGTCAAGCTTCATACTCCGTAATGTTATACACAGTGCTAAAAGTGTTAAAAAAATAAGGGCCTGGATGCCCCTAACCTTTCGAAAAGAAGTGCCAGGACGCCCCTTACATTTTCAGGTGTGCTGGTCAAATAAGTGGCAGGGTGGCATGGAGATTTGAAAATAAGTGCCAGGACGCCGTCCATGACCGTCCTGCCACACTTTAAGCCCTGGTTATACATCCTGAAGCTACAAACAAACCTATCGTATATCAATACAGCACTGCACCAGCGCGATGCAGACGTGATACAATGCAAGCCTTGCATTTAATTGCCGTCTTATTATTATGATTGTGTTAGTTTATTTTAGGGCAATCTTTCGATGCAACTTTTATGGAGTGACTCTCATGCCAGACGTTAACTGTTGCAAACACCTCTTTGGCTGGACCAGACCTTAATTTTTTTGGCAACATATTGTGACATTGCTTAATGAGTATTCAGTGCTAGTCACAATTCAGGTATACACTATAACAGAAATGTAATTTTTATCCTTATACCATCTCCAGGCATTAATCAACAGCACCAGAGAAAATTAATGTCATGAGCTTGTTGCTATATAAAGCCACTGTGTCATGTAAAGGATGATTAGAGTGACCCTCCTTCTAACCCCCAGCTTGGGACTGGCACTGCTAAAGTACTAGCAGTGACGGAGTCTCAGAAACACCAAGACTCTTTGAGGGCTTTGGCAATCGATGTGACACTGGTTCTATATACGAGACTTAATTCTTTGAATAAAAGCATAAAACTTTGGTAGGCTAAACTGTGAGAAAGTGTGTCACCATCTGCTTTCCGGAAGAGATCGGTTTTTTGTTTTCTTTGAAACCGTCTTGATAAGTTGATTCTTATCTCATCAGAACCGGAAAGCAGCAAAATTAAGACGAAGCATTGATGGATGAAACTTCCAATGAACGCAAGGGAATCGAAGAGGAGAAGGAGAAAGAGGAGAAAGGTGGACAGAAGCAGGAGGAGGAGAAAGGTGGGCAGGAGGAGGAGGAGGAGGAGAAAGGCGGGCAGCAGGAGGAGGAGGAGGAGAAGGGTTGGCAGGAGCAGGAGGAGGAGAAAGGTGGGCAGGCGGAGGAGGAGGAGAAGGGTTGGCAGGAGCAGGAGGAGGAGAAAGGTGGGCAGGAGGAGGAGGAGGAGGAGGAGGAGAAGGGTTGGCGGGAGCAGGAGGAGGAGAAAGGTGGGCAGGCGGAGGAGGAGGAGAAGGGTTGGCAGGAGCAGGAGGAAGAGAAAGGTGGGCAGGAGGAGGAGGAGGAGAAAGGTGGGCAGGAGCAGGAGGAGGAGGAGGAGAGAGGTGGGCAGAAGCAGGAGAAGGAGAAAGGTGGGCAGGAGCAGAAGGAGAGGAAGAAAGATGAAGAGGAAGGAAACTAAGATGACAAAAAACAAGTCGGAGAGAAATGAGAAACTGCAAAACGAGTATCACGCGGTTAAGGTTATCCATTAAGTTTGACCCCAGCAACCGAGGTGTAAAGACTTCTAAAAGACATAATTATATCGAAGTTGGAAGCCGTTGCCTGCGCTCTGCTCTTTCCTCCCTCGCCTTCGCAATGCGCTGATGATTCTGACACAATAAACAGATAATAATTATAAACAAACGATAATAAAACGACGAGCGACGGTCTACGGCGCCGTTCGCCCATCGCTCATCGGGAGGAGCCCCTCTCGCGGCCTGAACGGATCATCGACGACCAGTCCTTCTCCATCGACTGTGGGAAAGCGGCTCCCTCGCGGCCCACTGCAGGACTCCTTCCTATCCCAGGCGATTCCCCCTTCCGACACGGTCTTCTGAACGCGTTGACGGCAGGCAGAGCTCGGCCAAGAGTCCCGAAGATGCAGATGGACTGAATCGCGGCTCGAACGTCACACGCAAGAACCACAAGTCGCTGTCGGAAAGTGATTTGGCGTGCATGATTGATGGGTGGTTGGAGGGGCAGCAGGTGCCATACGGGAACCATATGGACGGACCCCCACTCCCCGCAATATGCTATATGCACCCCAACGCCGCTGCCGCCGGGGTTCGTGTTCTATATGGGTATCGTCGGTCTGTGATGGCTGCCAGCCGAGAGGGTCGGTACTGCTGTTGTTGCTGCTGGTGCTCGGTCGGTGGATTTAAATGTCCCACGACTGACAGAAATGTCATTAATCTGTAAATGAGAAGGACGCATGTGCGCCCCGTTACATCTTCCATATGGCAAGCAGAAAATATAACCGAGGCGGACATCGTTTCTCTCCCCGTCTGTCTGTCTGTCTGTCTGTCTATCCTTCAGTCTGTCTGTCTGTCTGTCTGTATGTCTATCCTTCAGTCTGTCTGTCTGTCTGTCTGTCTGTCTGTCTGTCTGTCTGTCTGTCTGTCTGTCTGTCTGTCTGTCTTCCTCTCTAGTTGTCTCCCTCTTTGTCACTCTATCTTCTCTCTTATTATAAGCTTAATCGTGCGTTAGTTTCTCTTTGCAAACAAACACGAGCAAGTTCTTAACGCAGAAAATATTTGACTCCATTTATTTTTACGCTTTATAAATGTAGAACTAAATATATAATTATATATATATTATATATATATTATATATAATTTTATACATAATTTATTTTGTTATGTGTCCCCATGATCATAATGAAATCCTGACTCCATCGGAGCGAATATTATGTGAACTTCAATCATTTAGGTCATTAATTTCACAGAGTAAAGCTTATAACAGTGTTTAATGTAAAATGTTGGCTAGGCCTGTAGGCTGTAGTGGGGCAAGTATAGTGCGAAATACATAATTAATTTGGTCCTGGTGTTCTAAAGGACGGTCCAACGTTTTTCATTTCAGCACGAGCTCCAAACGCTATAGCCGTTTCGTGGCGATCGGTACGAATATATTATCTCAATTTCTTCGGTTATAACTTGGATATGATCTTATGTTTAGTCAAGCCTTGTTGTGCCAAAACATCAGAGTAGGCTACATGTAGGCCTATATCCGCAAAACGAATTGTTTGAATATCTAAGAACGAAAACAAAACAAATTCGTTTAAATTTAAAATAACATAAGGCAGAATGATTACAATTAAACGTACGACGAATGATCACAAGTTATTGCAGCAGTCGAATATTATTTAGCAGTAGGCAGCCAACAGGGCGTCCATTGCGTCCTACTCAGTGTGAGAATTGTGGAAAAATAACTGGGGGGGGGGGTTTGGCCTATGATAAACTTGGAATTGGGGTATGAAAAACATACTTTAACATGGGGCTCTAAGAAAGACTGGAGGGTTGAACCCCCCCCCCCAACCACCCCCCCCGCAATTCTCACCCTGGTCCTACTACTCATTTCACCAACGCCATCTGCCGACTGTATGGTTGAGTATGACCATCAGGGAGGGTAACGGGAAGTGAACACGCATCCGTGCTCTCTTAGTGTCAGAGTGTTTACCATTACCCTGCATAATGATTATACCACCTCTGTGTCATCGTATCTTCTTCAGTCTTGCAATTCTTGTATTGGTCTATATCGAAATCACCTCTCAATTATTCTCCATAATAATTATTATATTAAGTCTATAGCTAATTTTCTTTCGCTACATGTCTGTCCAGCAGCCTGCGACACGAACCGGGCGCCTGAAAGTTGACGAGGTAAAAGACATGCTATATGAGGTACCCTGACGACGAATCTTTCACAATCCAAGTTTCTTTTAGGTACGGGCGACCCTTCGCTGACCCTTGACCCAAGATTAATCAGCATCAAAGCGCTGACAAGTAGCAAGTGCTCAACACGGCAGACCTGTTTAAGTCTTAATGGGAGGCGCGAGGAAGTTAATAATAATGATGTGGTCAATCGGTCAATCATGTGGGTCAGTCCGGGTTTAATTGCGGTCAGTCTTCAAAGGGTAGGTTAAATTTGACCCACGTCCAGTCATTTGCTATCTTTTACACTATCCCTCTATTCCCTCCTCCTACTTCTCTGTCTCCTCATCTTCCTCCTCGTCCTACTTCTTCTCCTCATCTCCTCTTCCTCTTCATGCTGCTCCTTTTCCTCTTCCTCATCCTTCTCTGCTTCGTCCTGCACTCGTCAGATTTTCTTTGAGGGTGACAGATCAAAGGACAACTCCCGGCAGTAATCATTTCACGCTTCTAATAACGATAACCTCCAACTTTATCATCTGCATGCATGCATGGAATTCCGACCTATAACCATGCATGTATATAGATTAGTACTGTAGAGTGGTACACGTTTGTCTCAACCTCATATACATGTATCGATAGTGCACTTACAAACACAGCGCTATAGTTGGGACGCAGTATTGTAGTGGGCATGTTCGTTACCTTGCAGCCGGAGGGTTGCAGGTTCGAATCCACCTCAAGTCGCCGCTAGGGACCTTGAGCAAGTCCTGAACTCGCAATTGCTCGGGCTCTTAGGCGTGAAACTCCGACGCAGTGTCCGCGCTGTAGTCGGGAGCGCCTCCGAATAGATAGCTTGAAGGGGCACTATATAACAAGTCCACATACGTACATTGATAAAATGCAATCAGGCCCTTATTAAGGTGGGTGCTAAGGGTGCTGCAGCACCAGGGCTCGCTGTTTTAAGGGGTCCGCATGGGTCAATTTAAACCAAATGTGGCGACACTGCGCCTATTAAAACCTTCGAAAAACTGTGTGGGTATTATACACCCGTGCACGCACATCTGCTCACAACAAAAGGACACGTGAAACGTATTTTGTCATTGTGCTATGGACATTTAATTGTGACATACAAACAATTTTTCCACTTACAGACTGCATTATGTTGCCGTGGTTGGACTGGGAGCGCTTCTGAGTAGATACCCTTGAAGGTGCGCTAAATATAAAAACTCGTTAATAATAATTAATAACTCGGCATATGAAGTTGAAAGATTTATATCTTTTTATGGGTTCAACTTTATCTCCTGAAATTTTGGAATCATATTCTTGGTCAAATTCTCTAAATAGTTGGAAACTTTTAGCATGATACTTATGTTATCAGGCGTTGGAGATATCTGAAAAACAGCTTGGCTTACTTTTTGAAACACGGTGTATATTGGCCGTGAACCTTTATAAAATATAATGTTATATGCGTCCATAATAATACTCTATATATTGATATATAGCAAATTATGACAATTTATGCCCTAACAATTAACACAAGTCCATATAACAAAGCTATCGTCCTTAGCCCCCCCTATTTGTAGCGAGTCAGCAACATGCTAATGAATATATATATATATTTATATATATATATATGCCTAAAGCTAATGACGCAACTATAATGTTTGTTGAACAAAAAGTGGTCGTCATAATACGGAATTAGCCATTATTCTAAAAACGTCACACCAGTGTAAGAATTGTGGAAAAATAACTGGGGGGTGGGGGGTTGGACCATTATCCACTTGGAATCGGGGTGTGAAAAACATACTTTAACATGGGGCTCTAAGAAAGACTGGGGGGTTGAAACCCCCCGGCAATTATCACCCTGCGTCACACTACACACAGCCCCTATGACGTAACAATATATTGTTGTAGATCAACAAGCTGTCGTCATAATAGTAACAGAGCTACTGTCGTAGTATAGCAACAGACCCATAACGAAGTTATAATGACGCAACAAAATTGCAAAACAAGGAGAAGCCGCCACATTAGACGAAGTCCATTGAACAAATTGATAATACACCATCACCATGCACAAACCAAATTAGTGCTTTATGCCTAATAATAGATATATAGTCTGGAACATACAGCAGTCTGTAAGTGGAAATGGAACATGCCATAGTGGTGCGACCTCTAGGCACCAAGAGGGGCGCAACAGGGAGCCAATTCCAGGTAACATTAGTGAATATATTTAACTTAGTAATATGGTAGCTTGCTGACAAATACGTAATTGGATTACACAGTATTGACAAATATGCATGTAAACAGTCTTTAAACCTCGTGCGATCTTACTTATCTACCGCGATCGACTTTCGAGAGACTGTTCGTCAGATGGGAGAGATTAGAGAAAAGCGCAGTCATTATTTTGTCATCGCCCCAGTCCTCTAACCCCCACAGCTTTCACCCAAAAGTCATAAATCACCCACCGAAACCCTTTGGCGCTCCTCGACCCTGTATATACCATCGCTTCGCCCTCTACACGCGAGGGATGTGTTTCAGCAGCTGACACGGAGTGGAGGGTGCAGAAAGCGACCCCGAATCGCCTGCTCAAAGCAGGAACCGCAGATGCGACCCCAGTTTGGGTGAAGTGGGGGTGGTGTCGATTACCCTAAACGGTGACAGAAGCCGAGCAGACTGAGGCGGCGGCGGTGGGGTGGGGTGAGGGGCGGAAAGAGACGAGAGGGTAACACGATCCAAGATATGAAATTGTTAACGAGAAAAACATATCGAGTTTAAAGCCCCTGCACATGCGCACGCACATGCACGCACACCTACAAACATGTTGTCCATGTACACTGTAATTACTCTCGGATATATATATATATATACACATATACATATATATATAATTATATATATATGTAATATAGATAAAGTTCCTTTGCGCTTCAGAAAAGGAGCTATAGAAAAATTGCAAAGACGCGTATAGATATATACGCACACATGCAGACCAACACCAACACACATAAAATAAATACATGCAGACAGACATAGGCCTACATACATACATACATACATACATACATACATACATACATACATACATACATGCATGCATACATACATACATACATACATACATACATA
Organism: Lumbricus rubellus; assembly: GCA_945859605.1. NCBI lineage: Eukaryota > Metazoa > Annelida > Clitellata > Crassiclitellata > Lumbricidae > Lumbricus > Lumbricus rubellus. The sequence goes on from OX243819.1 coordinate 2,035,746, forward strand.
CATACATACATACATACATACATACATACATACATACATACATACATACATACATACATACATACATACATACATACATACTTGCCTACATAAATACATGGATGACGCATGCATTTGCATTCATTCATTCGTTCGTTCATTCATTCCAGAATTTCTAAAGCGCTTCTTCAAGTTCAAGGGAGTACTCATGCAGAAGTGCTCCTGTCTCTAGAACGGCAAAAAGTGGGCCTACAGTTTTGAGTTGAATAAAAGATGCTTCAAGGGCTATACATGTAGGAGGCAGACGCAACTGTTTCTGTGTGAGCCCATTCCCGACTACTGTAGATCCACCACGGAAATGGCTCGATTCTACGTACATGTAGTTGCTGTTCGTGCGAATGGAACCAAGTTCAATTGAGTGGGGTGGGTAGATGGGAGGATGGATGAGTTAGTTGGTTGGGTGGATGGATGGTTGAATGGAGCAATTGGGTTTGGTGGATAGGTGGATGGACGGATGAATTGGGTGAGGTGGGAGGATGGGTGGAGGGACGAATTGAGTGGTGTGTGTGTATATATAGATGAGTGTATGGAAGGATTGAGTGTTGGTGGGTGGATCAGTGGATGGATGAATTGAGTGTGGTGGGTGAATGGATGCATGGATGGTTTGATGAATCGGGTGCACGGTTGGTGGTTGCCAACTGGTTGGATGGATGAATTGGGTGGGCTAATGGGTAGATAGATAAATTGAGTGGAGTGGGCTAATGGGTGGATGGATGAATTGTCAGAGGCGAGTTGATGGGTGGATCGATGAACTGAGTTGGTTTTGTGAACGGGTGGATGGATGAATTTTTTGGATGGGTGAATGGGGAAGGGATAAATTGAGTGGGGTGGGTAGTTGAGTGGATGGATGAATTGGGTGGGGTGAGTGAGTAGATGGATGGATGGATGAATTGTGTGGATGGGTGCACGGATAGATGGTTTAATTGCATGCGGTGAATGAATGGATGGATGAATTGGGTTTGGTTGATGGATGGATGTATGGATGAATTGAGGCGGGTGAATGAATGGATGGATGAATTGGGTTTGGTTGGTGGATGGGTGTATGCAGGGTCTTTCTTAGAGCCTCATGTTAAAGTCTGTTTTTCACACCCCGATTCCAAGTGGATAATACTCCAAACCCCCAGTTATTTTTCCACAATTCTTTCACTGGGTGTATGGATGAATTGTGTGTGTGGGTGGATGAGTAAATGGAAGAATTGGGTGGTGGTGGTGGTGGTGGTGGTGGTGGTGGATGTGTGGATGGATGATTTGAGTTTGGTGAGTGGATGGGTGGAATCCGGTGGATGGATGAATTGAGTGTGGTGGTTGGTTGGATAGATGAATTGGTTGGGACGGGCGGATGGATGAATAAATGGGTGGGGTTGTTGTATAAATTAACTGGGTAGGTTGGGTGGTGGATAGGTGGATGAATTGGGTACGGGGGTGGGGGTGGATGGACTGGTAGGAGAATCATCTGAGTGGCGGTGGGTGAATGGTTTGGGTGTGGTGTGGTGGATGGATAGATTAAATGGAATGGAGGGTGGATGGATGGATGAATGAATGAATTGGGTAGGATGGTTGGTCACGTCGATAAATTGAGTGTGGATAGGTTAATGGATGAATTGGGTGGGTGTGGGTGTGTGGATGGGTGGAAGGATAAATGGATGATCTGGGTGGGGTGGGTGAATGATTTGGGGTGGAGGGATGGGTGGATGGATCCATTAGGACGAACCGCCCTATAGGCCTGATGACTTCTCACGTACCACATGCATGCAACACACATAATTAGCACCGAATGCCTCTTCTAAGCTCCGGTAAGAAACGTTTTCCATTTAGAACTTGGAGTGGAACAGGGACTATGTGTGGAGTATGTGGTAACCGTTCGAATGTACAACATGCACCTCGACGTATACTGCCGACTAAACGTTCTGATACCTAATACACAATGTTTCGCCGAAGTGAATTGGAAGCGGGCTAAAGTGACCCTCAATTAATCACCCACTACACTCTCGACACCACCACCACCACCAAACCACCGCCACTCCCCTCGACCCCATCAACTTTTATCATCAATCAATCACAGACATTCCCTCATCTCAGTGGATGCAAATCATTCCATAAGCCACACCCTTCGTCAAGAAGCACCACCCACATGTCGGTGAGTGACGTGACTCCACCCAATGCGTGTCTGTTGGCATGCGGAATTACCTGGGTTGCTGCTGCAGCTGGTGCTGAGGTTTCAAGGTCTTTAGGTGATAGTTAAGTCTTGGATGAACTCATTCGTATGATGCGCAGGATACGAATGCTGCTGCTGCTGCAATCTCGATGGCGAATACGTGGTGAGTACAACTTCCATCGATACGTCCATCCATCCATCCATCCATTATCCACACATTCATCCATCCATTCATTCAGATATCCATCTATTCATAATTCATTCATATCTCCATGATGCATGGCTCCATCTATCCATTCAGAATCTGCGCAAAAAAGTGTACTCATGACGTGCGATCAGTCCATAGTTATTCACATTTTTGTGCAGGTTAAGTAATTAGGATTTAGGAGGGGGTAATTTGAAACCTTTACACCGGGCATTGACTGCATGCATGCATGGTATACGACGATGCGGATATGCATGCTTGCCATTGTTATCAGTCATAATTACTACAAGTATTTTTTTCTTGAACAAAAACGCTTGCAGATAGATGAACGCGGGCTATAGCAAAATGTTGAATCGATTAAATGCAAGGTGCACAATGCACATGCACCGTGGATTCAAGAGAGAAACTCTTTCTGAAATACAACTGCATGCAGGGATTAATGAAGAGAAAACTTGCTAATGGTAGTAGAGAATGATGGTAGGCTATATATCAAAATTGAATGTGGATTAAGAAAATCAATTATTATTTCTTCGATGAAAAATGTATTGAAGTAGATAATTTCGTCTTATAGAATTAAGATAGATTGAGGAAGAGAATTATGGCTCAAATAGAGTTTGGAATGAGGCAATTGAGGCATGCATGCAATCTCTCCCAAACTGGAAGCTGATGTCTTGATGAATGAAGGGTGCACGGATTGTTGAAAAAACTGTTTCTGAAATTTAAGCTGAACCAATAAAGAAAATGCTTAAATCTCAAGTTAAAAGTATAAGCTTAAGCTAGATTTTTAAATAACGCTATGCCTACTTAAATGGATGATATAATTATTAGTGAAGTCAATTCATTTTTAAATCTATCTATCTATATCTATCTATCTATCTATCTATCTATCTATCTATCTATCTATCTATCTATCTATCTATCTATCTATCTATCTATCTATCTATCTATCTATCTATCTATCTATCTATCTATCCATCCATCCATCCATCCATCCATCCATCCATCCATCCATCCATCCATCCATCCATCCATCCATCCATCCATCCATCCATCCATCCATCCATCCATCCATCCATCTATCTATCTATGCAATTTATATAGCGCCCCCTAAAGGAATATACTCAGAGGCGCTCCGACCCATGCAGGCCCGGTCAAAAAGAAAAGTCCTGAGCAATCTATATAATGTGCCAGAGATGTTCCGAGGTTGGGAACGCAGGTTAGAAGGAAGGTCATTCCAGATGGAAGGTCCACTGGTCCAGTGACCGAAAATGCTCTATTCTGCCTTGTGGCTGTGCGGGCATAGGGAACCAAATGGAACTGGATTGGGAAAAACCAATTTCACCCTATGTAGATACTGGATTGATGAAGAGTTCTGCAAAAAATAGAAGTTGGATTGATAAGAACAATTTATTGATAAATATCAGTGACTTTGGTTTTTAAAAAAATTGTTGGATTAATGAAACTATAGGTCTATAATTATAGTGATGAAATGGAAGCTGGGCTGCAGAAAGGTATAGTTATATTATTTGATAAATAGAAATTGAAATAAACCACCTTCCATGTGCAATAATTATTTTAATCATTCCAACTTCCATTTGTCAAGCTTTCTCACAAGCATGCATGCATGCAGGTTCTATATTTCAGCAGGAAATTTTCATCCATTTTACTGCATTTTAAGGAGGAATTATTCTCCTCAATCCAAAATCAAATTCGGCAAGACTTGCTTTCATCAATCCAAACTCTGTTTAAGACGAATTCGCTTTCTTTAATTTCAACATCAATTTAATAAGTATATAGCAATTTCTTTCATTAATCCATCTTCCATATGCAAAGATCAGTTCCTTAAATATAACTTCCATAAAATTTTACCCCGCACACGTTCGGCGCCATTGGTCCGTTGGTTGCCTGTGGCCAATTGAAACGTTGCAACGCTTTCGTTCGAAGAGGGCGCACCTGCCTCCAACCTGTCATGCTTACAAACAGATAATTCAGTTGCTAGGCAACAGCGGGCGCTAACTCCCCTCCCATCCTCTCCGCCAAGCCTCGTTATCCCTTCCTCTCACATCCTTATCCCATCCGTCAGATGGACGGGGGCACATGCCTTGGCTTTCCGACGCATCCAACGTTTCTCGCCCGTTTCATCAACAACGCCTCCGCGGTGCATGACGGGAACGGGCACCTGCTGATTTCAGTCAAGCGCAGTGCTGGCACCTAGCGAACGGGGAACAGCTCACCGAGCGCCTTCGAGTGTTCGATTAAATTCTGCATTTTTGTGTTGTGATGAACTTATGCACCATAGCTGTGACAATCGCTCCGCAAGGGTCATCTCAACTCAATGGATTGCGTGTATTATTTGCCACGTCTGTTAGACTGTTACAGTATTATACGCTACACCAATGCTGAGACCAATTGGCCCATAAAAGATATCCTTCTTATCACATCTATTGCATGTCTCTTATCTTGACTCTTATCTTGTCTTATTTGGCTGACTTTCCATAGTCATACATAATAAAGCAAGAATCATTCTTGATGGAAACGAGTTTTTTCACAATGTTCCTGTTTCGTTTATCATGCAGCTGTGCAGCTGTAAACTATTTTCTTGCAGTCAAGATTACATGTAGTTAAACTTGTTCATTGTCATCCGATTAGCAGTAATTTACCATGAATGAATGATGGAAAGCGAGAGAAGGGGTTGTGCAGATCTAAAAAATACCTCAAAGGAAGCCCTGGCTGGACCTATTAGAGTATACATGACATTGTATAATATTCAGAAAATAATATCAGCTTTGGACGAGACCGTGGCTAGGTTTGTGTAATCAATAAATTTGCTAATGCAAAGTTTAATCTAGTCCCGGATGGATTCACGTTTGGAGGCGGGGGTGGGCTACTTTTCAGAGAAGGATGTTACCTAAATAATTTATCTGGGGGAGGGATATTAGGTCAATTTATGTGCATCTATATTAACATGCAACAGCTCTAGATTTTTCTGGGGTTAAATGTCACTCTTGGGAAACTGCAGTCCTCCTGTTTTCTATTGAACTCTTATTGGTGAAGATCTCTGGTGTGTTTTCTTCAGATTGGAACCGTCATCAGATTGGAAAGCGTCACTGACGACTACCGCCGTCTGCGATATCAGATTAGAAGACGTCGTTGACAACGGTTACCGTCAGATTACACGACGTCAAAGACAACAATACACGACGTCAAAAACAATAAAGCGTCACTGACAATAAAGCGTCATTGACAACAATACAGGGCGTCAAAGACAATAAAGCGTCACTGACAATAAAGCGTCATTGACAACAATACAGGGCGTCAAAGACAATGAAGCGTCATTGACAATAAAGCGTCATTGACAACAATACACAGCGTCAAAAACAATATACCGTCAAAGACACTAAAGCGTCAAAAACAATAAAACGTCAAAGACAATAAAACGTCAAAGACAATAAAGCGTCATTGATAACAAAATCCGGATATGTAAAGCGAACGATTTATTCCTAAGCTAATAATTATCTGCGCTATATAATTTGTCTCATATTACACGAACGGCAGAATATACGATGGATTACCACCAACACCAGACTTGTTTCGACGTCGACGACCTCTCCCTGACCTACCCAGAACTCTTTGCACCCTCACTTCCGGAAAGCCGTCGGCGTCGGAAGGGCTGCAAAAGGAAGTCGGACGACTCACCACCGGATCCTGAAGTCTACTACTCCTACCACGGCGGCGCATGCGCGGAACTGTCTGCGACGGTAGCGCCCTCGTGTGGTGGCGATTACCCGAGGCCGCCGGTACCCCAGCGGAAAGCAGCCAATGCGAGAGAGAGGGACCGAACCCACAGCGTTAATTCAGCATTCACTACACTTCGAACTCTTATTCCAACTGAGCCAGCGGACAGGAAACTGTCGAAGATTGAGACGATTCGATTGGCGACCAGTTACATCGCCCACCTTCAGACGGTCCTCGTGGCCGGGCTGGACTGCATGGAGCAACCGTGCATGAGGGTCAGGGAGGAGACGGAAGGCACCGCCGCTGGTGGTGGTGGTGGGAAGGGTGGAAGGAAGAGGGAGGAGGGACTCGTACCAATCTGCACGTTCTGCCTCAGCGCCTCCAAGGCGAAGACGAAAACACAGAATGTAGGTCATGATGTTAATTAGATTAAATACAGAATGTAGGTCATGATGTTAATTAAATCAATCACGGAATTTAGGTCATGATGTTAATCAAATCAAATACAGAATGTAGGTCATGATGTTAATCAAATCAAACACAGAATGTAGATCATGATGTTAATCAAATCAAACACAGAATGTAGATCATGCTGATTATGCTAAGTACATGCATGTGTTTGCAGACATGTCACGTCCTTCAGTTACATGACTTGTAGCAATCTTCAACGCATCCAACAATTATTCTCTATACAAGCTCGCATCTTCATATTCAAATCCCATTAGATGTGTTTGATTTTATCAATAAAATAAAACACATCTAATGGGATTTGAATATGTAGATGCGCGCAGCACAATGCGAGCTTGTATAGAGAATAATTGTTGGATGCGTTGAAGATTGCTACATATAACTGAAGGACGTGACATGTCTGCAAACACATGCATGTACATGTACTTAGCAAGTCATATATAGCATAGGCTATAGTATATAATTAAGACAAGAGCAGACAAGAGAGTATAATATTATATATAGGCTACTGTATACAGTCTATATAACATGTTTTTGTAATAGCAGATCGTGTGTGTCTGTCTGTGTGTTTGTCTGTATGTTCTGTCTGTCTTTCCTGCCTGCCTGCCTGCCTGCCTGCCTGCCTGCCTGCCTGCCTGTCATCCGAAATATCGTCACCCTGATCAGTGCTCTTAAGACAGTTACTGTAGCTATCTCAAGAGTAGGCCTACTGACGCTGACGGAAGTTTCAGAAATGACTTTAAACGTCAAGTGTGACGTTACAGTGTACCTATAATATGGACCTTATTACTAAAGTCGACCTATTACATAAATAGGTAAGATAACCACATGCATGCAATAATATATAGGCTAATATATATATATATATATATATATATATATATAATGACTGAGCAGTGAGCATGTATACACTGTATAGTATAATGAATATGGTATTCTGTTCAGCATGTGGACGCCGCGTGTTTGTTTTTCCAACGCATCAGTTTACAACTATATGGGGGCGCTACAAAAACCCAGACAGACAATTAAGGCAGTTTATACACACGCATTTGTATACACAGAGGTCTACAAATTAGCCTATCTATCTCCGATATAATAATGTTACTTCCTTGCTTTGTATATATGTATAGAAATTATATATAATAATATATAGAATTTTATACATTATATATGTTATATAATATGTATATATATAATATATATATATAATATATGTCATATATAAAATATATGGAATTCATTAGGCCTATATAATTATATCATATATATATAGGTAGGCCCATACTGAATTTTATGTATTTATTGAAGGCCTACATAATGTGTGTGCGTGCATGTTTGAGTGTCAACCATATATTTTTATTATGATTGTGTCAACTGCAATTAGACTTCGTCTTATCATAGATGACAAGCCAGATAGGCTAATTGGCGATTGTTTTTCTTGGTTGGCGCTGGTTGGGGTGCCAGAAGTAACGGGAGAGGCGACAGAGAGTCAGCTGGGTGGATGGGGTATATAGGGTTTTAAAGTGGTGGCGCCAAGTGGTCACCCAGTAGGGGTCCCCCGATGAGCGTATAAGTTGGTGTCACCATTTGGTTGTTTCGATGGCATTGACCTCGTTAGCGAAACCTCCAACCGTATATGGTAGAGATCGAATCACCGATTATGGATAGACAGAGGAGGAGGGGTGGTAGGAGGAAGGTGGAGAGGAGAAGGTGGAAGAAGAGATAGGAGGATGCGGTAGAGGAGTATTTAGGAACAAGAACATGAAAAGACCGGGCGAGGGAAGGAGGAATACTACTGAGAAGACAAACAAGGGAATTATAGAAGGTGTTGTATAAGAAGGAACAGGAGAGTCAAGAGGACTAGCAAGGTCAGGAACACAAGGGAGGACGAGAAAAGAAGAGGAGGAGGGGGAGATGATGTTGAGGAAGAGGATGAGGATTGTTATCGCTTAAGTGGCTTCAATGTCGACAGGTTGTGAGTCTAAGACTATAAGAAGGAGGAAGTGGAGAAGGAGGAGGAAGTGGGAGTTTCATTACAAGCCACCAGATGGCCAGCAGACATGATCGACTCAATGGTCTTCTGTGTCAGTCGTCTGTCACATAAGCTTATATTTGTATCTATAATTCTATATGTCTCTCTGTTTCTGCCGCTTTCTCTCTCTGCCCTTGTATGGCTCTGTCTGTCTGTCTCCGTAGGCCTAACTGTCTCTCTCTATCTGTCTCTCTATCTCTGTCTCTGTCTTTCTCTTTGTCTCTCTATATCTATCTCTCCCTCTGTCCGTCTTTGTCTGTATCTGCATGCCTGTTTCTGTCTCAATATACATGTATACTGCCGTGCTAAGCAAAAAGACAGTAACTCAAGTTTTTCCGTTTTTGAGTTAGCACTTGTTTTCACATCTTGACAACATGTTCTATCATATCTGGAAGCAAGGAAACGGTATCGGTCCTGGAACATGGAAAAAAACGGAAACGAAATTAACAGTATCTCAAAATTGGGTCGTCGTGCTAGGCAAAAACGCAGTAACTTGAGTTACTGTCTTCTTGCTTAGTATTCCATTTAGGCTATATTCAAGGCTGGCCGATTTACAGATATTTCAATATATCGGCTTTCAAATAACCTATAGAATCGTCATCTTGGTGTCAAAACATACACATTAAAGGTCAAGGATTCCAATGGGGCCATTACAAAGTTCCCCATGACCTCAATGACGGCCATTTTGGAAAATGGCCGCCAATGATGACCCAAAAAGAAGGATTTTTCAATATCTCGGCTTTTAGTTCACTTGGAATCGTCATTTTGGTGTCAAAACATACACATTTCGGGTCAAGGATCACAATAGGGCCATCACAAAGTTCTCTATGACCTCAATGGCGGCCATTTTTCAAAATGGCCGACCTAACAAGAAGGATTTGTCAATATCACGGCCTTCAATTAACTTAGAATCGTCATCTTGGTGTCAAAACATACATATCTCAGGTCAAGGATCCCAATAGGGCTATCACAAAGTTCCCCATGGCCTCAATGGCGGCCATTTTTCAAAATGGCGGACCCAAAAAGAGGGATTTGTTAATATCTCGGCTTTCAGTTCACTTGGAATTGTCATCTTGGTGTCAAAACATGCACATTTCAGTCAGGGATCTCAATACTGCCATCACATAAATCCCAGTGACCTCAATGACCACCATTTTCCAAAATGGCCGACCCAAAAAGAGAGATTTGCAAAACTCACATTTTGGACGGCCATTTTGAAAATGACCGCCATTGAGGCCAGATGAAGTCTTGGGAGGCCCCATTGGAATCCTTGTCCCTAAATATGTATATTTAGGCACCAAGATGACGATTCTAAGTGGATTTAATGCTGAGATATTAAAAAATCACGATTTTGGTCGGCCATTTTGAAAAATGGCCGCCGTTGAAGTCAGAGTTGGTTTTAGATGGCACTATTGGAATCATCGTCCCTAAATATGTATGATTAGACACTAAGATGACACCTCTAAGTTAAATAGAAGCCGAGATATTTAAGAATAAATTATGTATATCTGTCGGCCATTTTGGAAAATGGCTGCCATTGGGGCCAGAGGGCTAATCTGCAATGACCCTATAGCCAAATATTTTTCTTAGGACACGTTCGTGGTATATACCAAATTTCATTCTTGTATCGCAAAGAGAACATTTGCTTTTCAGCAGCCCACTCTACCATACGATGAGTTACTGCTTTCTTGCTTAGCATCAAACCGATGTTCAATTCTTCGATACTAAGCAAAAAAGCAGTATCTCATTTTTATACAATTTTTACACAAATTTAACGAAAAACCAGTTTAGTTCCAAAATTCAGTAGTTTATATATAACTGTTTGCAAAAATTTAGAAAGATTCTAGCTTTATTTCTGGTTGAATTAAACCGATTTCTTCTTTATCGTTTCACGCAAAATCGTCTCTTTTGAGTTACTGTCTTTTTGCTTAGCACGGCAGTATAGCCTATATACATGCATATATTTCTATGTGTGTCTCTCTCTGTATCTGTTTCTGTCTCTCTCTTGTTTGTCCGCCTCTGTGTCCATCCGCGTGTGTCTTCTTCTATACACAGATGCCTGATCTACGACTGTTTTCAGTTAACAAGGAATCTTGCGTAAACTTTTAAAAAAGTTCCAACCGCATTATGATAATTATACAAGTAGGCTAGGCCTACCTCGGAAAGACAGATATTCGCTGTTCTGTGTTAACGACCTGCAGAACCTTGCCTTCACCAGTGTGGCTCTTTCAGTCTATGATTATCATTATCCTATGATTTTATCTCAACTTATTGTTCAGTTCAGTCTAAACTGTAGGACACGTTTCTGACTGGTAGCGGGTTTTTGTGAAGCACCTGCAGCATTCCTATATATAATAGTTAATGAGCAGAGAAAACGGGTTCAATCAGTGGCGTATATATATATATATATAGGCCTACTGTCTATCAAATATGCCACCATTTGGAGAACGATATTAACCGATCTTCAATAGTGTGTGTGTGTGTGTTTGTGTGTGTGTGTGTGTGTGTGTGTGTGTGTGTGTGTGTGTGGAGGGGGTTCATGAACGTTTTGATTATACACTGTGCGGGAGGTTTGCTTATTTTCGATAATAAGTTAGACTGAGTTTGGGTTGGGGTTGTTGTCCCAATCAAGGTGCGGTAGGGAGGAGAGGGTTTAGAGTCGACGCAACAGGATTCAAGCCACCGCCGCCTCCTCCTCGTCCTCCTCCACCACCACCACCATCACCACCACAAACCCACCACCACACCACCACGCACCATGCACCACGCACCATGCACCACCACCACGCACCACCACACCACCACCACATCACCACCACACCACGCCACCAGCACCACCATAACCACCACTACACCACCACGCACCATGCACCACCATCATGCACCACCACCACCACACCACCACCACCACACCACCACCACACCACACCACCACCACCACACCACCACGCACCATGCACCACCACCACGCACCACTACACCACCACCACCACCACCACATCACCCCCACACCACCCCCACACCACCACCACCACACCACCAACAACAACAACGACAGCAACAGTAATAATAATAATAATAATTCATCTTGGTCGAGTTGAACTTACAATTGACATACCTCTGTTAATTTTTTTCTTTAGGGAGGTCGAAACGAAGGAATATCGAACAACCGAAGCTGCGTCTACGACTGCATCACGGCATAGCAGCTTGCTCACTTACTCGCTCACTCGCCCGATACGAACCGTTTTCCAGAAGAGAAACGATTTCAAGGAATCTGTGCAATCCTAAAAGAGATGTCTGCAGGAACTGCATAAAGGAAAATCTGCACCCTTGATCCCAAAGCACTTTGAAGCAAATGAGCTAAAGTTCTCTCCATATTTACTAACTTTATTTTACCTGGCAGGGAACTAGATTATTAAAATATAAATTCAAAATAATCTGTCACTGTGGAATTAATATTTTGAATTTACTACCAGGGTAGTTGCCTTCTCGATGATAGTAAGTAAGTAAGTAAGTAGGCCTACGTATAAAATCTCATTGGGTTCAAGACTAAAAGAATTGCGCATTAAGACATCTATTACTTGCGACCGGCATGTAATCAGGCACTTATAGTTATAAAGATAGCACGACTTCACTGACAGACTTCCTACGCGGCGATTATCTGTGGATGAATTGAGGACATGATCGAAGATTTATAACAGAAAGACAAGACGTTAGTCTCAACCGCCATCTCTAACACGAACAGACACAGGTGCTTTTGCCAACATTATATTAAATTGTTTTGGAATAACGTTTTATTGATTATAGTTCTTTAATCATGATACATGTATATATCTCACACAAAAATTATGTTATCTCACTAATGTTATCTCACCATTGCTATCTCGCTAAAGCTGTCTTGTAGGGCGCGGTGGTGTAGTGGGTATGTTCGTTGTCTTGCAGCCGAATGGTTGCCGGTTCGAATCCACGTCAAGCCACCTCGTAAGGACCTTGCGCAAGTAGTTCACGAGCAATTGTTCAGAGCTTCGGCGTGAAACTCCAATTCAATGCCCGCGCTGTTACAGTAGTCGGGAGCGCTTCTGAGTACAGTAATTTAGCCCTCGGGCTACCAGGGGGGGGGTGGTATCCACCCCCCCTAGGTTTTTCCCAAATCAAACTTGTTTCGTTTGGAATAAAATTTTGACGTTGCTGTAGAGGATTCATTTGCACACATTTTGAGCTAAAATGTGTGATGATATACCAGTGCTGTCCAACCTTTTTTACACAGCGGGCCACTGAAGAAGGTCTCTTGAAGCCGAGGGCCGCAACGTCGAATTTAAAAGCAACGAGCATAATATTCTAATGAAAACTGTTTAAGCTGTATTAAAATTACTATGGAATAAATCATAATGAATTCGTCGTGGAAACTGGATTTTGTGTTCACATTGTCAAATAATAAGCCACGTTATGAACTTATGGCTATGCAAGTTGACTTGCGATTTATTTTTCTCCATTTTCTAAAAAATATAAAACAACTTCACTAGCTTAGGCGGGCCACTTGAAATCACCTCGCGGGCCGCATGCGGCCCGCGGGCCGCAGGTTGGACAGCACTGTGATATACCATACCATTCAAAAGTTATACCCGATATACCCGAGGCACCAGAGGGGGTGGATACCACCCCCTTAGATTATCGGCTGTATCTTATCCGTCCTTTGACATGAAGAGACACAAATTACACCATTCTGTTTTATTTTTATAACATTTTCATGTTTTTTCTATTATAACTTATTTATAATTTATTTTTCAAGAGAAATAAATTATGTCATTCTATAGAGGGCGTGTAGGGCTATTTTTTGATACCAATTAATGTGACATTTGATGACCGGAAGGGCTCAAAATAAGTTTAAATGTGTGAAAATGTTGGGTTTTTTTTACAACGCAAACCGATAAGTCTGCGTAAACGTTTTTCAGCAGCTGTTACATGTTTTTTTTCTTTTTATTATAATTAAAACTAACTTATTACTAGTTTTTATAGTTGAACATTGTACTTTATTATATGTAAACTATTATTGTATAAATAAATTATGTTAAAACACACAGAATCTACTATTTTGCTTATGCGAAAGTATGCATTTTGTGAAATCGACGGGTGCCTACGGGAAGAAAATCATAATTCCGGGGTGCTTTTATAGCCTATATTTTAAACCTAAATATACCATTTTGTGCAGAAATGAATGCTGAATCCATTGATGTATTACAAGTTATGATATCTCAAACCAAACCCAAAATCCAGTGGGGGTGGTAACCACCCCCTCCTTGGTAGTCAGTGTTACAAAAAAGCTTGGTAGCCTGAGGGTTAACCTTGAAAGTGCGCATGAAACATGGGCCCTGTATGGACTGCACATATGTGCCTAATTTGGCGCGTTTAGCCGTATATATAAGGTTTTTATTAATATATAGGCCTACAGTTGCCTCCGTAGCACTTACAAACAATTTGTTATGGAGTTTTCCTGTCAGGAGCAAAATTAATGCTGAGTTATAGGCCTACACATGGTCCTACGACCAATGGAAAAGCTATTAAAGTGGACATGAGATCATTCTCAATGGAAGACGGGGGGGGGGGGGGGGGGGGGCTAAGTTGAAAGCAGCTAGGTATATATAGTGGAAAATGGAATTATACCCATGGGCGGAGACTTTGGGGAACCATAACCATAACCACAGTTTTTATTGCTCAAAGTGACAGTTGAGAAAACATCTTTGTTACATATAGTGTATATAGAAACTAACAAAAAGCAAAAGGAAAGAACCCTTGAGGGACTACTGTCCCACTGTCAGGGTTTCCCAAATACAAGTGCAAGTAAACAGCAACAGGTTATAGGGCCTACAAATAATAGAGTATTAAAGTGAAATTTTATCTTAACTATAGTTAAGCTTAATTAAACAATAGTAAACATCCTGGGAAAAACGTCTAAAGGTGACGTTGAGTGTAAGTTTGTTGGGGGTCCCGGAGATGTTTTTATTTCAGACATAGGCTATTCATAAAATAATATGTTAATTTATGCATTGTTATCCTCTGTGTATCCACAATGTCTAACGCCTTTAATGACTGCAGATTAGCTGATTCATGGCGGACTGTCCGCTCTGCATAGGCCTAGCGCCCTAGCCTAGGCCTATAATTGCTGATGATGATGCTGTGTGCTGGCTTAGCGCGAACTGCAAATAGACCTGGGAGTCGACCCCAATAAGTCGACCCCAGTCGACTTGGTCATCCCAAGTCGGGTCGGGTCGTTTCTGCTCACCGCAACTGACCCCAAATCGAATTGTGTAAAGAGAAGTCACTTCATTAAAATGATGAAACAAAATGTTACTAAAATAACATTTAGCACGTGTACTTATGAAGACATGAACATGATAATGAGCAAATCAATTAACTTCTATAGCCTAGACTAAGTGGTAGGCCTAGGCCTAAGTGAATTCGACGCTACTTTGGCAGGCCTACCGGTAACCTGCATCGGCAGTAACTTGTCTGCATATGGAAAAGCTATTTATACGGGCTAATTGGACAATGAAAGACTTTACTGTCAGTGAGTAGGCCTACTAATAGTATCCTACTGTAGGATGATGCGCTTGCAATGTTTTTTGCTAAGTTGCGAAATGATGTTAGTGGCCGATCAATTATGACAACTAACTTACAAAATTAATTAGCACTAGGCTCTATAGGACGTCATTCAGTGCAATCAGTCCGCGGTCCCCAATTTTATCTTCGTGCTTGCTCGCTTTACAAATTTATTCAATATTAATAATATTAAAAAAATAATGAGTGTAATCTGAATAATCACAGACATTGGGCAAGCTAAAATTCATAGGCCTAATAATTTGCAGTCTAGGCTACTAGATGGCCCAAAGCATCACAAAACTATTCAAACTGAAGCACAAACAGCCTGAAATGGGCTTGAAAAACTTTAACAAATTCATGCATCAATAATGAGTGTTGATGCCTCATTACTCATTGGTAGGCCTATTCTAAAATAATGTTTCCCATGCAAAATTGGCTTGCCTTCTTGCATTGGTAGCCGTATCATATGTAGACCTATGCTAAGGCTATAATTACCGGTGTCACGACAACTGGTCTACAGACAACTCGTCTAACGACAAGTGGTCTCCAGACAATTCGTCTACGACAACTGGTCTACGACAACTCGTCTACGACAACTCGTCTACGACAACTCGTCTACAAACTACTCCAGCTTCTATTTCACCCATATAAAACCATCATCCAGCTTCCATTTCAAATAAAAAGATACCTTCATCCAGCTTCCATTTCTCAAAAGTTTTATCATTAATCCAGCTTCTTTTTAGCCTATATAAACCTTAATCCAGCTTCCATTTCTTTATCGCTTTTTTGATAAATCCAACTTCTATTTCAGATCTATAAATTCCTTCATCCAGCCTCCATTTCTTTAGCGTTTTTCGGCAATCCAGCTCCTATTTCAGATCTATAATTACCTTGATCCAGCTTCTATTTCTTAAGCGTTTTTTCGTCAATCCCGTTTCTATTTCACCTACATAGATATGAAATAGAAGCTGAATGAAGGTATCTTTATATTTGAAATGGAAGCTGGATGAAGGTTTTATATAGGTGAAATATAGGTGAAATAGAAGCTGGAGTAATTTGTAGACGAGTTGTCGTAGACGAGTTGTCGTAGACGAGTTGTCGTAGACCAGTTGTCGTAGACGAATTGTCTGGAGACCACTTGTCGTTAGACGAGTTGTCTGTAGACCAGTTGTCGTGGAACCATAATTACCATGTCAGAAGTCGACTTCAAGTCAGAAGTCGGTTGGTTTTCTGCCAAGTCGGGTCAAGTCGTTTTAATTCCAAGAAGTCGACCTCAAGTCGACCTCAAGTCACTTTAGGGTCAAGAGGGGTCAGATTAGCTGACCAAAGTCACTCCCATGACTAACTGCAAACGCTAAATAAATAGCCTAAATATTCAATTTTGTTAAGATGGGGGCCGTCCATAAAGTACTTCACGCTCCAGGAGGGGAGGAGGTGTAAGAAAATGACAGTTTGTGACAGGGGAGGGGGTCAGGCCATGTGTGACGTCACACATTTATTTTTTAAATTTTATTTCTAATTTATTTGTTATTTTTTTAGTAGAATTTAATAGCTTTAAAAATAATTTTCAAAAATTTTGTGAAACATTTGAATTAGTTTTGTGTCAAAATAGCATGAAATTAAACATAATTCACAGGCCCATAATAAATAGATTCAATACAGCACAAGAGTTTGTCTCATAATTTGTCAATCTAGTCTTTTTTTAGTCAAATAGTTTTGTTTCCTTTTTATTATTTAATCACTGGGTGAGGTCAAGTTTCGCTAATCTACTTCCCATCCTGTGTAAACAAGATGTATTTTTCGACAATTAATAGGATAATACAGAAATATAATTATATGCTTATTATGTCATTGTACCGTTCATTATAATTATTGTCATCGTCAAATTCCAGGTGTAATTTTTAAAATCTCAAATATTCACCAGATGGCGAAACAGTAGGTCTACGTCTTAAATCCGGCTTCTATTATGTACGAGCTCTGACACGGACAGATTGAATCGTTCGCCATTTTGCACGGTCGGTAGGCAGAGTGCGATTTCCGGTAAAACTGTATTTTAGCGTATTTTATTCTCTCAAAATCGATATCATGTATTTTAGCGTATTTTATTATTTAGCGTGTGTATTTGTGTAGGTTCCACGACAACTCGTCTACCGACAACTCGTCTCCGGACAATTGGTCTAACGACAACTGGTCTACTGACGAATAGCATTGATGGGTAAAATTCTATAACGCCGCGGTAGCAATTCTATAACGACGCGGTAGCAAGTAAACATCATGTCGGCAAAAGATCCGCGCATAATAGAGCCCATAAATCCAACTTCTAGTTTGCCGAGAATTCTTTTAATCGATCCAGCTTCTGTTTAGGCAAGAATTTGTTCGATAAATTTCGCTTCTATGTCGTCCGCAAATGTTTTTATTCAATTTGTCATTAAAAATTATTGTTCGTCAATCCAGCTTCAATTTCAGCAGAATGACTGCACTAACCCTAAAACTAACCCTAACCGACCCTCACGTCGCCTAACCTGAGCCCTAACCGACCCTTATGCGTAAAATCCATGATGTTTACTTGCTACCGCGTCGTTATAGAATTGCTACCGCGTGGTTATAGAATTTAACCCATTGATGAAATAGAAGCTGGATTTACGAAAATGTTTTTTTTTGCTTAAATGGAAGCTGGATTGATGATTTTCATTCATGTATTCCAACATGCACCCATTTCTACTTTAAATCTAAAAACACGTTCATCCAGCTTCTATTTCTCGCCTGTTAGTTTCGTCAATCCAGCTTCTATTTCAGATATAAAAATACCCTCATCCAGCTTCCATTACTTAAGCGGTTTTCTTATCAATCCAGCTTCTATTTGAGGTCTAGAAATACCTTCATCCAGCTTTTATTTATCATGCGTTATTTTCGTCAATCCAGCTTCTATTTCACCTGTAAAAGAACCATCATTCAGATTCCATTTCTCTTGCGTTTTTTCATCAATCCAACCTCCATTTCACTTCTAAAAACTATCATCCAGCTTCCATTTCTCAAGCTCTTGGCAATAAACCGAAATCACTGAACTTCTCCATCAGTTTTAATTAAATACGCTATTTCTTTTGAGTTTACGCGTTTGGAATAAAATACGCTAAAATACAGTTTTACCCGATTTCCGTTTATTTGTTAATACAATAAATGGTTAGCTCTTGATTTATACGTTTACGCCAAATTTAATTATTTTGACCATTTGTTCGACATCGCGGTAAACGTGTATTTTAGCGTCGCAAATTATTCGCTCTTTTAATTTTTTTTATCAATTCAACTTCTGGTTTGGCAGGAATCCTTCTCTTTTGCATCTTTGGGTTTTAGCAACTGATACAAAATAGTGGTGGCCGGACAAAATGGTAGCGGACAAAATGGTACGGACAAAATGGTACGGACAAAACGGTATGGATGAAATGAAAGCTGGATTAGTGAATTTTTATATATGAATTAGATGCTGGATTAATGAAAAGATGCATGTGAAATGGAAGCTGGATGAAGGCTCTGCATGGATATTTTTATATATGAATTGGAAGCTGGATTGATGAAAATAACGCTTTATATATAGAAGCTGTATCAGGGTATTTTCATAGCTGAAATAGAAGCTGGATTAATGAAAGATGCATTACAAATGGAGAATGGTTTAAGGAATCTTATGACTGAAATTGAAGCTGGATACATCATGAAACACATGAATGAGAGACATCAATCCAGCTTCCATTTCTCAAGCACTTTTTTTCGCCAATCGGGCTTTCTTTTCTCAGGTTTTTTTCTTCACTAGAGCTGTATTTCAGCCACAAAAAAGCCTTCCACACTCTACTTCAGCAAAAAATATCCTCATCCAGCTTCAAATTATCCATACCGTTTTGTCCATACCATTTTGTCCGTGCCATTTTGTCCGTACCATTTTGTCCGCTACCATTTTGTCCTAGAACCAAAATAGTTGTTGCTCGAATAGATTGATTAACAGAGTTCTTGTCTAAATTGAAGAGTTCTTGTCGTAATGAAAAGAATTCATGCCAAAGTAGCAGTAGGATTGATGAAAAATCATGCTTTTAGTTTCATCGATATTCATTCAAGAATTAATTAACTATTAGGAAATGGCACATCGGAGAAATAACTAAATTCGGTTAAATTATATACATGTATGACCTACAGTTAAAAGATGCTACCGTTGCCAATTTTGAAGTCCGAACTTTATATTTAGGTCTCTCTTCTGAGACAACAGTTGAGAGTCATACACGTAAAATGAAGTCACGGGGTGTCGTTAGACGCAGTGTAATGTTATCTCTAACTAAATAAAAACTAAAATAGAAATGATTTTCTGAACTAAAATAACACTGTCTCTAAGAACATGAACACTGTAAGACAAGTTCTATTCGGGTGTTTATGCAATAGCTTAAGCTAGATCATGGCGAAATTCTAGTTTAATGCCAAACCTGGTTAACTTATTCATTCATTGTAAGAATTAAGGGGGTCAGAAATTATAAGCTACTAGCTTTTACTGGCTTTCATTGCATTGTACTGTACTTAGTTGTCATGATTGTATAGCCATAATTGAAAGTGCAATAAACAATAAACTAATTTGTACAACATCTTTTAAAGGGTGTCACGACAACTCGTCCAACGACAACTCATCCACGGACAACTGGTCCACCGACAACTGGTCCACCGAAATAGAAGCCGGATTAACAAGAAAGCGCTTGAGAAATGGAAGCTGGATGAAAGTTCTTTATTTACGAAATAGGAGCTGGGTTTATGAAAAAAGTCTAATGGTTTCCTTGCTTAAATAGAAGCTGAATTGACTATTTCATCATGTGTCTCAACATGCATCCAGCTTCTATTTCAGATAGAAAAAAAACTTGATCCATCTTCCATTTCTTAAGCGTTTTTTCATCAATCCAGCTTCTATTTCACCTGTAAAAACCTTCATCCAGCTTCCATTTCTCAAGCGTTTCTCATTAATCCGGCTTCTATTTCGGTGGACGAGTTGTCCGTGGACGAGTTGTCGTTGGACGAGTTGTCGTTGGACCAGTTGTCGTGGAACCCTTTTAAAGAGATGCGCTCCAAACCCACAGCGTCCAAATAAATGAGAGAGGAGTGATTGTTGAGTTCTGTACGTGGATTGGAGCACCAAATGGAAGCCATGCCAGTTCGCATATACCCGAATCCCAAGCCGTATAGCATCGTAAAATTATTTAACACATGTTTTAGTCATTTTTCATCGCTCATCCAACTTCTAATTCTACTATATCACAGTTCCGTTATTCATCCAACTTCTACTTCAACTAAAAATATTTTTATCGTTCATCCAGCCTCTAGTTTTACGGTTACAATTTAGCATAAAACCATGATTTCGTCGCTCATCTAATTTCTGCTTCTGTTAATTAATATGCTCATCCAGCTTCTAATGATACTTCAATACGTCAGCAGTAATATCATGCTTTCATCGTTCATCCAACTTCCAGTTCACCAAAATAAAATATATCTGAAGTGCTATACGGCTTGGGATTCGGGTATATGCTGCCAGTTCCCGGGGTCAGAATGAGTGCTTGTCTCATGCTTAAAAAGGGTTCCTAATTAATTAATTACCAAGAAGGTATGATTCTGCCTGGTGGAGGTGCGAGCAAAAGTTTTTTTGTTTATTCGTTGATTTTCAAAAACAAAAGACACATTGTAGGTGTACTGGTACATTGACAACATTGACAGTATGTCTACTGAGCACCTATGGTTAAGTTTCTTAGTAAATGTTTTGTATAACATTCATGAGATAAAGTTCATTGAGTATAAAGAGAGTGTAATTTTAGCCCATTGCAGGAAGTTATACCATAGATCTATTGAATTGGCAATGGATTTTATTCTGACTTTAATATGTTATTAAAAACAATTAAATGGTTTTTATGTTTTTTAAACAATCTTCACTGAGATGTTTCTTCATTTTAATAGGTGTCTGAAGTTCTTTTTGTCAAGTGCTTGATGACAAGCTACAATATGTTGGAACTGATGTGAGTTATTCGAGAACAATGATCTTTATCAAATCGAAATATTCATCTTTGTTGTACGAGCAGAAAGCTTGGGAGTCCTATTCTATAAAAGTTGGATGGCTTAAATATTAAATCACCATTTAGACAATTGTTTTCTGAGGAACTAATTTCTGACAAAATTCCAAAAAGAATTATTATTGACACTTGAAAGATGTGAAAAATTTCACTTAAACATCGACCAGCAAAGAGAACGTTTCTACACATGCATGTTACTATCACATGGAAATCATCCGTGCTGAAGAAAATTTTAATCTTGCAATTAAAATTCTGCGAAGAAAGAGTGCTTTCTGGTGATTCATCACAGTTCATAAGAACCAATTTTGGTGAAAAAGCATCAATTATATACAAACTCATGGACTTGGTGAAATTCCAGAAACTCCTACCAGGAAACATACTACAGTGTAACCATGTAACTACCAGTTATATGAGAAATCGTATACGGAAGTACATTGGTTGACTGTACACATGGAAACCTATACTGGAGAAACACAATGCAAGCAGCAGCAATGTCAAAGATCATTTGCTCTAATTATTCATAAAAATGCAAGCATGACAACCGATGCTGGAAAGAAAACCTACAAATGTCAGCTATGTCAGAAATCATTTACTGAAGGTGGTTCTCTGAAACGGCACATGAGATTACATACTGGAGAGAAACCATACAAATGTCAGTTATGTCAGAAATCATTTACTACAGGTTGTTACTTAAGAAGACATTTGAGAAACCATACTGGGGAGAAACCATACCAATGTAATTTATGTCAGAAATCATTTTCTAAAGGTGGTAATCTGAAAATGCACATGAGAATCCATACTGGGGAGAAACCATACAAATGTCAATTATGTCAGAAATCATTTACTCAAAGTGGTTCTTTGAAAAGGCACATGAGATTTCATACTGGGGAGAAACCACACAAATGTCAGTTATGTCAGAAATCATTTACTCAAAGTGGTGAACTGAAAGTGCACATGAGAATACATACTGGGGAGAAACCATACAAATGTCAGTTATGTCATAAATCATTTACCCAAAGTTGTTATCTGAAAGTGCACATGAGAATCCATGCTGGGAGAAACCATACAAATGTCAGTTATGTCATAAATCATTTACCCAAAGTTGTTATCTGAAAGTGCACATGAGAATCCATACTGGGGAGAAACCATACAAATGTCAGTTATGCCAGAAATCATTTACTCAAAGTGGTGATCTGAAATCGCACATAAGAACTCATACTAGCAATAAACCGTTCATTTGTGAGATTTGTAACAGAGGATTCCTCCAACTTAGAATTCTAAACAGGCACAGAAGATCTCATACGAATGAGAGGCAACAAGCATGCAGTGAATCAAATCACAAAGGCAGTTCTTCAACAAAGCAAAAAATATTACATCCCCAGGGTGTCAAAAGTATGAAAAGTGAATCGATTAGTGACCTATCTGTTCAGTTCATAAGATTACGTAGTGGAGACGTTATGGATAAACCAAATGACCAGATGTCATGGAAAATGTATTCGGATTCTAATAATGAAGCAACAAGTCCGTTTCTAAAAAATAACAAAGTCAAATCACCTGAAAATGCTAAACCGTACGTGGAAAGACTTTTTGGATGTGGTATATGCAGTGAAATGTTTGAAATTGAGAAGGAATTTCTTGAGCATTGCACTAGCCATCGCCTTTCCTCACTGGACAACTTATTTCTGGACTTGTGCTGATTTTTAGTTCTCAGCACATGTAGCTAAAGGTTGAAGATTGGTTACAATCATTTATAAATGTAAATAATACATTTCTTTTTCGGAGCATCGAAAATATTGGCATGAAAAGATACTTGCCAATTCCTGTTCAACTTGAAAGGTTCTGACCATCGCAGGAAAACAAGTGGAATCTGCAGCTTCTTTTCAGTGAGATTGCTAGCAATCAAACCCTATGACAAATTTTACATTCGTAGCCAGCTCTCTTGATTCTGAAGATGAAGCACTTCCCACAATGTTGACTGGTGGTGGAGAAGAGATCACAGACCTGTTGAACTGGATCGAAGAGGCGGATGCGAGGCTGTTGGTGCACGTTCGTGTGCATCGGTGCAAGAGACTTGTCGTAGTCTCAAACGACACGAAAATCTTCACATTACTGTTACACTACACTCCATACTTCCTAGACCTAAAGTTGCGGGCGATGTGGCAGCAGTATGGCAATGGTGGCAATCGGGCTTTCACTTCATCAAGCGGTTTCTGAACTGGGGCATCCCTGGCCAAAGCAGACATCAAAGCAAATATATTGACCGAAAATGACTGCATGAGGAAGGTGGTATCCAGACACGGCCCAGTACAGCATCCAGTGTAAGAATTGTGGAAAAATAACGGGGGGGGGGGTTGGACCATTATCCACTTGGAATCGGGGTGTGAAAAACAGACTTTAACATGGGGATCTAAGAAAGACTGGGGGGTTGAACCCCCCGACCCCCTTGGCAATTCTCACCCTGACAGCATCTAAACTTTTGAGAGACAGACACGCTGTTAGAGAAAGTTGCAGCACTTGGGTTTTCAGAGAAGTTCTTGGCACGTTTCTGGGCAGGGGCAATATCAACTACAACCTGTGAGACGTTCGACAAGCTGAGACAAGACAACTCTATCACGCCCACAGTCGTAATGGACGCTCTCCCTCCTACAATCAGCGAGATCAGAGGCCACATCCAGCAAGGGGCATTCCTGGTGTACAGGGCATGCCAAATGTAGGATGCAAACTTGCTTGCACAGTGCACATATCCAAAACAATCTTAGTGGCTATATTTTGAAGACAACCTCCTTTAATGACATGAAGCAGCATTAATAATAATAATAATGACAATTTCTATGGCGCCGTAACATGGCTGTTGACTGTTATCATGTCGTAATTAGCTGTCTAAATTTGTTTAATTAAAGTTATAACACCTGTTTCTACTGTTCATTCAGTCAAGTTATAATCGACATCATTTATTTGTTTGTTTGTATTTGCACTTGTTATGGCGCCCCATCAAGCCCACTACTCAGAGGCGCTCCCGACTGCATCGCGGACACTGCATCTGAGTTTCACGCCAAAGCGCTGAGCAATTGCGAGTGAAGGATTTACCCAAGGTCCTTACGGGGAGACTTGAAGTGGATTCGAAACTGCAACCCTCCAGCTGCAAGCAACGAACATGGTCACTACATCACCGCGCCCCACGATGCAACAAAATGACATTGGCAATGACCACATGACCTTCAGATGACCTCCTAGGTCAAAAGCTATATAAAAATATGAATTCTATTTACCTGAATCAGTAACGATAGAGGTATTACAAGTGCATATGCATGCTGTACGTAAGAAATGAAAAAGATGAAACTCGATGACCTTGGCCATGAACTTAAAACCTTCGGATTGGTAAACGAGTATTTTAGTGTCGTAAACTATTTGCCATTGCATGGGTTGCAGCGTTGGTCTTATTACTAGTCTGATGACGAAACGAGTTCTTGACAAATATAAGCCGGATTTATGAAAATAAATTTTACCGAAATAGAAGTGTGGTTTTTGAAAACCATTGCCGTGTGTTTTTGTGTCTAAAACGGTGGCGTTATTTGGGCCTATTATATAATTTTGGTTATAGGCCTAAGAAAGAAATGGATACAATTGCTTTCCGACAGCAAGCTGACATTGCAACTTTTGACAATTAGGCCTAATAGGATAATACAGAAATCTATATGCTTATTATGTCAGTGACTAATAATAATTATTATTGTCGTCGAATCCCAGGTGTAGGCCTAATTTTAAACTCTCAAATATTCACCAGATGGCAAAACAGTGGACCTTCTTCCTAAATCCGGCTTCTATTACGTACGAGCTCTGATGGAATCGTTCGCCATTTTACACGGTCGGAAGGCAGAGTCCGATTTCCGTTTAAACAATTTGTTAATGCAATAAATGGTCAGCTCTTGATTTATACGTTTATTAGGGTGGTTGCATCTCTAATAGAAAATTTTCAACTTAATATCTCATATTTCTCCAACCCGGCCTTCCGTGCCACTTGGTCTAAAACCTATGTAGCCCAAAAATTATCAGAATTGAAAAATATTTAGGACTTGCGCAACGTCGTTGAAGTTTAGTATTTTACAAATAATTGTCGTAATTTTGAGCATAAGTATTATTTACTTCAAAGTCTTAGAATTATAGTTTTCTGACAGAAATACTTTATGATTTTTACTTAGGCACAGCTAAAAGATATATTCTACAATATTTTTGTCATCAGTGATTGCTAATTATTTATTTTTATGAGCATTTTAGCGGTAATTGACAAGTGAGAGAGAATTCCTGCGAAAATGATCTATTCTGTCCAATGTTGTGATCTTTTATTAGTTACATTCCAAGTCATCAATGCACTACCGTACACAATACACATAGTCTTACATACATTAGGCCTATTATTATATTTTAGGCTGTATAGTATCTCATGCATTGCAGAATTTATCATGTATTAGGCCCTATAAGCTTACAGTGCTATGATGCAAAGGTTCTATGTAATTGTTTGTGTTCCAAACAACGATATCCTTGCTCTCCCTTCCTGTTCGACCTGTTGTAAAGGCTTACAGACATGTTTTTATCTTCACCACTTGAACATGCATTGCTTGTTCATTGCTGAACTTGTTTCCAACAACGCCATGCATAATTATTATTAACATATACAGCATTATAGGGGCATTATTTAAATGTCTACATCTAAAAGTGAGAAGGCGATGCCGATTACAATAGCGTTAGCGGTAATGTCGCATGCTAGAGGACAGAGGAGAGCTTCAAAGGTTCCAAACTCCCATCTTGAAGAGACGTTCTAGCAGAGAACTGCTCAAAGTACTGCTCCATCATCATAAGCGTGAAAAACTTGGCATCAGGGACAGCATCACTCAGACTACTAAGCAGCTTCTTTGACAAAGTTCCAACTCAGGAGACTGAGCATATCTGGAAGCTGGAGACCGGCAAGGTTTAAAGAAGCTAGCATCGGCTGCAAACCCCTCAATAACAGTAGCCTAAATGGACGACGAGAGCAATTTACTGCTTGACGATGTTGCTATTTCAAGACAAGTATCCTCTAGGCTACAGCAACGATTATAGTCAAAGAATCGGCTCATTTTATGACGAATATGTGTGGGAGCATCCGGAAATAATTAATTAAGCTTATTAGTCTATTTGGGACATGCATCTACATGGCCGCCAATAGTTTCAAGCCCCACCAGCATTCAGCAACCACTGAACCTAGGAACGATCTAGTACTGCTGTTTTATCTCTCTTTATATCCAAGGAAGGTCATTGCTGATGCCGATGTGACACCCTTTGGACAAAATCTCTGGTATTTATCCAAGCTGTTGGCAAGCTTAGGTTTCTTTCACAATGACATGTCATTGGGAGAGAAGAAATTGATCATAGCAGTTCTAGTAGACAAAGAAGGTTCTGAGATCCACAAACGTATACAACTCTTCTCCCAACCATTCGCAAAAAAGGCTATATCAACATCATTTCGTGATAAATTCAACCCATGACCTGTTCTGCATCTTGAATTAAACTACTAGATGCACTTCTGGAACACGATCCAGTTAAGCGGTCGTATAAAGCATGAAGACTGCATGAAGAGCTCGACAAGCTGGAGATCCATAAAGGTTATCAGTGATCTAGCTTAGGTGTCACCCTTATTCAGCATTTCAATGCCTCAAGTACAAGGAATGAACAACAAAAACAATTTATATCAGAAGTTGTAGAAGAACATCGCAACTCGTTCTCAGCACAAACAAAAGAGAGTGCCGCAGAGTCTTCAAGGTCACATTGACATTGATTAAATACCTAAGCAGCAATAATAATAATTGCAATCTTGATCACCAAACAGTGTAATCACTAGTAATCATGTATGCAATAATATAGTCACATTGTATTGAATTCTGATTTGAGGATGCATGGTTTATTATGCTTGCAATTCAAGTTTTCGCTTCTTTGGTACATGGTGAAACTTTGATGGTGTTGCGCAAGTCCTAAATATTAATATTTTTTCTCACAACTTTTTGTGTGATGTTTCTGGATGGAATGGCACCAAATGCAAACTTGGAGAACAGTAGATTCCAACTTTCATTTCTAACGACCACCCTAACGTTTATGCCAAATTGGTTCTTGTCTGTTTGACGACCACAGAAATTTATAAATTCGATGAAAAATATTTCCTGACGAAATAGAAGCGGGATTTATCGCGTGAGGGGTCGGTTAGGGCTCATGTTAGGCGTTGTGAGGGTCGGTTAGTGTTAGTTTTAGGGTTAGTACAGTCATTCTGCTGAAATTGATGCTGGATTGATGAACAATAATTTTCAATGAAATAGAAGTTATATTGATGAAAAATATTTCCTGAAATAGAAGCGGGATTGGTACTTGTGGGTTTTTCGACCCCCAAGAAGAAACGTTGCAGCGTTGTTATGTTGAATAAATCCAACTTCTAGTTTGCGGAGACTCATTTTCATTCATCCAGCTTCTGTTTATGGAACAATTTGTTCCATAAATCCACTTCTGTTTCGTAAATGAATATTTTTCATCAATCTAACTTCGGCAATCCTGGGAACGGCGGTCATAAATTATAAAATTACAGAAATCGATAGGCTATCTCCTGAGAAGGCTTTAAACGTGATGTGTGGTGAAATAGAAGCTGGATAAACGGCAATCCAGCTGAAATGGAAGCTGGATGCATGCCGTAATACATATTTCTCAACCGTTGAACTCATCAATCCAGCTTCTATTTCAGCAGAATGACTGCACTAACCCTAAAAATAACCCTAACCGACCCTCACGACGCCTAACCTGAGCCCTAACCGACCCTCACGCGTTAAATCCCGCTTCTATTTCGTCAGCAAATATTTTTCATCGAATTCATAAATTTTTCAGGCGAGACGCGTAAAAAACGAAGCTCAAAACACGGACTATACACAATTATAAAAAACAGTGTTTCGGAATTTATGACCGCCGTTCCCAGGATTGCTCTAACTTCTATTTCATTGATAATTAGTGTTTATCATTCCAGCTTCAATTTCAGCATAATGACTGCACTAACCCTAACACTAACCGACCCTCACGGCGCCTAACCTGAGCCCTCACCGACCCTCACGTGAGAAATCCCGCTTCTATTTCGTCGGAAAATATTTTTCATCGAATTTTTAAATTTTGGGGGTCGTAAAACCCAAAGTACCGCGGTATTTTATCGAACAAATTCTTACCTAAACAGAAGCTGGATCGATGAAAAGGAATCTCGGCAAACTAGAAGTTGGATTTATTAAAGATAACAACGCCGCAACGTTAGTTCTTGGCGGTCGTTAAACAGACAAGTACCGCCAAATCTAATTGTTTGATCATTTGCTCGACATCGCGGTAAACGTGTATTTCAGCGTCGTAAATTATTTTCACGTTTTTAATTACACAAAAAGCGCCGTAAATTATTTCTGATAGCGTACATTTCATCAACTGATGTAACAGCATACTTAAAATTTGGTAAGGAGAAGAATATTGACAGCAAATATGTTTTTGAAATGTCATATAAATTTCCCATGCGAAATCGCCGTTCGAATCGCCATTCAACCACAACATATGACCGGAAGTTGGGGTACGCGTCCAAACCGAGTGTAGGACATTAGCCCCCCCCGGACAAAAGCCCCCCTCCGGACATAAGCCCCCCGGACATTAGCCCCCCCGGACAAAAGCCCCCCTCTGTGCAAATCATGGAATAGTGCCGCAACTGTTTACTTGTCCCTGTCATTCACATGCAAAGGAAAGTTCTTAGCGTCATTTAGGTCCTAATTGTGTCAGTAGGCCTAAGCTTATATCTAGACTTAGAATTGAAATGAACGAATGGGAATTGTATGTAGGGTCTATACAGTCCATTTGTTTAGTGTCCTACAATAAAGATTTGTTAACGTCAGTTAGACTACGTCTCCGCTTCGTATGCTTATATACTTATTAGCGTCGTTTCAATACAAAATTAGATTCAATATATTAGAGACATGAACGACTGGGAATCGTATACAGTAAGTAGGCCTACTTGTTAGTGTCAGTTTTGGCTACAATGAAGGTTTATAAATTAGTCTATGGTAATGAATGACTGCACTAACCCTATTCCTAACCCTAACCCACCCTCACGATGCCTAACCTGACCTAACCGACCCTCACGATGCCTAACCTGACCCTAACCGACCATCACGACCCTTAAATGCTTAACTTAGGCCTATTGTTACATTTTGTGCATCATTTTTAGGTAGTGGTATCATAGACGGAGGGGGCTAATGTCCTACCTCGGGGGGGCTTTGTCCGGGAGGGCTAATGTCCTACCTCGGGGGGGGCTTTGTCCGGGGGGGGCTAATGTCCGGGGGGGCTTATGTCCGGGGGGGCTTTTGTCCGGGGGGGCTAATGTCCGTTCCCCGTCCAAACCATAGACGTATGTATTGCTCCATGCGACTATATAATTATAAACGTGTACGTCAAGACTTATTGTTTATCAATGCAGCTTCAATTTCAGCGAGATGTTTTCATAAATCCCACTTCTAATTGATTAAAATTTATTTTCATTATTTCAACTTCGATTTAGCAAGAATTATTTTCATCAACCCGATTCGTGTTCGACCACTGCTGAAACCCATGCAGTGTTGAATAATTTACGACGCTAAAATACACGTTTACCCGCCTTTTGCATCAATGGGTTTTAGCAACTGATACAAAATGGTTGTTGCTCGAATCGATTGATTAACAGAGTTCTTGTCTAAATGTCTTGTCTTGTCATCAACCATCCTCGATCCGAGGGTTGGTTGCTTCATGAACAAGATTTCTCCATCTTCTCCTGTCTCTTGTCTCCATCAAAGTTCGATCGAAAGATGTTCGATCATGTTCCCATCCATTCTCCTATGTTGACAACCCATCCCATCCTCGGCCTTCCTCGTGCTCTTGCTCCGGGTACATTTCCCCGTATGATATCTTTTTCTAGACAATCTCCAGTTTTTCTAAATGGAAGCTACATTAATGAAAAGAATTCATGCCAAAATAGCGGTAGTATTGATGAAAAATTATGCTTTTAGTTTCATTGATATTCATTCAAGAATTAATTAACTATTAGGCAATGGCACATCGAAGAAATTATTAAATTCGGTTAAACTATATATAACCTACAGTTCAAAGATGCTACTGTTGCTAATTTTGAAGTCCAAACTTTATATTTAAGTATCTCGATCTTAGGCTACGGTCAAGTTTCTTAGTAAATGTTTTGTATAACATTCATGAGATAAAGTTCAATGAGTATAAAGCGAATGAAATTTTATCCCTTTGCAGGAAGTCATTCCATAGATCTATTGAACTGGCAATGGATATCATTCTAACTTTAATATGTTATTAAAAACAATTAACTGATTTTAATGTTTTTAAAACAATCTGTCACTGAGATGTGAACTTCATTTTAATAGGTGTCTGAAGTTCTTTTTGTCAAGTGCTTGATGACAAGCGACATTATTTTGGAACTGATGAGAATTATTGGAGAACAATGATCTTCATCAAATCGAAATATTCATCTTTGCTGTACGTCAGAAAGCTTGGGAGTCCTATTCTATAAAAGTTGGATGGCTTGAATATTTCATCACAAAAGACAATTGTTTTCTGAGGAACTAATTTCTGACAAAATTCCAAAATGAATTATTATTGACACTTGAAAGATGTGAAAAGTTTCACTTACATCGACCAGCAAAGAGAACACTTCTACACATGCGTGTTACTATCACATGGAAATCATCTGTGCTGAAGAAAATTTCAATCCTGCAATTAAAATTATGCAAAGAAAGAGTGCTTTCTGGTGATTCATCACAGTTCATAAGAACCAATTTTGGTGAAAAAGCATCAATTATATACAAACTCATGGACTTGGTGAAATTCCAGAAACTCCTACCAGGAAACATGCTACAGTGTAACCATGTAACTGCCAGTTATATGAGAAATCATATACCAAAGTACGTTGGTTGACAGTGCACATGGAACCTATACTGGAGAAACACCGTGCAAGCAGCAGCAATGTCAAAGACCATTTGCTCTAATTATTCATAAAAATGCAAGCATGACAACCCATACTGGAAAGAAAACCTACAAATGTCAGTTATGTCAGAAATCATTTACTGAAGGTGGTTCTCTGAAAAGGCACATGAGATTACATACTGTAGAGAAACCATACAAATGTCAGTTATGTCAGAAATCATTTACTACAGGTTGTGACTTAAGAAGACATTTGAGAAGCCATACTGGGGAGAAACCATACCAATGTCAGTTATGTCAGAAATCATTTACTCAAGGTAATGATCTCAAAAAACACTTGAGAATCCATACTGGGGAAAAACCATACAAATGTCAGTTATGTCAGAAATCATTTACCGACGGTGGTAATCTGAAAGTGCACATGAGAATCCATACTGGGGAGAAACCATACAAATGTCAGTTATGTCAGAAATCATTTACTCAATGTGGTGAACTGAAAGTGCACATGAGAATACATACTGGGGAGAAACCATACAAATGTCAGTTATGCCAGAAATCATTTACCGACGGTGGTTATCTGAAAGTGCACATGAGAATCCATACTGGGGAGAAACCATACAAATGTCAGTTATGTCAGAAATCATTTACTCAAAGTTGTTATCTGAACGTGCATATGAGAGTCCATGTTGGGGAGAAACCATACAAATGTCAATTATGTCATAAATCATTTTCTCAAAGTGGTGCACTGAAAGTGCACAAGAGAAACCATACTGGGGAGAAACCATACAAATGTCAGTTATGCCAGAAATCATTTACTAGAAATTTAGATCTGAAAAGGCACATGAGAACTCATACTAGCGATAAACCGTTCATTTGTGAGATTTGTAACAGAGGATTCATCCGACTTGGAAGTCTAAACAAACACAGAAGATCTCATACGAATGAGAGGCAACAGTCATGCAGTGAATCAAATCACAAAGGCTGTTCTTCAACAAGGCAAAAAGGAATACATCCCCAGGGTGTCAAAATTATGAAAAGTGAATCCATTAGTGACCTATCTGTTCAATACATAAGATTACGTAGTGGAGACGTTATGGATAAACCAAATGACCGGCTGTCATGGATTATGCATTCGGATTCCAATGAAGCAACAAGTCGCCTTCTAAAAAGTAACAAAGTCAAATCACCCGAGAATGCTAAACCGTACGTGGAAAGACGTTTTGGATGTGGTATATGCAGTGAAATGTTTGAGATTGAGAAGGAATTTATTGAGCATTGCGCTAGCCATCGCTTTTCGCCACTAGACAACTTATTTCTGGACTTGTGCTGATTTTTAGTTCTCAGCACTAAGTCTTGTAGGTTGAAGATTGATTACAATCATTTATAAATGCAAATAATACATTTCTTTTTCGGAGCATCGAAAATATTGGCATGAAAAGATACTTGCCAATTCCTCTTCAACTTGAAAGGTTCTGACCATCGCAGGAAAACAAGTGGAATCTGCAAGTTCTTTTCAGTGAAATTGCTAGCAATCAAATCCTATGACAATTTTACAGTCGCAGCACGTAGACTGGGCTGTTTGTGTGCATCGGTGCAAGACACTTGTCGTAGTCTCAAACGACACGGACATCTTCGCATTACTGTTACACTACACTACATACTTCCTAGACAGGGGTTGCAGGAGATGTGGCAGCAGTATGGCACTGGTTACAGTCGGCGTATGAGCTTCCACTTCAACTTTAAGCGGTTTCTGAACTGATGGCATCCCTGACCAAAGCAGTCATCAAACCAAATATGTTGACCGGAGATTACTGCATGAGGAAGGTGGGAGTCAGTCTGAACTGCAACCCAGTACAGAATCTAAATTTTTTAGAGAGACAGACACGCTGTTAGAGCAAGATGCAGTGGGTTGGCAGAGAAGTTCTTGGCACATGTCTGGGCAGAGGCAAGGACAGCTACAACCTGTGTGTCGTAGATCTAGTCTTAACAGGCCGTGAAATTCGGTTAGAACCTTACCAGACAATACCTTTCCTAGTTCAAGAGAACTCAATACCTTTAATGAAAAATATATTTAAAAAATGTCAAACAACATACATTAATACAGTTGCCTAAATACCTATTTGGCGTTGATTAATCGGTGTCACGACAACTGGTCTACAGACAATTCGTCTAACGACAAGTGGTCTCCGGACAATTCGTCTACGACAACTGGTCTACGACAACTCGTCTACGACAACTGGTCTACGACAACTCGTCTACAAACTAGCCCAGCTTCTATTTCACCCATATAAAACAATATATCCGGCTTCCATTTCAAATACAAAGATACCTTCATCCAGCTTCCATTTCTCAAACGTTTTATCATTAATCCAGCTTCTATTTCACCTATATAAACAGGTACTTCACCTATATAAACACCTTCATCCCGCTTCCATTTCTTTATCGCTCTTTCCATAAATCCAACTTCTATTTCAGATCTACAAACTTCATCATCCAGCCTCCATTTCTTTAGCGTTTTTCGTCAATCCAGCTTCTATTTCAGATATATAAATACCTTGATTGAGCTTCTATTTCTTAAGCGTTTTTTGTCAATCCCGTTTCTATTTCACCTACATAGATACGAAATGGAAGCTGGATGAAGATATCTTTATATTTTAAATGGAAGCTGGATGAAGGTTTTATATAGGTGAAATAGAAGCTGGAGTAGTTTGTAGACGAGTTGTCGTAGACGAGTTGTCGTAGACGAGTTGTCGTAGATGAGTTGTCGTAGACCAGTTGTCGTAGACGAATTGTCCGGAGACGAGTTGTCGTTAGACGAGTTGTCTGTAGACCAATTGTCGTGGAACCGATTAATCTAAATAGATTATTATTTCTTATCTGAAGTTGACTGCTAATTTCGTCTCCAGATCAATGTTCAGCATCATGTAAACTCATCTGAATATTCACAATGTTCCATAGATGTGCAACCTCGTGCTCGAATATTCGAATAGCTCTGTAAATATGCAACCCAGTGCTTGAAGAAGATGAGGAGAATAATTTACCAATGAAGATTCAGTCTAGGAAGAACTGATTCAACTTCGATAAATTCATCAAACGCTTCACCATAAATCGTACTTCACTTGATGATATTTTTATCGCCAATGACAACGATATATCAGACATCGATCACTCAACGTGATATTGCAAATGTCCGAATAAACTCATTTCTCCAACAGTTCAAATCACAACCATCAACTTCACACACAGTTCAAATTCAACTGACGATCCCACAATCGGAAAGTCTTCCAAACAACGAAGTTCCAGGATATCTTCACACGAAAATCCCGTCTCGCACTTCACCACACAATTACGATCACTCTATCGACATTCAGAGTATCGTACCGGTTCTAGGACAAAATGGTAGCGGACAAAATGGTACGGACAAAATGGTACGGACAAAACAGTATGGATAAATTGAAGCTGGATGAGGGTATTTTATTGCTGAAATAGAGGGTGGATGCCTTTTTGGGGCAGAAATACAGCTCTACTGAAGAAAAAACTTGAGAAAAGGAAGCCGAATTGGCGATTAAAAATGATTTCAGAAATGGAAGCTGGATTGATGTCTTTCACTCATGTGTTTCATGATGTATCCAGCTTCCATTTCAGCCATAAGATTCCTTAAACAAACCTCTATTTGTAATGCATCTTTCATTAATCCAGCTTCTATTTCAGCTATGAAAATACCCTGATACAGCTTCTATATCTAAAGCGTTATTTTCGTCAATCCAGCTTCCATTTCATATATAAAAATATCCATGCAGAGCCTTCATCCAGCTTCCATTTCACATGCGTCTATTTATTAATCCAGCTTCTATTTCATATATAAAAATTCACTAATCCAGCTTTCATTTCATCCATACCATTTTGTCCGTACCATTTTGTCCGCTACCATTTTGTCCGGTCACCATCGTACCACATGTCATCCTGTTGCTAATTTAACTTTGGTCTCGCTTTTCCACAAAGCACAACCCTTTCCATTAGCGTTTCAAACAGGAATCAGCATCCCTTCCTTCTCCAGCTGCCGCATGACGTAACATTCATCCGTTAATTCATTTTACGCGTTTTGATTCGCTAATTCCATACCAACAGTATTTGTTGTCATAACTACCCTTAGTAACGGTGACGCTGCGATGCTCCATCCTTGGTTAATATTTCTAACCTATCTATTTATGTAGCTACAGCGCAAAAGGATTAAATATAGCCTAATATCAACGCCAATAAATTAGTCTAGCTTAACTCCTACTTAGAATTATAAATTAACATTGTGATAAATTAGTTTAATAGACAATATAGCGATAATTCGCTACACTGTGAGACGTTCGACAAGCTGAAACAAGATAACTCTATCACGCCCACAGTCGTAATTGACCCTCTCCCTCCTACAATCAGGCCACATCCAGCAAGGGGCATTCGTGGTGCACAGGACATGCCAAATGTACGATGCAAAGTTGCTTGCACAGTGCGCACATCCAAAACAATCTTAGTGGCTATATTTTGAAGACAACCTTTAATGACATGAATCAGCGTTAATAATAATAATAACAATGACAATTTCTATGGCGCCGTAACATGGCTGTTGACTGTTATCATGTCGTAGCCTAATTAGCTGTCTAAATTTGTTTAATTAAAGTTATAACACCTGTTTCTACTGTTGCATTCAGTCAAGTTATAATCGACATCATTTATTTGTTTGTTTGTATGTGCACTTGTTATGGCGCCCCATCAAGCCCACTACTCAGAGGCGCTTCCCGACTGCATCGCGGACACTGCATCTGAGTTTCACGCCAAAGCGCTGAGCAATTGCGAGTGAAGGATTTGCCCAAGGTCCTTACGGGGAGACTTGAAGTGGATTCGAAACTATAACCCTCCAGCTGCAAGCAACGAACATGGTCACTACGCCACCGCGCCCCACGATGCAACAAGATGACATTGGCAATGACCACATGACCTTCAGATGACCTCGTAGGTCAAAAGCGGTGTCACGACATTTCGTCTACCGACAACTCGTCTAACGACAAGTGGTCTCCGGACAATTCGTCTAACGACAACTGATTCAGCGCTTGAGAAATGGAAGCTGGATGACAGTTTTTAGAGGTGAAGTGGAGGTTGGATTGATGAAAAAACGCAAGAAAAATGGAATCTGGATGATGGTTCTTTTACAGGTGAAATAGAAGCTGGATTGACGAAAATAACGCATGATAAATAAAAGCTGGATGAAGGTATTTCTATATCTCAAATACAAGCTGGATTGATAAGAAAACCGCTTAAGTAATGGAAGCTGGATGAGGGTATTTTTATATCTGAAATAGAAGCTGGATTGACGAAAATAACAAGCGAGAAATAGAAGCTGGATGAACGTGTTTTTAGATTTGAAGTAGAAATGGGTGCATGTTGGAATACATGAATGAAAATCATCAATCCAGCTTCCATTTAAGCTAAAAACCCATTTTCGTAAATCCAGCTTCTATTTCATCAATACTATTCGTCCGTAGACCAGTTGTCGTTAGACCAATTGTCTTGAGGGTGGCCGGACAAAATGATAGCGGACAAAATGGTACGGACAAAATGGTATGGATGAAATGAAAGCTGGAATAGTGAATTTTTATATATGAAATAGAAGCTGGATTAATGAAAAGACGCATGTGAAATGGAAGCTGGATGAAAGCTCTGCATGGATATTTTTATATATGAAATGGAAGCTAGATTGATGAAAATATTGCTTTAGATATAAAATCTGTATCAGGGTATTTTCATAGCTGAAATAGAACCTGGATTAATGAAAGATGCATTACAAATGGAGGTTGGTTTAAGGAATCTTTTGGCTGAAATTGAAGCTGGATACATCATGAAACACATGAATGGAAGAGTTCAATCCAGCTTCCATTTCTCAAGCATTTTTTTCCCCAATCCGGTTTCCTTTTCTCAAGTTTTTTTCTTCACTAGAGATATATTTCCTCCACAAAAGGCATCCACCCTCTAGGCCTATTTCAGCAATGAAATACCCTCATCCAGCTTCAATTTAACCATACCGTTTTGTCCATACCATTTTGTCCGTACCATTTTGTCCGTACCATTTTGTCCGCTACCATTTTGTCCTAGAACCGTCCGCATATACCCGAATCCCAAACCGTATAGCACTTCAGAGCTATTTTATTTCCGTAAACTGGAAGTTGGATGAAAGATGAAAACTTGATATTACTGCTGACGTATTGCAGTATCATTAGAAGCTGGAAGAGCGTATTAATTAGCAGAAGTAGAAGTTGGATGACCGACGAAATCATGGTTTTATGCTAAATTGTAACCGTAAAACTAGAGGCTGGATGAACGATAAAAATATTTTTACTTGAAGTAGAAGTTGGATGAATAATGGAACTGTGATATAGTAGAATTAGAAGTTGGATGAGCGATGAACAAACGACTAAAACATGTTTTAAATAATTTTACGTTGCTATACGGCTTGGGATTCGGGTATATGCGAACCGTCCGGAGACGAGTTGTCGTTAGACGAGTTGTCGGTAGACCAGTTGTCGTAGAACCATAAAAATAATTATGAATTCTATTTACCAGAATCAGTAACGATAGAGGTATTACAAGTGCATAAGTATGGGAGCCGGACATTTACCCCCCCCCCGGACATATGCCCCCCGGACATATTCCCCCCCGGACAATTTCCCCCCCGGACGTTTCCCCACCCCTGTTTTTGACTAGGACATTTACCCCCCCGGACAATTTACCCCCTCTGTACATATAGGTTAGGCATCGTGAGGGTCGGTTAGGGTTAGTGGTAGGGTTAGTGCAGTCATTCATCAACATAGGTTAGGCATCGTGAAGGTTGGTTAGGTTCAGGCTTAGGCTTCGTGAGGGTCGGTTAGGGTTAGTGGTAGGGTTAGTGCAGTCATTCATTAACATAGGTTAGGCATCGTGAGGGTTGGTTAGGTTCAGGTTAGGCATCGTGAGGGTCGGTTAGGGTCAGGTTAGGCATCGTGAGGGTCGGTTAGGGTTAGTGGTAGGGTTAGTGTAGTCATTCAAAAATAGGGACCCTTACGGGGGGGGGGGGGGGAAGTCCTAGGTCGGGGGGGAAGGAAACGTCCGGGGGGGGTAAATGTCCGGGGGGAATATGTCCGGGGGGGAATATGTCCAGGGGGGGAAATGTCCTACATCCATAAGTATGCTGTACGTAAGAAATGAAAAAGATGAAACTCGATGACCTTGGCCAATGGCCATGAACTTAAAACCTTCGGATTGGTAAACGAGTATTTTAGTGTCATACCGTAAATTATTTGCCATTGCATGGGTTGCAGCGTTGGTTACAAGTCTGATGACGAAACGAGTTCTTGACAAATAGAAGCCGGATTTATGAAAATAAAGTTGACCGAAATAGAAGTGTGGTTTTTGAAAACCATTGCCGTGTGTTTTTGTGTCTAAAACGGCGGCGTTATTTAGGCCTATTAAAGAATTTTGGGCACTCCTCCGAAGTCCGGTCCCAAATTATTGCACAGCATTTGTCTCACCGTCACTTTTCAAACCGTTCACATAATTGAAGAAAACTTGATAGGCCTACTTGTCGGTTAATTAACCGCCACACACAGAAACCCATTAGCCTATACGAAATTTTACATGCAAAAAATAATTCACCTCCGGTTACATCTGAAATTTAATCGGAATTAGCGCTTGAGAAATGGAAGCTGGAGCCTTAATTAAAGTTTTTTTACAGGTGAAATGGAGGTTGGATTGATAAAAAAACACAAGAGAAATGGAATCTGGATGATGGTTCTTTTACAGTGAAATAGAAGTTGGATTGACGAAGATAACGCATGAGAAATAAAAGCTGGATGAAGGTATTTTCAGAGTTGAAATAGAGGCCAGATTGATGAAGAAACGCTTAAGTAATGGGAGCTGGATGAGGGTGTTTTATATCTGAATTAGAAAAACATTTGAGGAAAATAACGAGAAAGAAATAGAAGCTGGACGAAGGTATTTTTAGATCTGAAGTAGAAGCTGGATGCATATTGAAACCTTCAAAATCTGTCAGGAAATGTACTGGTAAACAAAATGGTCTCAATAATGACGTAATTCTATATAAGGGTGGGTAAGTAAGCATTGAAGAAGCACATCTATGGGTTCCACGACAACTGGTCCACCGACAACTCGTCCAACGACAACTCGTCCACCGAAATAGAAGAGTTTTTTTCTATATGAAATAGAAGCTGGATGCATGTTGAGACACATGATGAAAATCGTCAATTCAGCTTCTATTTAAGCAAGGAAACCATTAGACTTTTTTCATAAACCCAGCTCCTATTTCGTAAATAAAGAACTTTCATCCAACTTCCATTTCTCAAGCGCTTTCTCGTTAATCCGGCTTCTATTTCAGTGGACCAGTTGTCGGTGGACCAGTTGTCCGTGGACGAGTTGTCGTTGGACGAGTTGTCGTTGGACGAGTTGTCGTGACACCTATCTATGTGATAAGCCATGCGAAATAATTTGGAACCGGACTTCGGAGGAGTGCCGAATTTTGGTTATAGGCCTAAGAAAGAAATGGATACAATTGCTTTCCGACAGCAAGCTGACATTGCATCTTTTGACAATTATTAGGCCTAATAAAATTATGATAACACAGAAATCTATATGCTTATTATGTCAGTGTACCGTACATAGTAATAATTATTATTGTCGTCGTCGAATCCCAGGTGTAGGCCTAATTTTTAAAATCTCAAATATTCACCAGATGGCAAAACAGTGGGCCTCCTTCCTAAATCCGGCTTCTATTACGTACGAGCTCTGATGGAATCGTTCGCCATTTTACACGGTCGGAAGGCAGAGTCCGATTTCCGTTTATAAGCTTAATTTGTTAATACAATAAATGGTTAGTTCTTGATTTATACGTTTACGCCAAATTGGTTCTTGTCTGTTTGACGACCACAAAAATTTATAAATTCGATGAAAAATATTTCCTGACGAAATAGAAGCGGGATTTATCGCGTGAGGGTCGGTTAGGGCTCATGTTAGGCGTCATGAGGGTCGGTTAGTGTTAGTTTTAGGGTTAGTACAGTCATTCTGCTGAAATTGATGCTGGATTGATGAACAATAATTTTCAATGAAATAGAAGTTTTATTGATGAAAAATATTTCCTGATATAGAAGCGGGATTTATCGAACAAATTCTTTCCTAAACAGAAGCTGGATCGATGAAAAGGATTCTCGGCAAACTAGAAGTTGGATTTATTAAAGATAACAACGTTGCAACGTTAGTTCTTGGTGGTCGTTAAACAGACAAGTACCGCCAAATTTATATAATTTGCTCGACATCGCGGTAAACGTGTATTTCAGCGTCGTAAATTATTTTCACGTTTTTAATTACACAAAAAGCGCCGTGAATTGTGATAGCGTACGTTTCATCAACTGATGTAACAGCATACTTAAAATTGGGTAAGGAGAAAAATATTGACAGAAAATATGGGAACTTGTTTTTTAATTCACCACCAACAGTCATTGGTGGCCAGAAGAGCGTTGATTCTTGCTTGTTTGACGACCACTATAATGTATAAATTCGATTTAAAATATTTTCTAACAAAATAGAAGCGGGATTTAGCATGTGAGGGTCGGTTAGGGCTCAGGTTAGGCGTCGTGAGGGTCGGTTAGGGTTAGTTTTAGGGTTAGTGCAGTCTTTCTGCTGAAATTGAAGCTGGATTGATGAAAATGTTCTTGCCTAACTGGAGCTGGATTGACGAAAAATTATTGAACATTCTCTAAATAGAAGTTGGATAGCAACTATATAATAATTTTTATAGGATGCTACCAAGAAACAAAGCTGTTGGGGGTGAATTAAAAAACAAGTACCAAAATATGTTTTTGAAATGTCATATTTCCC
Organism: Lumbricus rubellus; assembly: GCA_945859605.1. Classification (NCBI taxonomy): domain Eukaryota; kingdom Metazoa; phylum Annelida; class Clitellata; order Crassiclitellata; family Lumbricidae; genus Lumbricus; species Lumbricus rubellus. The sequence continues at coordinate 2,076,980 of OX243819.1, forward strand.
ATGCGAAATCGCCGTTCGAATCGCCATTGAACCACAACATACGACAGGAACTTGGGGTACACGTCCAAACCATCGACGTATATTGCTCCATGCGACTATATAATTATAACGTGTGCTTCAAGACTTATTGTTTATCAATGCAGCTTCAATTTTGACAGCAAGATGTTTTCATAAATCCCACTATTTAATTAAAATTTATTTTCATTATTTCAACTTCTATTTAGCAAGAATTATTTTCATGAACCCGATTCGTGTTCGACCATTGCTGAAACCCATGCAATGTTGAATAATTTATGAAAGTAAAATACACGTTTACCCGCCTTTTGCATCAATGGGTTTTAGCAACTGATACAAAATGGTTGTTGCTTGAATCGATTGATTAACAGAGTTCTTGTCTAAATGGAAGCTACATTAATGAAAAAGAAATCATGCCAAAGTAGCGGTAGGATTGATGAAAAATGATGCTTTTAGTTTCATCGATATTCATTCAAAAATTAATTAACTATTAGGCAATGGCACATCAAAGAATTTATTAAATTCTGTTAAACTATATATAACCTACAGTTCAAAGATGCTACTGTTGCTAATTTTGAAGTCCAAACTTTATATTTAAGTATCTCTTAGGCTACGGTCAAGTTTCTTAGTAAATGTTTTGCATAACATTCATGATAAAAAGTTCATCGAGTAAAAAGAGAATGAAATTTTATCCCTTTGCAGGAAGTTATTCTATTGAACTGGCAATGGATATCATTCTGACTTTAATACGTTATTAAAAACAATTAAACGATTTTTATGTTTTTTAAACAATCTATCACTGAGATGTTTCTTCATTTTAATAGGTGTCTGGAGTTCTTTTTGTCAAGTGCTTGATGACAAGCTACAATATGTTGGAACTGATGAGAGTTATTGGAGAACAATGAATCGAAATATTCATCTTTGTTGTACATCAGAAAGCCTGGGAGTCCTATTCTATAAAAGTTCGATGGATTGAATATTTAATCACAAAAGACAAAATTTGTTTTCTGAGGAACTAATTTCTGACAAAATTCCAAAATGAATTATTATTGACACTTGAAAGATGTGAAAAGTTTCACTTACATCAACCAGCAAAGAGAACGTTTCTACACATGCGTGTTACTATCACATGGAAATCATCCGTGCTGAAGAAAATTTTAATCCTGCAATTAAAATTATGCGAAGAAAGAGTGCTTTCTGGTGATTCATCACAGTTCATAAGAACCAATTTTGGTGAAAAAGCATCAATTATATACAAACTCATGGACTTAGGTGAAATTCCAGAAACTCCTACCAGGAAACATGCTACAGTGTAACCATGTAACTACCAGTTATATGAGAAATCGTATACGGAAGTACATTGGTTGACAGTGCACATGGAAACGTATACTGGAGAAACACAATGCAAGCAGCAGCAATCTCAAAGATCATTTGCTATAATTATTCATAAAAATGCAAGCATGACAACCCATGCTGGAAAGAAAACCTATAAATGTCAGTTATGTCAGAAATCATTTACTGAAGGTGGTTCTCTGAAAAGGCACATGAGATTACATACTGGGGAGAAACCATACAAATGTCAATTATGTCAGAAATCATTTACTCAAAGTGGTGAACTAAAAGTGCACATGAGAATCCATACTGGGGATAAACCTTACAAATGTCAGTTATGTCCGAAATCATTTACTACAGCTTGCCATTTAAGAAGACATTTCAGAAACCATACTGGGGAGAAAACATACAAATGCAAGTTATGTCAGAAATCATTTATCGAAGGTGGTTGTCTGAAAGTGCATATGAGAATCCATACTGGAGAGAAACCATACAAATGTCAGTTATGTCAGAAATCATTTACTGAAGGTGGTTCTCTGAAAAGGCACATGAGATTACATACTGGGGAGAAACCATACAAATGTCAATTATGTCAGAAATCATTTACTCAAAGTGGTGAACTAAAAGTGCACATGAGAATCCATACTGGGGATAAACCTTACAAATGTCAGTTATGTCCGAAATCATTTACTACAGCTTGCCATTTAAGAAGACATTTCAGAAACCATACTGGGGAGAAAACATACAAATGCAAGTTATGTCAGAAATCATTTATCGAAGGTGGTTGTCTGAAAGTGCATATGAGAATCCATACTGGAGAGAAACCATACAAATGTCAGTTATGTCAGAAATCATTTACTACAGGTTGTGACTTAAGAAGACATTTGAGAAACCATACTGGGGAGAAACCATACCAATGTAAGTTATGTCAGAAATCATTTTCTAAAGGTGGTAATCTGAAAATGCACATGAGAATCCATACTGGGGAGAAACCATACAAATGTCAATTATGTCAGAAATCATTTACTCAAAGTGGTGAACTAAAAGTGCACATGAGAATACATACTGGGGATAAACCATACAAATGTCAGTTATGTCAGAAATCATTTACTAAAGGAAATGATCTCAAAAAACACTTGAGAATCCATACTGGGGAGAAACCATACAAATGTCAGTTATGTCAGAAATCATTTACTGAAGGTGGTTCTCTGAAAAGGCACATGAGATTACATACTGGAGAGAAACCATACAAATGTCAGTTATGTCAGAAATCATTTACTACAGGTTGTGACTTAAGAAGACATTTGAGAAACCATACTGGGGAGAAACCATACCAATGTAAGTTATGTCAGAAATCATTTTCTAAAGGTGGTAATCTGAAAATGCACATGAGAATCCATACTGGGGAGAAACCATACAAATGTCAGTTATGTCAGAAATCATTTACTCAAAGTGGTGAACTGAAAGTGCACATGAGAATACATACTGGGGAGAAACCATACAAATGTCAGTTATGTCAGAAATCGTTTACCCAAAGTTGTTATCTGAAAGTGCATATGAGAATACATACTGGGGAGAAACCATACAAATGTCAATTATGTCATAAATCATTTACTCAAAGTGGTGAACTGACAGTGCATATGAGAATCCATACTGGGGAGAAACCATACAAATGTCAGTTATGTCAGAAATCATTTACTGAAGGTGGTTCTCTGAAAAGGCACATGACATTACATGTACATACTGGAGAGAAACCATACAAATGTCAGTTATGTCAGAAATCATTTACTACAGGTAGTGACTTACGAAGACATTTGAGAAACCATACTGGAGAGAAACCATACAAATGTCAGTTATGCCAGAAATCATTTACTAGAAATGCAGATCTGAAATCGCACATGAGAACTCATACTAGCGATAAACCGTTCATTTGTGAGATTTGTAACAGAGGATTCCTCCAACTTGGAATTCTAAACGAACACAGAAGATCTCATACGCACGAGAGGCAACAGGCATGCAGTGAATCGAATTACAAAGGCAGTTCTTCAACAAGGCAAAAAGGTATACATCCCCAGGGTGTCAAAATTATGAAAAGTGAATCCATTAGTGACCTATCTGTTCAATACATAAGATTACGTAGTGGAGACGTTATGGATAAACCAAACGACCGGATGTCATGGAAAATGTATTCGGATTCCAATGAAGCGACAAGTCCCCTTCTAAAAAGTAACAAAGTCAAATCACCTGAGAATGCTATACCGTACGTGGAAAGACGTTTTGGATGTGGAATATGCAGTGAAATGTTTGAAATTGAGAAGGAATTTCTTGAGCATTGCACTAGCCATCGCCTTTCCTCACTGGACAACTCATTTCTGGATTTGTGCTGATTTTTAGTTCTCAGCACATGTAGCTAAAGGTTGAAGATTGATTACAATCATTTATAAATGTAAATAATACATTTCTTTTTTGGAGCATTGCAAATATTGGCATGAAAAGATACTTGCCAATTCCTGTTCAACTTGAAAGGTTCTGACCATCGCAAGAAAACAAGTCGAATCAGCAGCTTCTTTTCAGTGAGATTGCTAACAATCAAACCCTATGACAATTTTACAGTCGTTGCCAGCTCTCCTGATTCTGAAGATGAAGCACTTCCCACAATGTCGACTGGAGGAGAAGGGATCGCAGACCTATTGAACTGGATAGAGGATGCGGATGCTAGGCTGTTGGTGCACGTAGACTGGGCTGTTCGTGTGAATCAGTGCAAGAGACTTGTCGAGTCTCAAACGACACGGAAATCTTCACATTACTTTTACACTACACTCCATACTTCTTAGACCTAAAGTTGCAGGCGATGTGGCAGCAGTATGGCAATGGTGGCAATCGGGCTTTCACTTCATCAAGCGGTTTCTGAACTGGGGCATCCCTGGCCAAAGCAGACATCAAAGCAAATATATTGACCGAAAATGACTGCATGAGGAAGGTGGGATCCAGACACGGCCCAGTACAGCATCCAGTGTAAGAATTGTGGAAAAATAACGGGGGGGGGTTGGACCATTATCCACTTGGAATCGGGGTGTGAAAAACAGACTTAAACATGGGATCTAAGAAAGACTGGGGGGTTGAACCCCCCGACCCCCTTGGCAATTCTCACCCTGACAGCATCTAAACTTTTGAGAGACAGACACGCTGTTAGAGAAAGTTGCAGCACTTGGGTTTTCAGAGAAGTTCTTGGCACGTTTCTGGGCAGGGGCAATATCAACTACAACCTGTGAGACGTTCGACAAGCTGAGACAAGACAACTCTATCACGCCCACAGTCGTAATGGACGCTCTCCCTCCTACAATCAGCGAGATCAGAGGCCACATCCAGCAAGGGGCATTCCTGGTGTACAGGGCATGCCAAATGTAGGATGCAAACTTGCTTGCACAGTGCACATATCCAAAACAATCTTAGTGGCTATATTTTGAAGACAACCTCATTTAATTACATGAAGCAGCATTAATAATAATAATAACAATGACAATTTCTATGGCGCCGTAACGGGGCTGTTGACTGTTATCATGTCGTAATTAGCTGTCTAAATTTGTTTAATTAAAGTTATAACACCTGTTTCTACTGTTCACTCAGTCAAGTTATAATCGACATCATTTATTTGTTTGTTTGTATTTGCACTTGTTATGGCGCCCCATCAAGCCCACTACTCAGAGGCGCTCCCGACTGCATCGCGGACACTGCATCTGAGTTTCACGCCAAAGCGCTGAGCAATTGCGAGTGAAGGATTTACCCAAAGTCCTTACGGGGAGACTTGAAGTGGATTCGAATCTGCAACCCTCCAGCTGCAAGCAACGAACATGGTCACTACATCACCGCGCCCCACGATGCAACAAAATGACATTGGCAATGACCACATGACCTTCAGATGACCTCCTAGCATAGGCGTAGGAGACGGGGGTCCAGAGGGGGCAAATGCCCCCCAAATTTCGGGCAAGTCTGATTTTTCGGGCAAGCAGACCCGGAAAAATAAAGAAGTTTTTTTTAAAAATTAGTTTTTTTTATTTTTCCGGGTCTTTTTGCCCGAAAAATCAGACTTGCCCGAACAAAAACGGTAGTCAGACCTTTCGGGCAAAAAGTAACGGAAAATTTCAGAAGATTTCGGCCGAATGATTAAAAAAAGGTGGTCAGAATTTTCGGGCAAACGTAACGGGAATTTTTCTCAAGATTTCGGCCGGATGACAAAAAAATTTTCGGGCAAAAATTAGATTTTTGCCCCCCCCCAACGCTGAAATGTCCCCTACGCCTATGCCTCCTAGGTCAAAAGCTATATAAAAATATGAATTCTATTTACCTGAATCAGTAACGATAGAGGTATTACAAGTGCATATGCTGTACGTAAGAAATGAAAAAGATGAAACTCGATGACCTTGGCCATGAACTTAAAACCTTCGGATTGGTAAACGGGTATTTTAGTGTCGTAAACTATTTGCCATTGCATGGGTTGCAGCGTTGGTCTTATTACAGTCTGATGACGAAACGAGTTCTTGACAAAATTAATATAAGCCGGATTTATGAAAATAAATTTTACCGAAATAGAAGTGTGGTTTTTGAAAACCATTGCCGTGTGTTTTTGTGTCTAAAACGGCGGCGTTATTTAGGCCTATTATAGAATTTTGGTTATAGGCCTAAGAAAGAAAGAAATGGATACAATTGCTATCCGACAGCAAGCTGACATTGCATCTTTTTACAATTAGGCCTAATAGGATAATACAGAAATCTATATGCTTATTATGTCAGTGCATAATAATAATTATTATTGTCGTCGTCGAATCCCAGGTGTAGGCCTAATTTTTAAAATCTCAAATATTCACCAGATGACAAAACAGTGGGCCTACTTCCTAAATCCGGCTTCTATTACGTACGAGCTGTGATGGAATCGTTCGCCATTTTACACGGTCGGAAGGCAGAGTCCGATTTCCGTTTATAAGCTTAATTTGTTAATACAATAAATGGTTAGTTCTTGATTTATACGTTTACGCCAACTTGGTTCTTGTCTGGGTAGTGTTCTCCTTTAGCGTAAAACACGAAGCTGAAAACATGGTGTATATATTATAGGACTATTATAGGACGCTACATTGAAATAATTTCGGACGCTAAAGGAGAACATTACCCTTGTCTGTTTGACGATATTTTTTAAATTATAAATTCGATGAAAAATATTTCCTGACGAAATAGAAGCGGGATTTATCGCGTGAGGGTCGGTTAGGGCTCATGTTAAGCGTCGTGAGGGTCAGTTAGTGGGAAAAACTCCAAACGGCGGTCCCAAATTAAAATATGTAGTTTATATCGTCAAATGTTGTAATTGTCACACAACAACTGGGAACGGCGGTCTCAAATTATAAAATTAAAGAAATCGATAGGCTATCTCATGAGAAGGCTTTAAGCATGATGTGTGGTGAAATAGAATGGTGGATTGATGAAAACCGTTTGGCTTGATAAAAGAAAGCTGGACAAACGGCGGCAAAACTCCGAACGGCGGTCCCAAATTATAAAATTAAAGAAATCGATAGGCTATCTCCTGAGAAGGCTTTAAACATGATTTGTGGTTAAATAGAAGGTGGATTGGTGAAAACCGTTTGATTGATGGACGCTTGACAAAAGAAAGCTAGATAAACGGCATTCCAGCTGAAATGGAAGCTGGATGCATGATGAAATACCATGGTACATCACTGAAATCAACAATCTAGTTTCCATTTCTCAAGTTTAATTTTCGTCAATCCAGTTTCTATTTCACCTATAAGGACCCTTCATCCAGCATCCATTTCGCAAGCGTTTTAATTAATCCATCTTCCATTTTACTTATTATGTCCATCATCCAGGTTCTGTTTCTCAACCGTTCAATTCATCAATCCAGCTTCTATTTCAGATCTAAAAATACATTCATCCATGCAGCTTTTATTTCACTTGCGTTTTTTTCATCAATGATCAATCCACCTTCATTTCACTTGTAAAAGGTCTTCATCCAGCTTCCATTTCTCAAGTGCTTTCTCATTATTCCGGCTTCTATTTCGGTGGACCAGCTAGTCGTTTTATAAGTGTGGAGTGCAAAATAAACCGTTTCTATGCGCCCATCCAATACACCGCACTATTACGACACGTCATGTTGATTTAGGCCTACTTCATGTTATAATTTGGGACCGCCGTTCAGAGTTTTGCCCAAACGGCATTCCAGCTGAAATGGAAGCTGGATTCATGCTGAAATACATCACTGAAATCAACAGTCCAGTTTCCATTTCTCAAGTTTAATTTTCGACAATCCAGTTTCTATATCACCTAGGCTATAAGGACCCTTCACCCAACAACCATTTCGCAAGCGTTTTAATTAATCCATCTTCAATTTAACTTATTATGTCCATCATCCAGGTTCTATTTCTCAACCGTTCAATTCATCAATCCAGCTTCTATTTCAGATCTAAAAATACCTTCATCCAGCTTATATTTCACGCGTTTTTTCTTCAATCCACCTTCATTTCACCTGTAAAAGGTCTTCATCCAGTTTCCATTTCTCAAGTGCTTTCTCATTATTCCGGCTTCTATTTCGGTGGACCAGCTGGTCGTTTTATAAGTGTGGAGTGCAAAAACAACCGTTTATATGCGCCCATCCAATACACCACACTATTACGACACATCATGTTGATTTACTTAATGCTATAATTTGGGACCGCCGTTCGGAGTTTTGTTGGTTAGTGTTAGTTTTAGGGTTAATGCAGTCATTCTGCTGAAATTGAAGCTGGATTTATGAACAATAATTTTCAATGAAATAGAAGTTATATTGATGACAAATATTTCCTGAAATAGAAGTGGGATTTATTGAACAAATTCTTGCCTAAGCAGAAGCTGGATCGATGAAAAGGATTCTCGGCAAACTAGAAGTTGGATTTATTAAAGATAACAACACTGCAACGTTAGTTCTAGGTGGTCGTTAAACAGACAAGTACCGCCAAATTTATATCATTTGTTCGACATCGCGGTAAACGTGTATTTCAGCGTCGTAAATTATTTTCACGTTTTTAATTACACAAAAAGCGCCGTGAATTGTGATAGCGTACGTTTCATCAACTCGCCGTTCGAATCGCCATTGAACCACAACATACGACAGGAATTTGGGGTACACGTCCAAACCATCGACGTATAATATTGCTCCATGCGACTATATAATTATAACGTGTGCTTCAAGACTTATTGTTTATCAATGCAGCTTCAATTTTGACAGCAAGATGTTTTCATAAATCCCACTTCTATTTAATTAAAATTTATTTTCATTATTTCAACTTCTATTTAGCAAGAATTATTTTCATCAACCCGATTCGTGTTCGACCATTGCTGAAACCCATGCAATGTTGAATAATTTATGATGCTAAAATACACGTTTACCCGCCTTTTGCATCAATGGGTTTTAGCAACTGATACAAAATGGTTGTTGCTTGAATCGATTGATTAACAGAGTTCTTGTCTAAATGGAAGCTACATTAATGAAAAAGAAATCATGCCAAAGTAGCGGTAGGATTGATGAAAAATGATGCTTTTAGTTTCATCGATATTCATTCAAGAATTAATTAACTATTAGGCAATGGCACATCAAAGAATTTATTAAATTCTGTTACACTATATATAACCTACAGTTCAAAGATGCTACTGTTGCTAATTTTGAAGTCCAAGCTTTATATTTAAGTATCTCTTAGGCTACGATCAAGTTTCTTAGTAATTGTTTTGTATAACATTCATGAGATAAAGTTCATCGAGTAAAAAGAGAATGAAATTTTATCCCTTTGCAGGAAGTTATTCCATAGATCTATTGAACTGGCAATGGATATCATTCTGACTTTAATATGTTATTAAAAAACAATTAAATGATTTTTATGTTTTTTAAACAATCTATCACTGAGATGTTTCTTCATTTTAATAGGTGTCTGGAGTTCTTTTTGTCAAGTGCTTAATGACAAGCGACATTATTTTGGAACTGATGAGAGTTATTGGAGAACAATGATCATCATCAAATCGAAATATTCATCTTTGTTGTACATCAGAAAGCTTGGGAGTCCTATTCTGTAAAAGTTGGATGGCTTGAATATTTAATCACAATTTAGACAATTGTTTTCTGAGGAACTAATTTCTGACAAAATTCCAAAAAGAATTATTATTGACACTTGAAAGATGTGAAAAGTTTCACTTACATCGACCAGCAAAGAGAACGTTTCTACACATGCATGTTACTATCACATGGAAATCATCCGTGCTGAAGAAAATTTTAATTCAGCAATTGAAATTATGTGAAGAAAGAGTGCTTTCTGGTGATTCATCACAGTTCATAAGAACCAATTTTGGTGAAAAAGCATCAATTATATACAAACTCATGGACTTAGGTGAAATTCCAGAAACTCCTACCAGGAAACATGCTACAGTGTAACCATGTAACTACCAGTTATATGAGAAATCATATACCAAAGTACATTGGTTGACAGTGCACATGGAAACCTATACGGGAGAAACACAATGCAAGCAGCAGCAATCTCAAAGATCATTTGCTATAATTATTCATAAAAATGCAAGCATGACAACCCATGCTGGAAAGAAAACCTACAAATGTCAGTTATGTCAGAAATCATTTACTGAAGGTGGTTCTCTGAAAAGGCACATGAGATTACATACTGTAAAGAAACCATACAAATGTCAGTTATGTCAGAAATCATTTACTACAGGTTGTGACTTAAGAAGACATTTGAGAAGCCATACTGGGGAGAAACCATACCAATGTCAGTTATGTCAGAAATCATTTACTCAAGGTAACAATCTGAAAAGGCACATGAGAATCCATACCGGGGAAAAACCATACAAATGTCAGTTATGTCAGAAATCATTTACCGACGGTGGTCATCTGAAAGTACATCTGAGAATCCATACCGGGGAGAAACCATACAAATGTCAGTTATGTCAGAAATCATTTACCGACGGTGGTCATCAGAAAGTACATATGAGAATCCATACTGGGGAGAAACCATACAAATGTCAGTTATGCCAGAAATCATTTACCGACGGTGGTTATCTGAAAGTGCACATGAGAATCCATACTGGGGAGAAACCTTACAAATGTCAGTTATGTCAGAAATCATTTACTCAAAGTTGTTATCTGAACGTGCATATGAGAGTCCATGCTGGGGAGAAACCATACAAATTTCAATTATGTCATAAATCATTTTCTCAAAGTGGTGCACTGAAAGTGCACAAGAGAAACCATACTGGGGAGAAACCATACAAATGTCAGTTATGCCAGAAATCATTTACTAGAAATTTAGATCTGAAAAGGCACATGAGAACTCATACTAGCGATAAACCGTTCATTTGTGAGATTTGTAACAGAGGATTCATCCGACTTGGAAGTCTAAACAGGCACAGAAGATCTCATACGAATGAGAGGCAACAGTCATGCAGTGAATCAAATCACAAAGGCTGTTCTTCAACAAGGCAAAAAGGAATACATCCCCAGGGTGTCAAAATTATGAAAAGTGAATTCATTGGTGACCTATCTGTTCAATACATAAGATTACGTAGTGGAGACGTTATGGATAAACCAAACGACCGGCTGTCATGGAATATGCATTCGGATTCCAATGAAACAACAAGTCCGCTTTTAAAAAGTAACAACGTCAAGTCACCTGAGAATTCTAAACCGTACGTGGAAAGACGTTTTGGATGTGGTATATGCAGTGAAATGTTTGAAATTGAGAAGGAATTTTTTGAGCATTGCACTAGCCATCGCTTTTCCTCACTAGACAACTTATTTCTGGACTTGTGCTGATTTTTAGTTCTCAGCACATGTAGCTAAAGGTTGAAGATTGATTACAATCATCCCTAGACATGGGTTGCAGGAGTTGTGGCAGGAGTATGGCACTGGTGACAATCGGCGTATGAGCTTCCACTTCATCAAGCGGTTTCTGAACTGGGAGCATCCCTGGCCAAAGTAGTCATCAAAATAAATAATTATGTTGACCGGAGATGACTGCAGAACAAGGTGGGGTCCAGACACGCAGCTCTGAACTGCGATCCAGTACAGTATCTAACAAACTTTGGAGAGACAGACAGAAAGACAGAGGAGTTAGAGCAAGATATGCGGGTTTGCAGAGAAGTACGTGGTACGTGTCTGGGCTGGGGCAAGGTCAACTACAACAGGTCTGTGAGGCGTTCGACAAGCTGAGACAAAACGGTTCCACGACAACTGGTCCACCGACAACTCATTCATTCATTCATTCATTTCAGACATTTATATAGCGCCTCTTCAAGAATAACTACTCAGAAGCGCTCCCGACCCAACCACGGCTAAAGAGAACAGTCTTAAGAGCAGAGTAGAACGTAGTCTCAAGGCTCGAGGTATTAGACGTAGTTCCACAGGGAGCCCATTCCAGGTTGCAGGGCCAACAACAGAAAAGGCACGGCGCTGCGCAATAGAAGTGCGTGACCGGGGGACAAGAAGCTCAGACTGCCTAGAAGAGCGAAGGGAGCCACGGCGCTGGATGCTCAGGGTGGAGCAACAGAGCTCCTGTAAATAGACTGGGGCCACACCCGCGAGACAGCGCCAAACCAAGGAAGATATTCGGTAAGTGACCCTTTGTGAGAAAGGGAGCCAGTGCAACTCGTCCAACGACAACTCGTCCACGGACAACTGGTACACCGACAACTCGTCCACTGGAATAGAAGCCGGATTATTGAGAAAACGCTTGGGGTATAGAAGCTGGATTAAGGTTTTTACAGGTGAAATAAAGCTGGATTTATGAAAAAATGCTTAAGAAATGGAAGATGGATCAAGTTTTTGTTCGATCTGAAATAGAAGCTGGATGCATGTTGAAACACATGATGAAAATCATCAATTCAGCTTCTATTTAAGCAAGGAAACCATTAGACTTTTTTATAAATCCAGCTCCTATTTCGTAAATAAAGAACTTTCATCCAGCTTCTATTTCCCAAGCGTTTTCTCGATAATCCGGCTTCTATTTCAGTGGACCAGTTGTCGGTGGACCAGTTGTCCGTGGACGAGTTGTCGTTGGACGAGTTGTCGGTGGACGAGTTGTCGTGACACCGACAAAACAGCTATATCACGTCTACATTCGGAATTGACGCTCTCCCTCAGGATACAATCAGCGAGATCAGAGGCTACATCCAGCAAAAGGCCTTCCTGGTGCACAAAGCATGCCAAGTGCTTGCAACACACAATGAACGCTTACAGGTAGTAAAATTAGAGCCGTTAAATCTCGGATGGGAGGAACACTTCAGTGCCACTGCTTCCATCAAAATGTCTGCATTCTTTGTCACGCAGTTTGCTCATAATGATTGTGCAAGCGTGCAGGCAGGTATGACACTCGACGCTGTGGTTGCCACGCTGCTGCAAATTTCTGTCATATTTTGTCATGGCAAGACATAAAACTCGTCCTGCATAAACGTTCAACGCAAACTTGCTTGCACAGTGCACACATCCAAAACAATCTTAGTGGCTATATTTTGAAGACAACCTTTAATTGACATGATGCAGCATTGACTGTTATCATGTCGTAATTAGGGTGACCGGACAAAATGGTAGCGGACAAAATGGTACTGACAAAATGGTACGGCGGAAATGAAAGCTGGATTAGTGAATTTTATAATATATGAAATAGAAGCTGGATTAATGAAAAGACGCATGTGAAATGGAAGCTGGATGAAGGCTCTGCATGGATATTTTGTGTCGATCATCGCATTTATTGCACTAAAAAATCAGAAAAATCATCCCGTTCCTTGTTTTGATCTGAAGATTTTCATCCGTCATCCCACTTCGTGGTTTGTTATCAATATTTTAATAGGAAAAAATAATAGCCTCGAAGCCATTTCTCCATGTAACTTCAGCCGCGATTTAGTATTTTAGTTGCAGGAGAAAATATTACAGTTTGCAGAGGGGTAATGTTTAGGAGGGGGTAATTTTAAACCTTCACACCGGTAGCCTCCATATTTCTAGACCGCCACTCTAAAGCCAAGCGCATGGCACCAGCTTATTATATTCACTAGGGCTGTCTAGTCAAAAGGGCTCTAATTTCTTATTGAGGATGGGAAGGGAAAGGAGAAGCTATGTAATTCTAGTAAATTTCTTTTTAAAAGGCACAGGATAACATGGAAATCATTTCCATTAGCAGGCTAGTGCACACAATAATATTCTAGCCTAATCTAATTAAAATTTTAACCTAATAGCCTAGCATTTGTAAAGTGCTTCGCACAGCAGAGGGTTCCACGACAACTCGTCTACCGACAACTCGTCTAACGACAACTCGTCTCCGGACAATTGGTCTAACGACAACTGGTCTACTGGCGAATAGCATTGATGAAATAGAAGCTGGATTTACGAAAATGGTTTTTTGGCTTAAATGGAAGCTGGATTGATGATTTCCATTCATGTATTCCAACATGCACCCATTTCTACTTCAAATAAAAAAATACCTTCATCCTGCTTCTATTTCTCGCCTGTTATTTTGGTCAATCCAGCTTCTATTTCATATATAAAAAACCCTCACCCAGCGTCCATTACTTAAGCGGTTTTCTTATCAATCCAGCTTCCATTTCAGATCTAAAAATACCATCATCCAGCTTTTATTTATCATGCGTTATCTTCGTCAATCCAGCTTTTACTTCACCTGTAAAAAGTACCACCATCCAGATTCCATTTCTCTTGCGTTTTCTCATCAATCCAACCTCCATTTCACCTCTAAAAACTATCATCCAGCTTCCATTTCTCAAGCAATGGATAAGTTGTCAGTAGACCAGTTGTCGTTAGACGATTTGTCCGGAGACCACTTGTCGTTAGACGAGTTGTCGTGACACCCAGCAGAGCTAGTTAGAAGCGCTCTCAGCGTGACAGGCCAATAAAAAGAGAAATGTCTTCAAGCAGCGAAAAGATGCAGGTGAATTTCTTACAAGAATATTGTCATCGTCAGTGTACTTTTTACTTTTACTTAAGTATTATTTTTGATGAGTAGGCCTACTTTTACGTTTACTTAAGTAATTAAATTCCATTTTACTTTTACTTAAGTACATTTGCCCGGTACTTTCAACAACACTGGTCATCGTCTTATCCCAGGTAGCCTAACTGCAGCCGGAGGGTTGCAGGTTCGAATCCACCTCAAGCTGCTCGTAAAGAACTTGGGCAAGCCCTTCACTTGCAATTGCTCAGCGCTTCAAATCAAATCAAAATCTTGTTTATTCATACTGAGCAACGAATCAAAACAGCAAAAAATATATAAAATAAGAGTGTGCAGTGAAATAAGGAGCTAATAATTATATCTACACGGTGTCCCAATTGAAGTGAGCCTCTTTTTGTTTTGGCTATATACTTGTCAATTCTAAATGAAACCCTATAAAATTTCAGATAGTGTAAGAGGGATAAATTAGCAATGTTTCCTGAAAGTTTTATCAAATTCTACGAACAGAATCCGAAGTTATGCACGTTCAAATTTGGACAACCAAAATTTTAAGTTTCCAACATGTAAAAGATAGGAAATTATCGTTAGCGCTGTTCTTCAAAGCTGATGTTCAAAATGTCCTCCATTAGCTCGAATGCATGCTCTAAGGCGCTTTCACCATTCATTGATTGCATTGTCAAAAATTTCTTGATCAAAACGATTCCATTCTTCCACATTTCGCTGTTTGAAGTGGTCACTGGTCAACGTCACGTTTGCGAGTTTCATAACGATGCGATGGGCCAGTTTCTGTTAGGAAATTCCGTAAAAAAACTTTTGCACCGTAATGTTTTTCTTCTATTAAATTTTTTAATTAAACTCAAATCATCTTTGCTGAAAACCATTTTTTTACTGTTGTCCCGAATGTCCCCTAACATGGAAATGAAGGAAATATGACGTCATATTGATTAATTTAGAAATTAAGGCGTGCAGTTGCAAACACTAATTTCCTATCTTTTACATGTTGGAAACTTAAAATTTGCGTTGCTAAAATTTGAACGTGCATAACTTCGGACTCTGTTCGTAGAATTGGGTAAAATTTTCAGGACACATTGATAATTTATCCCTCTTACATTCTCTAAAATTTTATAGAGTTTCATTTAGAATTGACAAGTATATCGCCAAAACAAAAAGGGGCTCACTTCAATTGGGACACCGTGTAGATCTGTGAGGTAACAGATCACTAAGAATGGGTCGTGAAACTCCGATACAGTGTCGACGCTGTAGTCGGGAGAGCTTGTGCTTCCGAGTACAGATCTTGAATGAACGCAATAGCAAGTGCAGTGTGCACATACAAACTTAGAATCTCAAATATTCACCAGATGGAACAAGATAACTTTCAATCCATCTTCTATTACTTACGGCACTGCAGGAACTGATTGAATCACTCGCCATTTTGCTCGGATGGAAGACTTAAGTCCGATTGTCGTTTAAACACAATTTGTTAATGCGACAAATGGTGAGTTCTTAATTTATATATTTGTGCCTTAGTGTTCGCTAACACGTTTACACCGAATTTAATGACTTGATATTTATTTATTCGCCATCGTTTCATCGAATTTATTGATTCGTAATTGCATACATGGGTTTTTAGCTCGGTCGCCTCCAAGCTGGATTAAGGAAAAGCTAAATAGAATTCGGACTGATGCAAATAATTTTTGGTAATCCTGGGAACGGCGGTCGTAAATTCGGGGTAATGTTCTCCTTTAGCGTCCGAAATTTTTTCAATGATTTCAATTGTAGCATCCGATAATATATACTCTGGGTTTAAATGATCGTTTCACCTCGGCGTCCGAAAAAATTGATGTCAATCGCGTCATTCAATAGTTGCTATCCAACTTCTATTTAGATATCAATTATTTTTCGTCAATCCAGCTCCAGTTAGGCAAGAACATTTTCATCAATCCAGCTTCAATTTCAGCAGAATGACTGCACTGACCCTAAAACTAACCTTAACCGACCCTTACGAGTCACGACGCCTAACCTGAGCCCTAACCGACCCTCACGCGCTAAATCCCGATTCTATCTTGTCAGGAAATATTTTTCATCGAATTCATAAATTTTAAACGGCGAGAACACGAAGCTGAAAACACGGGAGTATATATATATTTTAGGATGCTACATTGAAATAATTTTGGACGCTAAAGGAGAACATTACAAAATTCGGAAACACTGAAAATCTTCTTGCTTAAATGGAAGCGGGATTGATGAAAATCTTCATGCTTAAATGGTAGCTGGATTGATGAAAATCTTCTTGCTTAAATAGAAGCTGGATTGATGAAAATCTTCTTGCTTAAATGGAAGCTGGATTGATGAAAATCTTCTTGCTTAAATGGAAGCTGGATTGATGAAAATCTTCTTGCTTAAATGGAAGCTGGATTGATGAAAATCTTCTTGCTTAAATGGAATCTGCATTGTTTGGCTAACCACTGCAACCACTGTAATTTATCGTTCATGACAGAGTAAATATTCCTCGGCGTAAATTACAGTATCCGTAAGTTATTAATCAGTAAAATAACGTTAGTTATATTACGCAGGGCAGCCCGTCTGCCCGCCATATTTGTTGGTGTCTTGCGTCATCCGCAAACGTAAGTACATAAGTAAGGGATTAATTAAGGCCTGGTACACTCGCCCACTACCACACAATATAAAAAACTGTTTCGGAATTTACGATCGCCGTTGCCAAGATTACCTAATTTTTTAATAGAACTAGAATAGATGAAAAGATTCTGCTGAGATTGGAGCTGGATTGATGAAATATGTTATTTAAATTTTTTTTGAACTTTAATGGTAAAAAATAGCTGAGCATTGCTCAAAAAGAAGGATTGATTAAAGGAATTCTTGCCTAAATGAAAGCTGGATTGTTGAAAAAGATTCATGCTGATGTAGAAGTCGGATCGTTGAAAAATAATTATGCTTTTTGTTTCATAGACATTCATTGAACAATTTAATTCACTATTATGAAATGACAAATCGAAGAAATAAATAAATTGGGTAAACGATATTTATCCCACAATGTAAAAATTTGGATGCGACCTGGCTTTTCCTGGGTTGCTCATCGGATGATACCCCAGACCAAGGGTGATTGCATGGGCGTCCGCAGCGGGGCGCAAGGGGCGCAAGTGCGCCCCCCTGGAATTTTTGCGTAGTTGCACATAAATTTAGATTCTTTGGTTGTGAATGTTACAACGCGATTTTCAATGTGATTATCGATTCGTTCTACAAGTTGAACCTATATATCTTTCTTTGGGCGCATAACGTGTATGTAGGCTATAAGATTGTCTCGTGGTAATATGGAAATTCAAACTGTCACTCATTAAATTTAGACCATGTGACAATTATTTAAAAGTTTGCGCCCCCCCCCCCTAGAAAAATTCCTGCGGATGCCCATGGGTGATTGTTGAAAAATTCTCGATAATATATGGAAGTCGAATTGATGAAAATATATTTACCTAAATAGAACTGGGATCGATTGAAAGGTTCTTGAAAGAATTGGAGCTGGATAAAACAGGGTGCGATATTAAAACATAACCTGGACTGTTAAAAATTGTTTGTTGCTTAAATAGAAGCTAGATGGATTAAATTTTTTCCCCAGATCAAAGCTGATTTGCTGAAAATAATTCATGCCAAAGTAGAAACTGGACTGATGAGAATTAGGCTGTGCCAAGTAAATAGTTTTAGAATGCAAAACTAACCCAGAGAAAGCGAGTTGTACCAATGTTGCTGTTGTTAATTCTGCAATTCAACTTTGTGTTTAAATCTCCCGTCTACAGGAAATAACACTTGAGAGTCATACATACAAAATGAAGTTACTAGGTGTCGCTAGACACAGTGTCATACAATCTCAATATACGTCGATGATCTCTAATTAGGAAAATGCTGTAAAACAACAATTCAAGTGTTTATGCGATAGCTAGATCATGGCGAGATTCTAAGTACTTTAATGCCAAACCTGGTTAAATCATTTATTCTTTGCATGAATTTGCTGGATGAAGGTTTTATATGGGTGAAATAGAATCTGGACTAGTTTGTAGACGAGTTGTCGTAGACCAGTTGTCGTAGACGAATTGTCTGGAGACCACTTGTCCATAGACGAATTGTCTGTAGACCAGTTGTCGTGACACCGGTGTTACGGTACATTAGCAAAATTGGCAGGATGTCTCATTAGTACCTATGGCTAAATTTCCTAGTATATTTTGTATACAACATTAATGGGGAAAATTTCATTGGTTGAAATTGTGAGCCATTTGCAGAGTTATACTTGTAATTGATCTATTGTACTGGCAATGGAAATCATTCTCACTTTAATTTTATGTAACGAGAAATAATGGAACTGGTTTTTTATATTTGAAACAATCTATTAAGTACTGAGATGTTGCTTCATTTTAACAGGTGCCTGATAATAAGCAACATTATGTTGGACCTTATGAAAATTATGTGAGATAGCCAAGCTCTCAACGATCTTCATCAAGTCAAAATATTTACAGTATCATCAAATAATTTCGTCTTCAGTTGATTCCTATTCTACAAATTGTTGGATGGCTTGAATATTTCATCACAAAAGACAATTGCTTTCTGTGGACTAAATTCTGACAAACTTCAAAAAAGAATTATTATAGATGCTTGAAAGATGTGAACATTTTACTTGCATTGAGTGGCCAGAGTTTCTACACATGCCTATAATTGCTCTCAAATGGAAGTAATCCAAACTGAAGGAAGTCTTAAACCTGCAATTCAAAATATGTGAAGAAAAAAGTGCATGCTCTGGTGATTCAAGACAGCTCATAAGAACCAATTTTGGTTTAAAAGCATAAATTTTGACAGACATCTCAGGACACAGGTGAAATTCCAGGAACTCCTATGAGTTAACATACTACATGTACAGTGTAATAATACAGCTGCATACCAGTTATATGGGAAACCATATACCGAAATACATTAACAGTTGATGTTGCATATCAAACAGCATACAGGAGAAACACCATGCGCGAACCAGCAATGTCAAAGATCATTCAGTCTAAATATTCATAAAAACGCAAATATGAGAACCCACAAAGGAAAGAAATTATACAAATGTCAGCTGTGTCAGAAAAGATTTACCTGAGGTAGTGACTTCAGAACACATTAGAGAACCCATTCTGAGAAGAAACCATACAAATTTCAGTTTTGTTGGAAATCATTTACTACAGGTGGTGATCTCAAAATTCACATGAGAATCCATATAGGGGAGAAACCACACAAATGTCAGTTATGTCAGAAATCATTTACTAAAGGTGGTCATCTGAATAATCACATAAGAATGCATACCGGGGAGCAACCATACAAATGTAAGTTATGTCAGAAATCATTTACTCAAGGTGGTGAACTGAAAGTTCACATGAGAATCCATGCTGGGGAGAAACCATATAAATGTAAGTTATGTCAGACATCATTTACTCAAGGTTGGGCTCTGAAAGTGCACATGAGAATCCATACTGGGGAGAAACCATATAAATGTCAGTTATGTCAGAAATCATTTACTCAAGGTGGGACTCTGAAAGTGCACATGAGAATCCATACTGCGGAGAAACCATACAAATGCCAATTATGTCATAAATCATTTAATCAAGATATTAATCTGAAAGTCCACATGAGAATCCATACTGGGGAGAAACCATACAAATGTAAATTATGTCAACAATCATTTACTAACAGTGCTAATCTGAAGGTCCACATGAGAATCCATACTGGGGAGAAACCATATAAATGTCAAATATGTCAGACATCATTTCCTGCAGATAGTTACTTAAGACGACATTTGAGAACCCATACTGGGGTGAAACCATACAAATGTAAGTTTTGTCAGAAATCATTTGCCCACGGTGGTTATCTGAAAGTGCACATGAGAATCCATACTGGGGAGAAACCATACAAATGTCAGTTATGTCAGAAATCATTTAATAAAGGTTTTGATCTGAAAAATCACGTAAGAATCCATACTGGGGAGAAACCATACCAATGTCAGTTATGTCGGAAATCATTTACAGAAAGTGGTCATCTGAAAAGGCACATGAGAATCCATACTGGGGAGAAGCCATACCAATGTCAGTTATGTCGGAAATCATTTACAGAAAGTGGTCATCTGAAAAGGCACATGAGAATCCATACTGGGGAGAAACCATATAAATGTCAGTTATGTCAGAAATCATTTACTCAAGGTAGTAGTCTGAAAGTGCACATGCAAATCCATACAGGGGAGAAACCATATAAATATCAGTTATGTCGGAAATCATTTACTATAGGTTGTAACCTAAGAACACATTTGAAAATCCATACTGGGGAGAAGCCATACAAATGTGAGTTATGTCAGAAATCATTTACAGAAAGTGGTCATCTGAAAAGGCACATGAGAACTCATACCAGCGATAAACCGTTCATTTGTGGGATTTGTAACACAGAATTTATCCGACTTGAAAGTTTAAACAAGCACAGAAGATCTCATGCAAATGAGAGGCAACAAGATCGCAGTGAAACTAATCGCAAAGGCAGTTCTTCAACGAAGCAAAAAGGAATACATCCCCAGGGTGTCAAAATTATGAAGAGTAAATCCATTGGTGACCTATCTGTTCAATTCATAACATTAGGCCAACGTAGCAGAGACGTTATTGATAAACCAAATGACTTGCTCTGCTGGAACATTCATTCAGATTACAATGAGGTAACATGTCCCCTTCTACAAAGTAACACAGTCAACTCGCGTGAAGATGAAAATCCGTATCTTGAAAGACCTTTTGGATGTGGTATATGCAGTGAAATGTTTGAAATTGAGAAGGAATTTCTTGAGCATTGTTCTAGCCATCGTTTTTCCTCACTAGACAACTTATTTTTGGACTTGTGCTGATTTTTAGTTCTCAGCACATGTAGCTAAAGGTTGAAGATTGATTACAATCATTTATAAATGTAAATAATACATTTCTTTTTCTGAGCATCGCAAATATTGGCATGAAAAGATACTTGCCAACTCCTCTTCAACTTGAAGGTTTTCGCAGGAAAACAAGTGCAATCTGCAAGCTCTTCTTTTCATTGAGATTGCTAGCAATCAATCTCTACTACAATTTTACAGTCGCAGCCAGCTCTCTTGTTTCTGAAGATGAAGCACGTCCCACAATGTCGAGTGGTGGAGATGGGATCCCAGAACCTGTTGAACTGGATCGTGGAGGTGGATGCGAGGCTGGTGGTGCACGTAGACTGGGCTGTTCATGTGCATTGGTGCAAGAGACTTGTCGTAGTCTCAAACGACACGGACACATTCGTATTACTGTTACACTACACTTTATACTTCCTAGACCTAAGGTTGCAGGAGATGTGTCAGTAATATTTCACTGGTGACAATCGGCGTATGCTTCCACTTCATCAAGAGGTTTCTGAACTGGGAGCATCCCTGGCCAAACAGTCATCAAGCAAATATGTTGACTGAAGATGAATGCATGAGGAAGGTGGGATCCAGACACACAACTCGCGACCCAGTACAGTATCTAACAAGCCTTTTAGAGGCGGACATGCTGTTAGAGCAAGATGCAGCGGGTTGGTAGAGAAGTACTTGGTCCGTGTCTGGGCAGGTGCAAGGTTAACTACAACCTGTGAGATATTCAACAAGCTGAGACAACTATAGACAACTATAAAGACAACTATATCACATTCACTGTTGGAATTGACACTCTCCCTCCTACAATCAGTGAGATCAGAGGCAACATCCATCAAAGGGCCTTCCTGGTGCACAAGGCATGCCAAATGCAACACACAATGAACACGAAGCAAAATTAGATCTCGGATGTGAGGAACACTTCAGTGCACTGCTTCCATCAAAATGGCTGCATCCTTTGTCACGAACTCTGCTCATAATAATTATGCAAGCGTGCAGGCAGGTGACACTCGATGCTGTGGTTGCCACGCTGCTGCAAATTTCTGTTATATTTTGTCATGGGAAGACATAGAACTCGTCCTGCATAAACGTACGATGCAAACTTACTTACACAGTGCACACATCCAAAACAATCTTAGTGGCTAGATTTTGAAGACAACCTTTAATGACATGAAGCAGCATTGTCTGTTATCATGTCGTAATTAGCTGTCTAAATTTGTTTAATTAAAGTTATAACATCTATTTCTACTGTTGCATTCACTCAAGTTATAATCGACATCATTAATTTTGTTTGTTTGTATGTGCACTTGTTGTAGCACCCCTTAAAGCCCAGTACTCAGAGGCGCTCGCGTCTGCAGCATCCGAGTTTCACACCAAAGCACTGAGCAATTGCGAGTGAAGGACTTGCCCAAGGTACTTACGTGGCGAGTTGAAGTGGATTCGAACCTGCAACCCTCCAGCTGCAAGCAACGAACATGGTCACTACACCACCGTGCCCCACGATGCAATTTTTTTTACAATAACCATGACCACATGACCTTCAAATTACCTTGGATGTCCAAAGCTAGAGTATATTTCATTACGGTTTCATTGCAGTCGGAACAAATGCTGGTTGACCTCTTTGTGTTATGTGTGTGCACTGTGCAAGCTTTGTCTAATCATGATTCATGAGTCAGCGAAACCCGCATAATTAAAGCGCCATTTAAGGACAATGCATATAAATGTTGCCGATGGTGTCAGGACAACTGGTTCAGGTTCACCGACAAATGGTTCACGGACAATTCGTTCACTGGTTCACGACAATTGGTTCACGAAAATATTATTGGCTCACTGGTATATGGTAAATGGAAGCTGGATGAAGGTTCCTTATAGGTGAAATACAAGCTGGATTGACAAACAATAACACTTGAGATATGGAAGCCAGATTAATGATAAAGCGTTGAGAAACAGCTGATTTAAATTTACATGCCTAAAAATTGATTTTCGATGGGTGGTGTACGCTGGATGCACTTCGTTACTAATTTTGTGACACTCGTTACAATGTTCGTTACTTCAATGCGCTAATTAACATTTCTTTACGCTAAGCTAAAACAATTCCACGACAACTCGTCGACCGAATTAGAAGCCGGATTAATGAGAAAGCGCTTGCGAAATGGAAGATGGATGAAGGGTCGTCATTTACGAAATAGAAGCTGGATTTGTGGAAAGACTTTCATGTTTTTTAGCCTAATTTAAAGCTGGATTGATGATTTTCGATCATGTACTTCAACATACATCTAGTTTCTATTTCAGATCTAAAAACACCTTGATCCGGCTTCCATTTCTGAAACGTTTTGCCATAAATCCAGCTTCTCTTTCACCTGTAAAGAACCTCCACCCAGCTTCCATTTTGCAAGCGTTCTGTTCATAAGACCAGCTTCTATTTCATCTGTAAAAGAACCCTTTTACATATTTACATTTACCCGATATTTTTTCAACAACACTAGTGCATCCATGGGTGCAATCACGTCCTAAAAGTTGTGGAACATAATCAAGTTAGGGGACCGCTCAAAAAAGTTGGTGGAACTCGTCCCGTGGGTCCCATAGGGTGGTTGCGCCTTTGCATGCATCTATAAAACGTATGCTATAATTTTATCTCTTTATGTACCCATGTGCGGTGTGTCACTTGGTTTTTTCATTTAACGAACATAGGCCTACATGTATTTATAGTCATGGTCGAAATCTTTTTCTCTCATATGGGTTGAACGTACTGGGAGCGATTCTGAAAGGCTGTTGCTGCGAGAAGCGCTTTATAAATGGTCATTGTATCCCAATATATGCGTGAGGTCTTGCACTGGCTTCCTTTCCCGCAGCGCATCTCATTTAGGATTGCATCCTTGGTGTGGCGATGCTTATCAGGCTGGGCACCCTCTTATCTGAGTGAGCTTTGCCTCCCTCTTTCCTCTTGTATAGGCCACCGCGCACTGCGCTCTGCTGTCCATGGTGACATAGTGGTTCCTTTCACTCGCTCTGCAACAATGCAGAGGCGTTCGTTCTCTGTGGTTGGTCCAATGACCTGGAATGGACATCCCTTGACTATGCGACACCTCTCAAGCTGTGCTCAATTTCACAAACTGTTGAAGACTGTTTTTTCGCTTGATCTCGGCCGGGAGCGCCTCTGAGTAGGTACCTTGAAGGGGCGCTATATAAATTACGATTGATTGATTGATTGATTGATTGATTAATACAATACAATAATTTATTATACAATTTGCAATCTGAAATATTCACCAGATGGCAGAAAATTAATGTACTTTCTCAATCCCGCTATTACCTACGACCTCAGATAGAATCTCTCGCCATTTTGAACGGATAGAAGCCAAAGTCCCATTTCCGTCTAAATAAAGTTATTTATACGTTGAATGGTCAGTTCTTCATTTATATAATAATTATTGTGTCATAATGTCCGCTAACACGTTTTCGCCCAATTAAATTATTTGACCATTCGATCACCATCGTTTTTAATCAATTTAATTATTCGCCTTTGCGTGCCACAGTTTTAGCCTGGGACTAATATCGAAGGGGTAAACGTGTATTTTAGGGTTAAACCGTAGTTTACGTTGTTTAATTATTTGGCCAAAAAGTGACGTTGCTAAATTATTTGCATGTGTATAAATGATATACAAGTAATTTCTGGATCGCGAGGTTCAATCCAGCTTCCATTTCAACTATAAATATGCCTTTATCCAGCTTCCATTTCAGGTATAAAATGCCTTTATCCAGGTTCTACTTCTCAAGCGTTTTTCATCAATCCAGCTTCAGTTTCGGCAGAATGACTACACTAACCCTAAAACAAACCCTAACCGACCCTCACGACGCCTAACCTGAGCCCTAACCGACCCTCATGCGTAAAATCCCGCTTCTATTTCGTCACTAAATATTTGTCATCGAATGTAAGAGATTGGTTGTCGGATAAAAAAAGTACCGTGTTTTCGTCAATCCAGCTTCCATTTTCTCGAGTTTTCGGTTTATATTGCTACTTCCGGTTGCGAATGTTCAGAAATTGGAATAGCGCGTTTTATGGCGCGTTATATTGATGATTTTAGGCGTTTATTAATTAAACAACGTAAACAACGGGATATCGATAATGAAAATAATTAAACAACGTAAACTACGGTTTAACCTATTTTAGTATGGTAAATTCTTCGCTCGCTGCAGCATTGTTATTTTTAATCATTCCAACTTCTAGTTTGGTGAGAATCCTTTTAATCGATCCAGCTTCCGTTTAGGCAAAAATTAGTTAGATAAATCCCGCTTCTATTTCGTTAGCAAATATTTTTCATCAATATAACTTTTTTTAATTTAAAATTATTGCTCGCCACTCCAGCTTCGATTTCAGCGAGATCATTTTCATAAATCCCACTTCGATTTTAGTATAAATTAATTTCATCAATCTGACTTCTATTTAGAAAGAACTCCTTTCGTCCATCCGACTGGTACTCGACTAATGTTGAAACCCATGCAATGGCGAATAATTTACCATACTAAAATACACGTTTACCAACCCCCCCCCCCCTGCCCCGACCTATCGGTCCACAGTACAGCGCGCTAACCACTGTAGGCCCTACTATCGAGCACCCCCACCAATATTGTCGTTGAACCCATACAAACACAACTAGAATCTCAAATATTCCCCAGGTGGATCAAGATCGATTTCTTAATCCAGCTCTTGTTTATGACGGTCCTACGGGAACTGATGAAATCGCTCGCCATTTTGTTCAGATGGAAGACTTCAGTCCGAATTTCGTTTAGACACAATTTGTTAATGCAACAAATGGTGAGCTCTTAATTTATACATTTGAGCCTTAGTGTTCGCTAACACGTTTACATCGATATTAAATATTTGACAATTATTTGTTCGTCATCGTTTTAGCGAATTTAATTATTCGTCATTGCAGCCATGGGTTTTAACGACGGTCGCATCCAAGCCGCAGTAACGAAAAGAAAATGAGCTAAATAAAAGTCAGATTGATGAAGATAAGTTTTAATAAAACTATGGGCACTCCTCCGAAGTCCGATCCCAAATTATTTTTCATGGCTTATCACATAGATATGCTTCTCCAATGCTTACTTACCCACCCTTATACCGAATGACGTCATTATTGAGGCCATTTTGTTTACCAGTACTGAGTACATTTAAAACTGAAATGGAAGCTGGATTGATGATTTTCATTCATGTATTCCAACATGCACCCATTTCTACTTCAAATCTAAAAATACCTTCATCCAGCTTCTATTTCTCGCCTGTAATCTTTGTCAATCCAGCTTCAATTACAGATCATAAAAATACCCTCATCCAGCTTCCATTACTTAAGCAGTTTTCTTATCAATCCAGCTTCTATTTGAGATCTAGAAATACCTTCATCCAAATTTTAATTAGTCTATAATGCGTTATTTTCGTCCATCCAGATTATATCTCACCTGTAAAAGAATCATCATCCAGATTCCATTTCTCTTGCATTTTTCATCAATCCAGCCTTCATTTCACCTCTAAAAACTGTCATCCAACTTCCATTTCTCAAGCGCTGGATCAGTTGTGGGTAGACCAATTGTCGTTAGACGAATCGTTTTGGCAGCTATCTGCAAATTGCTGTGCGCCAATTACAATATTTAGTAGTCGGTGAACGGTTTGTGTAGTGACGGTGAGAAAAATGCTGTGAAATAATTTGGGACCGGACTTCGGAGGAGTGCCAAACTATGATCGATGAAAAGATTCTGCTGAGTTTGGAGCTGGATTGATGAAATATATTTGTTATTTAGACAGAAGTTGGATTGGTAAAAATAGTTGATACTCGAATAGAAGCAGGATTGCTTAAACAAAAATGTTGTCTAAACGCAAACTGGATAGATGAAATGGATTCATTTTAGCGTAGAAGTGGTGTCGATGAAAAATAATTATGCTTTTTGTTTCATAGATTCAACAATTTAATTTACTATTATGAAATGACATATCGAATAAATAAATAAATAAATAAATAAGGTAAACTATACTTAAACTACAGTGCAAGAATTTAGTTGCGACCAGGCTTTTCCTGGGTTGCTCATTGGATGATACCCCAGACCAACGGTGATTGTTGAAAAATTCTCGCTAATTGGATTCATGAAAATATATTTACCTACATAGAACTGGGATCGATTGAAAGGTTCTTGATAGAATTGGAGCTGGATAAAACAGGGTATGTTATTAAAACATAACCCGCACTGATAAAAAAGTTTGTTGCTTAAATAGAAGCTAGATTGATTCAAAGAATTTTTGGCATACCTGGGAACGGCGGTCCCAAATTATAAAATTAAAGAAATCGATAGGCTATCTCCTGAGAAGGCTTTAAACATCATGCGTGGTGAAATAGAAGGTGGATTGATGAAAATCGTTTGATTGATGGACGCTTGATAAAAGAAAGCTGGATAAACGGCATTCCATCTGAAATGGAAGCTGGATGCATGCTGAATTACATCACTGAAATCAACAATCCAGTTTCCATTTCTCAAGTTTAATTTTCGTCAATCCAGTTTCTATTTCACCTATACCTAAGGAACCTTCATCCAGCATCCATTTCGCAAGCGTTTTAATTAATCCACCTTCCATTTAACTTATTATGTCCATCATCCAGGTTCTATTTCTCAACCGTTCAATTCATCAATCCAGCTTCTATTTCAGATCTAAAAATACCTTCATCCAGCTTATATTTCACTTGCATTTTTTCATCAATTCACCTTCATTTCACCTGTAAAAGGTCTTCATCCAGCTTCCATTTCTCAGGTGCCTTCTCATTATTCCGGCTTCTATTTCGGTGGACCAGCTGGTCGTTTTATAAGTGTGGAGTGCAAAAGAAACCGTTTCTATGCGCCTATCCAATACACCACAGTATTACGACACATCATGTTGATTTACTTAATGTTATAATTTGGGACCGCCGTTCCCAGGTGTGTCAAAGGTTCTTGATAGAATTGGAGCTGGATAAAACAGGGTATGATATTAAAACATAACCTGAACTGATAAAAAATGTTTGTTGCTTAAATAGAAGCTAGATTGATTAAAATAATTTTTACCCAAATCAAAGCTGAATTGCTGAAAATATTTCATGCCAAAGTAGAAACTGAACTGATGAGAATAATTATACTGTGCCAACCGAATAGTTCAAAATGCAAAACTAACCTGGAGAAACCGAGTTGTACCAATGTTGCTGTTGTTAATTTTACAATTCAGCTTTGTGTTTAAATTTCTCGTAGGAAATAACAGTTGAGAGGCATTTATGTATACAAAATGAAGTTACTGGGTGTCGCCAGACACAGTGTTATACAATCTCTAATAAAGTAAATGCTGTAAAACAACAATTCGGGTGTTTATGCGATAGCTTAAGCTAGATCTGACGAGATTCTATTTCAATTTTGAATTCCCACCGTTGCCAAATAAAACTGTCTTAAGGTGAGAGAGGAGTGATTGAGGAGTTCTGTACATGAAACGAAGCACCAAAAGAAATCCATAGCAGTTCCCGGGGTCAGGATGAGTGTTTGTCTATTGCTAACAAATATAACTTACTTAATTACTTACCGAGAAGGTATGATGTTTAAAGGTGCAACCAACAGATTTATTTGTTTATATCCAAAAATAAGATACAAAACACTGTAGGTGTGACGGTACATTAGAAAAATTGGCAGAATGTCTAATTAGTACCTATGGCTAAATTTCTTAGTACATGTTTTTATACAACATTTCAAGTGAGCCCTTTGCAGAGTTGTACAATGAATCTATTGTACTGGCAATGGAAATCATTCTCACTTTTATATGTTACGAGAAATAATTGAATTGGTTTTTATCTTAATTTTTTTAAACTAAATACTGAGATGTTGCTTCATTTTAACAGGGGCCTGAAGTTCTTTTTATCAAGTGCATGATAATAAGCAACATTATGTTGGATCCTATGAAAATTATGTGAGAACGCCTAGCTCTCAACGATCTTCATCAAGTCAAAATATTCACAGTATCATCAAATAATTTCGTCTTAAGTTGATTTCTATTCTACAGATTGTTGAATGGCTTGAATATTTCATCACAAAAAACAATTGCTTTATGTGGACTAATTTCTGACAAACTTCAAAAAGAATTATTATAGACGATTGAAAGACGTGAAAATTTCACTTGCATCGAGTGGCCACATAAAACGTTTCTACACATGTCTTTTGCTCTCAAATGGAAGTGACGCAAGCTGAAGGAAGTTTTAAGCCTGCAATTCAAATTATGCAAAGACAAAAGTGCATGCTCTGGTGATTCAAGAGAGCTCATAAAAACCCATTTTGGTATAAAAGCATAAATTTAGACATAAATCTCAGGACACATTTGAAATTCCAGGAACTACTGTGAGTTAACGTACTACATGTACAGTGTAACCAAGCAACTGCATGCCAGTTATATGGGAAACCATTAACCAAACTACATTGGTTGATTTTGCATATCGAAGAGCATATTGGAGAAACACCATGCGCGCATCAGCAATGTCAAAGATCATTCAGTCTAAATATTCATAAAAACGCAAGCATGACAACCCATACTGGAAAGAGTTCATACAAATGTCAATTATGTCAGACATCGTTTACTACAGGTTGTCTCCTAGGAAGACATTTCAGAATCCATACTGGACTGAAACCATAAAAATGTAAGCTATGTCAGAAATCATTTACACAAGGTGGTGATCTGAGAGTGCACGTGAGAATCCATACAGGGGAGAAACCATACAAATGTCAGTTATGTCAGATATCATTTACTCAAAGTAATAATCTGAAAGTGCACATGAGAATCCATACTGGGGAAAACCTTACAAATGTCCGTGTTGTCATAAATCATTTGCTAAAGGTGGGTCACTGAAAACGCACATGAGATTACATCTTGGGGAGAAACCATACAAATGTCAGTTATGTCAGAAATCATATACTCAAACATATGAACTGAAAAGACACACCAGGACTCATACTGGAGATATACTCCCCAAATGTCAGTTATGTCAGAAATCATTTACTCAAAAGGGACATCTAAAACACACATTATGAGCCATATTGGCAACAAACCTCACGCATGTCAGTTGTGTCCGAAATCATTTGCCATAGGCAGTCAGCTTCGAACACATTTGAGAACCCATAATGGTGATAAACCACACAAATGTAAGTTATGTCAGAAATCATTTTCTCAAACCTATGATCTGAAAATACACACTAGAACCCATTCTGGGGAAAAACCATACACATGTCAAGTATGTCAGAAATCATTTACTCAAGATAGTAATCTGAAAAGACACATGAGAACCCACACTGGGGAGAAACCACACAAATGCAAGTTATGTCAGAAATCATTTACTCAAGATAGTAATCTGAAAATACACATGAGAATCCATACTGGGGAGAAACCATACCAATGTCAATTATGTCAGAGATCATTTGCTCAAAGTAGTGAACTGAAAGTGCACATGAGAGTACATACTGGGGAGAAACCATACATATGTCAATTATGTCCCACATCATTTACTGCAATTAGTAACTTAAGAGCACATCTGAGAATCCATGCTGGGGATAAACCACACATATGTAAGGTATGTCAGAAATCATTTACTAAATGTGATCATCTGAAAATACACATGAGAATCCATACTGGGGAGAAACCATACCAATGTCAATTATGTCAGAGATCATTTGCTCAAAGTAGTGATCTAAAAGTGCATATGAGAATCCATACTGGGGAGAAACCATACAAATGTCAGCTGTGTCAGAAATCATTTACTCAAAGTGGTGATCTGAAAGTGCACATGAGAATCCATACTGGGGAGAAACCATACAAATGTCAATTATGTCATAAATCATTTACTCAAAGTGGTGAACTGAAAGTGCACATGAGTATACATACTGGGGAGAAACCATACAAATGTCAGTTATGCCAGAAATCATTTACTCAAAGTGGTGATCTGAAATCGCACATGAGAACCCATACTGGCGATAAACCGTTCATTTGTGAGATTTGTAATAGAGGATTCCTCCAACGTGGAAATCTAAACAAACACAGAAGATCTCATACGAATGAGAGGCAACAGGCATGCAGTGAAACAAATCGCAAAGGCAGTTCTTCAACAAGGCAAAAAGGAATACATCCCTAGGGTGTCAAAATTATGAAAAGTAAATCCAATGGTGACCTATCTGTTCAATTCATAAGATTACATAGCGGAGACGTTATGGATAAACCGAATGAACGGCTGTCATGGAATATGCATTCGGATTCCAATGAAGCAACAAATCCCCTTCTAAAAAGTATCAAAGTCAGATCATCTGAGAATGCTAAACCGTACGTGGAAAGACGTTTTGGATGTGGTGTATGCAGTGAAATGTTTGAAATAGAGAAGGAATTTCTTGAGCATTGCACTAGCCATCGCTTTTCCTCACTAGACAACTTATTTCTGGACTTGTGCTGATTTTTTTTCTGCACTAAATCTTGTAGCTAATGGTTGAAGATTGATTACAATCATTTATAAATGCAAATAATACTTTTTTTTCGGAGCATCGAAAATATTGGCATGAAAAGATACTTGCCAATTCCTCTTCAACTTGACAAGTTCTGATCATCGCAGAAAAACAAGTCGAATCAGCAGCTTCTTTTCTAACAATCAAACCCTATGACAATTTTACAGTCGCAGCCAACTCTCTTGATTCGGAAGATGAAACACTTCCCACAATGTCGACTGGTGGAGAAGGGATCGCAGACCTGTTGAACTGGATCGAGGAGGCGGATGCGAGGCTGTTGGTTCACGTAGACTGGGCTGTTCGTGTGCATCGGTGCAAGAGACTTGCCGTAGTCTCAAACGACACGGACATCTTCGCATTAATTTTACACTACATATACTTCCTAGACCTAAGGTTGCTGGAGATGTGGCAGAAGTAGATGGCACTGGTGACAATCGGCGTGTGCTTCCACTTCATCAAGCGGTTTCTGAACTGGGAGCATCTCTGGCCAAAGCAGTCATCAAATCAAATATGTTGACCGCAGATGACTGCATGAGTAAGGTGGGATTCAGACACACAGAGCTCTTGCGACCCAGTACAGTATCTAACAAGCGTTTTAGAGGTGGACATGCCGTTAGAGCAAGATGCAGTGGGTTGGCAGAGAAGTACTTGGTCCGTGTCTGGGCAGGGGCAAGGTCAACTACAACCTGTGAGACATTCAACAAGCTGAGACAACTATTGACAACTATAAAGACAACTATATCACATCCACTGTCGGAATTGACACTCTCCTTCATACAATCGGCGAGATCAGAGGCCATATCCAGCAAGGGGCATTCCTGGTGCTCAGGGCATGCCAAATGTCTTCAACACACAATGAATGCGATTATGCGAAGTAAAATTAGAGCCATTAAAACTCGGATGGGAGGAACACTTCATCAGTGCACTGCTTCCATCAAAATGTCTGCATTCTTTGTCACGAAGTCTGCTCATAATAATTATGCAAGTGTGCAGGCAAGTCTGGCAATCGACGCTGTGATTACCACGCTGCTGCAAATTTCTGTTATATTTTGTCATGGCAAGACAAAACTCGTCCTGCATAAACGTACGATGCAAACTTGCTTGCACAGTGCACACATCCAAAACAATCTTAGTGGCTATATTCTGAAGACAGACGTTAATGATGCACTGAAAAATTACATATATAGCCGTGCTATAATTACTGTCGTCATGTCATAATTAGCTGACTAAAATTGTTTAATTACAGTTATAACACCTGTTTCTACTGTTGCATTCATTCAAGTTATAATCGTCATAAAGTATTTTTTTGTTTGTATGTGCACCTGTTATAGCACCCCTTCAAGCGCTCGCTACTCAGAGGCGCTCCCTATTGCAGCGCGGACATTGCATCAGAGTTTCACGCCAAAGTGCTGAGCAATTGCGAGGGAAGGACTTGTCTAAGATCCTTTCGCGGCGATTTGAAGTGGATTCGAACCTGCAACCCTCCTGCTGCAAGCAAAGAACATGCTCAATACACCACTGCACCCCACCACGCAACAAAATGACCATGACCATATGACCTTCAGATTACCTCGGATGTCAAAAGCTATATCACTATTTTATCTAAATCAGTAAGATTAGACGTTTTAATCGTATATTCTTATTTGACCGGTGTCAGAGTTTCTAAAAGGATTAGTGTAATTGAAGAAGCACTTTTCAGCTACAAATAGTTTTTAAAAGGTTACTGTCATCCGATTGGAAGTAATTGTTATCTCGAAAGTTCTAGTGCGCCAGTTCTAAGTCAAGCGCAGGGCACCATCATAGGCTATTAAAATTTTACGATCGTTGAGTCAAGTCAGAAATATTGGAATTTAGGCCTATCATTGAAGATAATGGAAAGAAGAGCAGTTCTATAAATCCATTAAAAAAACCGGGACAACAGGGAAATCTAGTTTATTAGTATGCGATTGTGCATAATTTTGTCATCGTGGTCAAATTGTAGGTTATTTAGATTCACAAATATTCACCAGATGACAGAAGAGAACTTTCTCAATCCAGCTACTATTATAAAAGGGCACTGATGGAATCACTCGCCATTTTGTACGGATGGAAGGCAAAGTCAGATTTTCGTATTAAACACAATTTGCTTCTGCAATAAATGGTTAGTCTTAATTTATATGTTTGTGCGTTAGTGTTTCAACGATCCATCTTATATTTCAGCAAAATGATTTTATGTCAATCCTACTTGAAGACTCTGTTGTAGGCTACACAATATGCATACATTACTACTGAAATAAATTCGAAATTAATCTGGGTGAATTAAAATTATGGTACCGTGATCGCTAACACGCTTACACCGAATTTAATTATTTGACAATTATAATTATGGTCGCCATCGTTTTAACGAATTTAATTATTCGTCATTGCATCCATGGATTTTAGCGACGGTCGCCTACAAGCTGGATTAAGGAAAATTAATAAGAGCTAAATAGAATTCGGATTGACGCAGATAATTTTTAATAGAACTAGGATCAATGAAAAGATTCTACTGAGATTGGAGCTGGATGGATGAAATATATTTGTTATTTAAATAGAAGTTTAATTGGTAAAAACTAGCTGCTGCTCAAATAGAAGCCGGATTGATTAAAGGAATTGTTGCCTAAATGAAAACTGGATCGATGAAAAGGATTCATGGTTATTTAGAAGTCGTATCGATGAAAAATATTTATGCCTTTTGTTTCATAGAATAAAAAAATTTAATTCACCAAATATTTTATGAAATGAGAAATCGAAGAAAGAAATTTGGTAAACGATATTTAACCAACAATGCACAAATTTGGGTGCAACCTGGCTTTTTCCTGGGTTGCTCATCAGATGGTACTCCAGACCAAGGGTGATTGTTGAAAAACTCTCGCTAAATGGAAGTCGGATTGATGAAAATATATTTTAATATTTACCTAAATAGAACTGTCTTAAAGATTCTTGATATAATTGGCGCTGTATAAAACGATGTCACGACAACTCGTCTAACGACAATTGGTCCCCGGACAATTCGTCCAACGACAACTGGTCTACTGACAACTTATCCAGCGCTTGAGAAATGGAAGCTGGATGGTAGTTTTTAGAGGTGAAATGGAGGTTGGATTGATGAAAAAACGCAAGAGAAATGGAATCTGGATGATGGTTCTCTTACAGGTGAAATAGAAGCTGGATTGACGAAAATAACGCATGGTAAATAAAAGTTCGATGAAGGTATTTCTAGATCTGAAATGGAAGCAGGATTGATAAGAAAACCGCTTAAGTAGTGGAAGCTGGATGGGGATGTTTTTTTATATATGAAATAGAAGCTGGTTTGACTAAAATAACAGGCGAGAAATAGAAGCTGGATGAAGATATTTTTAGATTTGACGTAGAAATGGGTGCATGTTGGAATACATGAATGAAAATCATCAATCCAGCTTCCATTTAAGCAAAAAAAACTTTTTCGTAAATCCAGCTTCTATTTCATCAATACTATTCGTCAGTAGACAAGTTGTCGTTAGACCAATTGTCCGGAGACGAGTTGTCGTTAGACGAGTTGTCGGTAGACCAGTTGTCGTGGAACCCTTGGATCGGCGGTTTGTTACGACAAAACATTACAGTTTTTCGATCGAAATCCTTTTTAAGTTATTCGAAGTATAATCGTACATCACTTTGGCAATAGCACGTTGACAGAAATATTTTAAGACGCTTCTTGTGCCATTATAAGCGTGAAAATAATCAATTGCGCTAAACTACATGTTTACCATTTCTTAATTAAATAAGTTTTATTGATGAAAAAATAATCACCGCCTAAATAGAAGCGGGATTGATGAAACGAATTTTGTCTAAGCAGAAATGGATATACGCTAAAATACACGTTTACCTTCCGATGACCTCGAATGGCAAAATACAAAATCGGAAATGAATCCTATATGCCTGAGTCAATAAGATTAAAAGTTTGGTAGGCCTAATCCTCCGAACGGCGGTCCTACGTTCAAAATAGGCTACATCTGTTGGTCGTACACGAGATGGATAGGCCAATATGAAAAGAATCCTCGCTATTCATTCATTCATTCGGACATTTATGGTGTCACGACAACTCGTCTACCGACAACTCGTCTAACGACAAGTGGTCTCCGGACAATTCGTCTAACGACAACTGGTCTACTGACAACTGATTCAGCGCTTGAGAAATGGAAGCTGGATGACAGTTTTCTTAGATTGAAAAAAAAAACGCAAGAGAAATGGAATCTGGATGATGGTTCTTTTACAGGTGAAATAGAAGCTGGATTGACGAAAATAACGCATGATAAATAAAAGCTGGATGAAGGTATTTCTAGATCTCAAAAAGAAGCTGGATTGATAAGAAAACCGCTTAAGTAATGGAAGCTGGATGAGGGTATTTTTATATCTGAAATAGAAGCTGGATTGACGAAAATAACAGGCGATAAATAGAAGCTGGATGAACGTGTTTTTAGATTTGAAGTAGAAATGGGTGCATGTTGGAATACATGAATGAAAATCATCAATCCAGCTTCCATTTAAGCTAAAATCCCATTTTCGTAAATCCAGCTTCTATTTCATCAATACTATTCGTCTGTAGACCAGTTGTCGTTAGACCAATTGTCCGGAGACGAGTTGTCGTTAGACGAGTTGTCGGTAGAACAGTTGTCGTGGAACCGACATTTATATAGCGCTCCTTCAAGTAATTAACTACTTAGAGGCGCTCCCGACTCCAGCGCGCCCAAAAAGAACAGTTTTAAGTTTAGTAAGGAACGATCCTGGTAGAGTCCCAGGGTGTAGGCGCAGCTCAAACGGAAGGCTATTCCAGACCACCGGACCAACCACAGAAAAGGCTCGATTCTTCATGGTAGCAGTACGAGCAAAAGGAACCAAGAGGACTCCCTTATCAGCAGAGCGTAACTGACGACGTCCTTGGATACCCAATGTAAGGCTGCATAGCTCTCGGAGGTAAATTGGGGCGAGGCCCTGACAACATCGCCATACCAATGCAGACACCCTGAACTCAATACGCTGGCGAATAGGGAGCCAGTGAAGTACATCAAGCATGTAGTTTGAGACACCCGGTCAAGACAAGTCAATTTGCTGGATGGGAGGCCAATGTAGAGCGAAGAGCAATAGTCAATGCGAGATGTAACAAAGGAATGCACTAGAGTAAGAGTAGCAGCAGATGTAAGAGAACAGATGACAGTGCGAAGCTGGCACAACTGATAATAGCATCCTCGTGCAAGACGGTGAAGTTGAGGAGCAAAAGTGAGTTCATCATCGCTATATAGAGGTCAAATTGATATAAAATTATTTTCACTTAAATGGAACCTGGATGTATGATAATATTCTTGCTTAAATTGGGACTGGTTTGATTAAATTGTTCTTGCTTAAATTGGAGCTGGAGTGATTAAAAACAATTGCATTTTTTATAGATGTTGAACTGATAAAAGCATAATACTCCTATTTGCATGTAAATAGTAGCTGGATTCATGAAGCGATTTTTGTCATAGGGAGGTTGATAGTGTGATCCCTGTCTCTCTATTGAACTGGCAATGGATATCATTCTGACTTTAATATGTTATGAAGAACAATGAAATAGTTTTTATGTGTGAAACAATCTATTACTGAGATGTTGCTTTATTTTAATAGGTGCCGGAAGTTCTTTTTTTATCAAACACATGATGACGAGCAACATTAACATTAATTGAGAGTTATCTCAGATCGTCTAGCTCTCAATGATCTTTATCGAGTCGAAATATTCACCAGGATCTTTAACTAAGTACTGTACTATCAAATAATTTCCTCTTCAGTTCATACAGCTCCTTAATAACAAAGCAAGGGAGTCCTATTCTGCAAAAGTTGGATGGCTTGAATGTTTCATCACAAAAGACAATTGTTTTCTGTGGGACTAATTTCTGACAAAATTCCAAAAAGAATTATTATTGTCACTTGAAAGATGTGACAGTTTCACTTGCAGTGATCGGCCAAAGAGAACGTTTCTACACATGTATGTTGCTTTCAAATGGAAATAACCCATCCTGAAGAAAAGTCCTAGGCTTGCAATTCAAATTATGCGAATAAACAATTGCAAACTCTGACTTTAATATGTTATGAAGAACAATGAAATAGTTTTTTCTAACCAGCTAATAAGAACCAATTTTGGTGAAAAAGTATACATCTCGTGAGAAATCATTGGACCCAGGTGAATGTGCAGCAACTTCTATGAGGAAACTTACCACAGTGTAACCATGAAAATGCCAGTTATATTGGAAATCATCTACAGAAATACATTTCATGACGCTGCATATTGAACAGCATACTGGAGAAACACCTTGCAAGTACTAGCAATGTCATAGATCATTCGCCCTAAATATTCATTAAAACGCAAGTATGAGATTCCATGCTGGAGAGAAGTCCTACAAATGTCAGTTATGTCACAAATCATTTACCACAGGTAGTGACTTAAGAACACATTTGAGATCCCATACTGGGGAAAAACCATACAAATGTAAGTTATGTCAGAAATCATTTAGTAAAGGTGGTGATCTGAAAGTGCATATAAGAATCCATACTGGGGAAAAACCATACAAATGTCAGTTATGTCAGAAATCATTTACTCAAAGTTACCATCTGAAAATACACATTATGAGCCATACAGGCAATAAACCCCACGAATGTCAGTTGTGTCCGAAATCATTTGCCACTTGGAGTTGCCTAAGAGCACATTTGAGAACCCATACTGGTGAGAAACCATACAAATGTAAGTTATGTCAGAAATCATTTACTCAAGATAGTAATCGGAAAAGACACATGATGAGCCATACAGGCAATAAACCTTATAAATGTAAATTATGTAAGAAATCATTTAGTAAAGGTGGTGATCTGAATGTGCACATAAGATTTCATACTGGTGAGAAACTATACAAATGTCATTTATGTCAGAAATCATTTGCATCACTGTGCCACATAAGAACACATATGAGAATCCATACTGGGGAGAAACCATACCAATGTAAGTTTTGTCATAAATCATACACTCAAACTTATGAACTGAAAAGACACACCAGCACTCATACTGGAGAGAAACCTTACAAATGTCAGTTATGTCTGAAATCATTTATTCAAAATGGCCATCTGAAAATACACATTATGAGCCATACAGGCAATAAACCCCACGAATGTCAGTTGTGTCCGAAATCATTTACCACAGGCAGTAACCTAAGAACACATTTGAGAACCCATACTGGGGAGAAACCCTACAAATGTCAGTTTTGTCCGAAATCATATGCCACAGGCAGTAACCTAAGAATACATTTGAGAACCCATACTGGGGAGAAACCATACAGATGTAAGTTATGTCAGAAATCTTTTTCTCAAACCTGTGAACTGAAAATACACAGTAGAACCCATACTGTGGAAAAACCATACAAATGTCAGTTATGTCACAAATCATTTACTAAAGATAGTAATCTGAAAAGACACATGAGAATCCATACAGGGGAGAATCCATACAAATGTCAGTTATGTCAGAAATCATTTTCTCAAACTTTTGAACTTAAAAGACAC
Source organism: Lumbricus rubellus (assembly GCA_945859605.1). Lineage (NCBI taxonomy): Eukaryota > Metazoa > Annelida > Clitellata > Crassiclitellata > Lumbricidae > Lumbricus > Lumbricus rubellus. The sequence goes on from OX243819.1 coordinate 2,116,367, forward strand.
ACCAGGACTCATACTGGAGAGAAACTTTACAAATGCCAGTTATGTCAGAAATCATTTACTCAAAATTACCATCTGAAAATACACATTATGAGCCACACAGGCAATAAACCCCTCGAATGTCAGTTGTGTCCGAAATCATTTGCCACATGCAGTTGCCTAAGAGCACATTTGAGAACCCATACTGGTGAGAAACCATACAAATGTAAGTTATGTCAGAAATCATTTACTCAAGATAGTAATCGGAAAAGACACATGATGAGCCATACAGGCACTAAACCTTATAAATGTAAGTTATGTCAGAAATCATTTACTGAAGGTGGTGATCTGAAAACGCACATCAGAACTCATGATAGCGAAAAACCGTTCATGTGTAAGATTTGTAAACGAGGATTCATACGACTAGAAAGTCTAAAGAAACACAGAAAATTTCATACGAACGAGATGCAACACACATTTCATAAGCCTTATCGTAAAGGCAATTCTTCAACTAAGAAGCCAGGAATACATTTCCATGTGGTCGAAACAATGAAAAGTGAATCCATTGGTGACCAATCTGTTCAATTCATAACATTAAGCCAACGTAGCGGAGAAGTTGAAGAACCAAAAGACCTGCTGTCATGGAACATGCATTCGGATACCAATGAAGTAACAAGTCCTCTTCTAAAAAGTAACGATGTCAAATCACCTGGAGATGCAAAACCGTACGTGGAAAAACCTTATGGATGTGGTATATGCAGTGAAATGTTTGAAATTGAGATGGAATTTCTTGAGCATTGTTCTAGCCATCGTCTTTCCCCACCTGAAGACTTTTTCTTCGCCTGTGTTGATTTGTAGTTCTCAACACGAGTGGTTGAAGGCTGAGGATCCGCAATAATCATTTAGAAATGCAAATAATGCATTTTGTTTTGTACATAAAATACATGCTGACAATTTTTACTGGGTAACATTTTAATCTTAAATTTTTTTGTTTTTCCATTAGGAGTAGGACCTACTTGTATGCAGACTTTTTATGTAATGTTTTACAGGGCTCCATCTATAAAGTCTAGATTCACATTATGTCAAAATGATGGAAAGTTAATCAATTGGTGTGAACTGCGGTGATTGACTACGTAATGATTTTGTTGTTTCATGGTTTTGTTTTTGACTTTATTGCAGTTGATAGACAATGCTTAATCTTAATTTCGTACATTGCGTGTGCTTCTATATACAGGGTGGGCCATAAAAAGTGAGATCGCCTACGCGGTTTTGCTAATATTTCGGCCAAAAATAAGAATTTTTTAATAAAATTTTACTGACTTAAAGCCAATTCATATCTACGTATAATAGCCAAGTTTCATAAAGATATGTCCAACAGAACAAAAGTTATACCACTTTTAGTGAGACCACCCATCGGTTTTTTTTGATGATCAAAAACACGTTACGCAAAAAGGTAACAAATATCGGCCAAAAATAGGAATTCTCATATGAAATTTCACAGGCTTCAAGGGCATTCATACCTACGCGTAACTACCAAATTTCACACAAAACTTTCAAACGGAACAAAAGTTATATCACTTTTAGTGAGTATACCCAGCGATTTTTTGGGTCCAAAAACGATAGGAGAATTTAAGGCTGATTGGGAGTTGATATGGGAAGACTTCCCTCTTAAACCTATCAACAAGACCATCGGAAACTTTACAAATAGGTTCAGAACATGTTTGGGTAGGGGTGGGGGACATTTTGAACACAAGTTATCATGTTACTTTCGACAAAAAATTATTTTAAACTTGACTTAAGAAATTCGTTTTTTGCTCATTTTTTCATAACGTGTTTTTGAATCATCAAAAAACGATGGATGGTCTCACTAAAAGTGGTATAACTTTTGTTCTGTTGGACATATCTTTATGAAACTTGGCTATTATACGTAGATATGAATTGGCTTTAAGTCAGTAAAATTTGATTAAAAAATTTTTCTTTGGCCGAAATATTAGCAAAACCGCGTAGGCGGTCTCACTTTTTATGGCCCACCCTGTATATGCCTGTGCAATAGAGCTCTTGCATCACTAAAACTCTGTAATCGTAATCTCTAAATTTCTAAAACGCCACGAAAGCAAAGCTCGGAGCAGCAGCTCATTTTACGGCCGCGTTGACTCAAAAGGGTTGTCCGTAAAAATAGTCAATGGTGGTCCGAGGAGTCTTACAATAGGATAAGAAAGGCGGAACAGCTACTAATGCGAGCAGGGATTCCGTTAGTGTGCGTCCGTGCGTCCCGGACGCACAAATTTTGATGCCGGACGCACAAAAATAAAGGTTGTGCGTCCATGGACGCACCGTAGTTATGGATGGACGCACAAATAAATTAACGATGCGTCCATGGGACACCAATAAAAAATACCCGTGGGGTCCGTAGCCTATATTATATATGTCACTTACTTACTTACTGTCTCAGTTTATGTAATGCGACAAACTGGTGATTGGTGAATAATTTATGCAATAACCTATTTATGAATATTTTATTTCTTTGCTATAGTGAGTGACGTACATATAGCCTATACATATATAGGCTATATATAGGCCTATAATTATGTCATCAATAATATTATGCCAGAGCTAGAGGCTAGAGCGTCCTATGAGCGTTCCTGGCTTAAAAAGTAATGACAATCGTCGGATAGATATTAAAATCAAGTAAATTAAAAGAAAATTAAAATGCTAAAATGTTGAAAAGTAAGAATTATCGTAGGGAATATTGGTAGGCCTACTGGTCATATAGGCTAGTCTCCAAATTTTTTTTAACTGATATCCTTGTTAGCGGCAGATCCAGGGTCCAATCCGGCCATGGCCCCCCATTTAAAAATTGCATGGGACGTGGCCCCTCGATCCCCCATTTGGTTTCAGGAACATTTCAACCAATGCGCCTAGAGAGGTCAACAGAATGATTACGTAGCCTACGACCAGATGACTTTAAAAAGGTTATCGAACTTTTTGACAGGGAAAAATGGTATATTTGTGACAAATTTCGGCCGGATGACTAAAAAGGGTCATCAGATTTTTTGGCAGGGAAAATGGAAATTTTTCACACATTGAAAAAAGGTTATCAGATTTTTTCCTGCAAGGATCACCGAAAATTTTGGCCCCCTTCACAAATTTCTGTATCGGCCCCTGTATACCGGTACGCAATAATAAGGGTTGGGCCCTTTGTTGCCTATTGGCCTACAGGGCCTAATATAAGAATATCGAAAATTTTTGCAGTTAGCTTATTGTCGCCCGATGGGACCCCAAAAATGGATGGGTGTGGAGTCCATGACTCTCATCCATTTGGCGTGGACTCCAACTTTCCTGATGTGATGCGTCCAGGACTCCAATAATTTAGACCTTAACGGGATCACTGAATGCGAGTGTATTCTGGACCAGTGTGAATGTTTCAAATTAGCCCCCCCCCCGGCTTTAGATTGAGTTTAGGACATTTCCGTCTGGACAAAATATACCTGGACAAAACCCCAGGGTAGGACAAACCCCGCTAGTAGAAAATATTGCGTATAGCCTAAGTGGTAGGGGCGCGGACATTTCCCTCTGGACAAAACCGTTTAAATGGAAGCTGGATTTATGCTAATTGCTGGTCTTCCCAAGTTCTCTCACATTTCTGTCTTTATTCGGGACACTCTTCATTGGCTTCCTGTATCGCAACGCATAGACTTTAAGATTTTGACACTCATGCGCAATTCTCTTCTTGGGGTAGCTCCCTCCTACCTCTGTGCTTTCTGTAACCTGGTATCCTCTCTCCCTGGTCGCTCTGCTCTTCGTTCAGCAGCAAATGGCCTCCTTGTGGTTCCTCGCATGCGTGGTGCTACTGCCCAATCCAGAAGCTTTGCCTATGTTGGCCCATCTTGCTGGAACCGTCTTCCGCACAAGCTGCGTCTTGAGCTTCTCAGTCTCTCTCTCCCTTTGTTTAGGAAACGCCTGAAGACTATACTATTTGTTAGAGGAAGTGCTAACTAGGGTCGGGAGCGCTACTGAATCTGTGAGCGGCGCTATAAAAATTTTCAATTACAATTACAATTACAATTATGAAAATATTCTTGCTTCAATTTTAGCTGGTTTGACAAAAATAATTATTTAAATAGAAGTTGGATGAAACGACTTTTTGCCTGAATGGACGCTGGATTGATGACCACAATTCATGCTGTCCTAAATTACACCAACATGTATTAGCTTCATATCGGAGTGACTGAATGTCACTGCCAAGTTATAAGTTCACACCTGAATGACACCGACAGGTGTTTACCCGCAAGACACTATTTGATTGATACAGCACCGCGAACTGCATAATTAGTTTAAGCAACTTAGGCTATAGGCCTACGTACAGAAATACGCTATTTGCGCAGCAAAGAGGAATTGTCCGGGTGGGTTAATGTCGGGGAACGGACATTTACCCCCCCGGACATATTCCCCCCCGGACATATTCCCCTCGGACATTTACCCCCCCCCCCCGGACGTCCCCCCCCGTTTTTGACTAGGACATTTACCCTCCGGACAATTTCCCCCCTCTGTAGGCCTACATATTATAGGTTAGGCATCGTGAGGGTTGGTTACTGGTTAGGTTCAGGTTAGGCATTGTGAGGGTCGGTTAGGGTCAGGTTAGGCATCGTGAGGGTCGGTTAGGGTCAGGATAGGCATCGTGAGGGTCGGTTAGGGTTAGTGATAGGGCTAGTGCAGCCATTCATTAACATAGGAACCCTTATGGGGGGGGGAAATGTCCTAGGTCGGGGGGGAAACGTCCAGGGGGGTAAATGTCCGGGGGGATATGTCCGGGGGGAATATGTCCAGGGGGAAATGTCCTACATCCGTTAATGTCCTAGGCTAAATAAGGGGAATTGGTAGCCCGAGGGAATAATCCGGGGTTTGTCCTGGGGAAATGTGCCCCTTCAGATTACCCCTGCACACTATAATTTGCATTATTCAGCTCCTTTATTGCGCTACAAAAATCAGAAAAAAGATCCCGCTTCTTGTTTTGCTCTGAAGATTTTCATCTGTCTACCCACTTCGTGGTTTGCTATCAATATTTTCACCTGCAACTAAAATACTAATCGCGGTTAAGGTCACATGAAGAAACGGTTTCGAGCCTATTATTATTTTGGTCGGTCCGTCTTTCTGGAATAAGTTACCTATTAGTCTCCGCAACGAACTTCTTTGTCTTTCTTTTCCCCTTTTCCGCGAGCGTTTGAAAACCATTCTCGTTGATTTCTCAAATGTTTCTACATCTCTTCATGTAGGCCTACCCATGTGCGGTGTGTCACTTGGTTTTTCTATTAATTTATTTTATTTATTTTTAAGTTTATTATTGTTTAAAGTTTATTGTTTATTATTGTTTATTATTTATTATTATTATTATTTATTATTGTTTGAAGTTTATTGTCTTTCCTGGAGCTGATGGATGAAAATGTTCATGATTAACTTGAAACTGGATCTATGAAAGTGTTCTTTAATAAACTGGAGCTGGATTGATGAAAATCTTCTCAGTTAAATTGGAGCTGGATGATGAAAATGTTCATGATTAACCTGAAGCTGAATTTGTGAAATTGTTCTTGATTAAGTTGATAGTGGATTGATGAAAATGTTCTTGCTTAAACTGGAGCTGGATTGATGAAAACGTTCTTGCTTAAACTGGAGCTGTATTGATGAAAATCTTCTGAATTAAATTGGAGCTGGATGATGAAAATCTTCTTAATTAAATTGGAGATGTATAGTTGAAAATGTTCTTGATTAAATTGAAGCTTTTACGGTTTTATTGATAGGAAGTAGAAGCGCGATGATCATATTTCATATGTAGGAAGTAGAAGCTAGACGAATCATAAAACGCTTAAGAAACAGAAGCTGGATGACGGATCTATCGATCTGAAATGGAAGCTGAATGAAAGTCTTTATATGTCTAAAAAAGAAGCTGTATGAATGATGAAACGCTTAAGAAACGGAAACTGGATGAAAGTTTTTTATATGTGAAATAGAAGCTGGATGAATAATGAAATGCTTAAGAAACGGAAGCGGGATCACGTTTTTATCGATCTGAAATGGAAGCAGGGTTAAAGTTTTTATATGTCTAAAATAGAAGCTGGATGAATTATAAAACGATTAAGAAATGGAAGCTGGGTTACATTTTTATCGATATGAAATAAATCAAGCTTCAAGTTAATCATGAACATTTTCGGTAACGGCCCACTATTCCGAGGGTCCACTATTCAGAGGGTCCACTATTCCGAAGGTCCACTATTCCGAAGGTCCACTATTCCGAAGATTGTTATATATCCATACACCCCTCCCTCCTACCCTCCCTCCCTACCTCCTTCCCTCCATCCGTCCGTCCGTCTCCCTCCCTCCCTGCGTCCGTCCGTCCGTCGGTCCGTCCGTCGGTCCGTCCGTCTACCTCCTTCCCTCCTTTCCTTTCCTTTCTCTCCTCCCTCCCTCCTTCCTTCGGGGGGGGGAAGGAAAAGGAGGGAGCGGGACGAAGAAGGAGGGGAGGGAACGGAGGGGAGGGATGAAGGGAGGGATGCAGGGAGGCAGAGGAATGGACGGAAGGATGGATGGATGGAGGGAGGGAGGGAGGGAGGGAGGGAAGGAGGGAGGGATGGAGGGAGGGAGGGAGGGAGATGGAACTGGGAGGGGGAGGGGGAGAAGGGGAAGGGAGAGGATAGGGACGGGAGGAGGTAGAGTGGGATGGGGGGAGGTAAGGGGAAGAGGGGTAGGGAGGGGAGGAAATGGGAAGGGGAGGGGTGGGAAGGGATGGGAAGAGGAAAGGGGAGGGGATGGGAGGGGAAAGGAGAGGATAGGGGAGGGGGAGGGGAGTGAAGAGGGGAGAGTAAGCGGGATGGTGCGGGGAAGGGAGGTGGAATGGAGGTAGGGAGGGATTGTTGGACGCTCTTTTCAGCCACAGCAACTCGTGGCCGGGTTCAGCTAGTATATAAATAAAAATGTAAAAAGTTTGTATTTAATCAAGGATCTCGGAAAGCTTTTGACCGATTCCTTTCAAAATTTGACCAAAATGGTCCGTTCAAATACGATTGGGTTTGTAAAATGTTCCTTGGAAAAAGCGCAAACTTTTCGACAATTAAAAACAACTTTGCATTCGATTCGAGCAATTTCGATTTCAAATTTGCACAACGTGCATTTTAACGCGGCCGCGTTTTTATGGCGCATATCCGCACGTCTTTTTATAGCGCATATACATATGTAGCTGTCGGTTGTACAAAATCAAGGATCTCGGAAAGTTATTCACCGTTCTTGACCGATTCCTTTCATAATTTTACCAATTTCGAATACGATCGCTTTTGAAAATGCTTTTTTTAAGCGTAATCTTTTCGCACAATTTTGCATTCGATTCGAGCGATTTCGATTTCAATTTTCACACAACCTCGCCTTCGCGAATGCGGCCGACTGGAGGGACAGGGGAGGAGGAAGAGAGGGGAGGGAGAGGTGGTAGGGGAGGGTAGGGGACGAGAGGGGAGGGGAGGAGACGGAGGGGAGGGGACGGACGGAGGGAGAGGGGGAGTGAGGGAAGCAGAGTAAGGGAGGTAGAAAGTGAGGGTTGAACGGTCTTTTCAGCCACAGCAACGCGTGGCCGGGCACAGCTTGTAATATATAAGATTGATGAATAATAATTCCTGCTCAAAGCAGTGAAAGCACGACTACTGCAATTCTCTTTTCCTCAACCTCGACTCCAAAAACCTCAAACGTCTGTAACTAACCCACAGCTTACTAGCCCGTGGTGTCATCAGGACGGGAAACCCAAGCACAATCATAATTATCACTCCCATTCTCAAATTACTCCGTTGACTAAAAATCCTCGAGCTTCATACGTTCGGAGATTACTGTAACGGCCCACTATTCCGAGGGTCCACTATTCCGAATATGCTATGCATTTTGTTCTGTATCCTTGGTGGTTATAGGTTTACGGTGAGTTAGAGTTAGGTATAGGGTTCGGAATAGTGGACCTTCGGAATAATGGACCCAAACCTGACTGATTTGTCATAATAGGCGTATAACAGTACAATCTTCGGAATAGTGGACCTTCGGAATAGCGGACCTTCGGAATAGTGAACCTTCGGAATAGTGGACCCTCGGAATACTGGACCCTCGGAATAGCGGACCCAAACCAACATTTTCATCTATCAGCTCCAACATAATTAAGATTTTCATCATCCAGCTCCAATTTAATTAAGAAAATTGTCATCAATCCAGCTCCAGTTTAAGCAAGAACATTTTCATAAATCCAGCTTCAAGTTATTCATGAACTTTTCATCCAGCTTCTACTTCGTTAATATCGTCAATCCAGCTTCTATTTCAGCCAGAAAATACCTTCATCCAGCTTCCGTTTCTCAAGCGTTAATTTTGACAATCCAGCTTCTATTTCAGCCATAGAATACCTGTGAGAAACTAGGTTTCCACGTTGTTTGACGACGGAAATGTCATATTATAAAAATTCTGTAAGACTGTGTGTTGCACGCGCTGTGGATGGAGTGTGTAAGCGTGTGTGGAGTAGTGTGTGTGTGAGATAGGGTGCTGGATTGCTGTGTGGAAATCGGCCGGATCTAGGGTCTGTACGATCTGACCGACCTGGATCCTTGCCAGGCCAAATGGAGACGACAACGGAGCTGGGACATTCCTTTGGCGCATATAAAAGACCTTTTGCGAACGCCCAACGCCGCCGACGTCCAGAAACGCACAGGGAAAGGATCTGCGCTGGTATAGTCCGTGCCCGTAGACGGATTCGAAGCCATCTCCGTGAATTCTAGAGGAAAGGATAAGGAATCCTTTATTGCGTTGTCCTTTATTGAGAAAGGAGTGGAATTCTGCGAGGCAAAGTGTTGAATAGCCTCCTGCGATTCAATTGTGTTCAAGGACTGGAGTCCTATATGTGGGGTTGTGAAGCGATATATTGCGTTGTTGAAGAAGTAGAAGTAATGTGAAGTGAGTGCGCGATTCGACAGGAACTCTTCAGCACGGAACCTGCGACAGTCGGAAACGTAGCTTCGCAAGGATTACCGCTGGAAGAGAGGTTTAAGTCGCCGCCCGTATCTCGATTCATAGATCGAGATTGCGAGAATTCTGTTGTCAGTTTTGTCTTGGGATTACGCGTGAATGGAGAAGAATCGACTAAAGGAAACGATACATTAAGTACAAGTTCAACGAACGGTGAAGTCGGGTAGTATTTGTTTTGTTCGGAGTCAGCTGTGTGAGTTAAGTGAGTGATCCGGGGTAAAACCCACACGATAAAATTCCTTTTGTTCACAACCGCCGCTCTTAACATAGGCTGTAATGAAAGCGAAAGTGAAGTAAAACTGAAGGGACGTGATTAGCTGTCATATAAAATATTATTATTATTATTATCATTATTATTATTATTATCACTATTGTTCGCTTCCGTAGTGCTATATCTGCTTTGTTAAAAATACAAAAGGATTGTACCACCATGTCTGTTTCACCTTCATTGAGAATGTTAGGCGAAGAAGAAGAAGAAGACAATTTAGAGATGAATAGGAATAGACCTACATATACATCACCTAATCCTATGTCTGCACTTGAAGTAATGTTGTCACAGATGACTCAGACTCTGAAAGGCATGGATGGAAGACAGAAAGAGATGGACGGAAGACAGAGAGAAATGGACAGAAGACAGAAGGAAACGGATGAACGAGTGCTTGGTATGTCTGGACGAATGAATGAAGTGATTGGACGAGTGAGAGAAGTGACGAATGAACAGGAGGAGGTTAGAAGACATCTCTATATGAGAGCGACAGATTACATGTCCTTAACCGAACACAACCTAAATGTAGGCCTACAAACACAGGAGGACGATGGAATTGACCAGACTCATATGAGAGGTTCTGGCAAGGTAATTTACAGAAGTGATGTCGGAGAGATGGAAGGAGAAAGAGTGGTGAGCGAGTATGCTGGACGATCGCACCCGAACCCTTGTCCTGAATCAAATAGGATAGCAGATAAGGATTCTGCCGCGCCAGCCACTGCGGACCTCGTGGAAGGAGAAGAAGGGAGTCACCCGAGTAGGAGTAGGCCTAGAGTGAGATGTAGTGAACGGCTGAAAGGTAGGAGCCGGAGGGACTACGCCACAATGGATCGGGTTGGGTTCCGCTCACCAGAAGAAGTCGATCGTCTACCCCCAAATTCCGGAGTGGGGGTGGTATCCAAACGGGTCGGAGTAGCGCCCTTCCCGGCCACTTCCATGACGACGTACGGCCCTAATGGGGGAGGGACTCTCCCTCGAGAGACGCCAGTCCCGACGGATAGGGAGCGACTCAGCAGGGGGGAGGAACGTACAAATGGCGACGAGGATGATGGGATTCTGTTTCGAAGTTACGATAGAAGGACAGAGCAGCAGACAAATGTAGAAGAGGACGTTAATAGAGATAGAGGTTGTGTGAGACACACAGACGATTATGAGGATTTTGATAGAATGAATTTGAGAGAGAGAGAGCAGAACTTTGGTTTTCATAGGTCACAGAGGAATGATGGACCGCCAATGAATCAGACTATGAGACAGACGGATGATTTTGTTCAATTAGTTGGACCAGGCATGTTTGATGATAAGTATGGTGAGGAAGGTAATAGGCCTACTAACCTTTATTTGAGAATGATGGACGGACACTTTGATGACGCAGACGACGATGATTTTGACGAAAGTGCAGCAAATGTAAGGAGCAAGCGGCTAAATAAAAATTCGGAAATATTTTCGGGGGGTCCTGAAAATGACGCTAGGCAAGCAGCGCCTAATGTAGTCGGAAGAGGATACCACGGTACGAATGAAGTCGTTGTAAATGTGTCTGGAATCGGAGTAAAAAGAAATGGAGCTGGATTTATGTCGTGTTCGAGCCATGATACAGCCAACACTGTCAATGGATCTGGAATAATTGGATTATCGGGATCGGTGCGCAATCAACGATTGATGACGGAGCGAATGGAACCGGTTTCGTTTCAACGACGCGCTGGTGATGCTCATTACCCTCACCGTCCGACTACAACTCAAACTTGGAGCTCTGGAATGATTTCAATGGATTACGAGCGAAGGAATCAAAACCGTGTTTGCAATGGTCAAAATGCAAATCCGAACGTGATGCTATCTTTTCCCTACGGTTTTTCTGCGGATGCTGCTGCTGTGCGCAATCACTCTGTTGTGAACGAGTACCCCGTGCGAGTTGCCTCGGCGTTCAATGATTGGCCTCGGATAAACCACACCGCCGCGCAACAGTACAACCCGAACCGATCAACGTTCTTCACGTCGCTTAACGAGACGCCGTATACATTCTCTGGAATGATGAATCGTGACTTCGTACCAAAGCATTCAGTGGCGACCCAAACGACGGCGAATGACGTGAACTATCCTGTACAACCTACTGCTACTGCCACACCTACCAACGCCAACGTCAGCGTTCAAAACAAAAACCATGGTCAAATAAAACTTGGATACTTTAATGGAAAAACGCCGTTGCCTATTTTTCTTCGTCGTTTTGCGATCTGCCGTCGACAAAACGCTTGGTCAGCGACAGACAGTCTTAACCACCTCTGTTGTGCACTGGTTGAAGAAGCAGCTCAAATTGTGACTGATGAAGAGATGGATGATATAACCACACCTGAAGAAATAATTCGCAGACTGAAACTCAGGTATGGAACTGAAGATCAGCAGGCGATGTATCAGGTGCAGTTGAGCTCGAGAAAACAAAAACCAAATGAAGATCTATCGCAATTGGCTGCTGAAATCAGTAAGCTTATGCAAATGGCATATCCTGGGAAAGCGTCAGTGCACAGTGATATGATAGCCATGAAAGCGTATTTAGATGCTATGTTCGACCGCGATCTGAGTCTGAAAGTTATGGAACGCGAGCCTAAAAATTTACAGGATGCCGTGAAGATTTCATTGCGTCTTCACAGTTACAAGCAGGCTGAAATGGGTGGAGATTCTGGTCATAAGGCAACGGGTCGAGTGAGAGCAGTTACAAAGGAGGTGAATGGAGATAGAACGGATTCTGAAAGTGGTGTGAATCGTCGAAATAAAAGCGAAAGAAACGTCGGAGAAAACGAAAGTGGACGGAAGAATGACGTAGTGACTGCGCACCCTCCGAATAACAGATATTCACCGCCGCGCCAAAATAATCAACAGCATTGGGTTCCACAACAACAGAGATTCAATAACAATCAAGAGTACAGACCGGATGTACGTCGTTGTTTCTTCTGCAATGGATTGCACATCGTTCGTTACTGCCCCTACCGAATGCAGCAGGGCTATAATCAAAATGGATACGGGAGAAATGAACAGAGAAATTATATGTCTGCGCCGCCGCCAAACAATGTGAGGTATATTCAAAATTCTGTGAGTGCATATCTGAAGATGAAGGTCAATGGGCGATGGATTTATTGTCTGCTAGATACTGGGAGTCAGTTGTGTTTAGCGCCATTGAAGCTCGTGAGAAAGTCAGACATTGAACCGTCTCAACAAACTCTGTTGGCTGCTAATAATTCACAAATTGTCGTGGTCGGTCAAACGAAATTGAAGCTACAGATGGATGGTCGTACGTTCTTCGTGGATGCACTGGTGACGCCGCAGTTAGATGAAATAATTCTAGGATACCAGTGGATGCAAAAAGAGAATGTGATTTGGAATTTGAATGAGAAATGGGTAGAGTTACGAGGTCGAAAAGCGAAACTGTATCTTCGTAACCAGGAGTCGCGTTGTCGTAGAGTTGCAGCCGAGTGTGACGTCATTGTTCCGCCGTATAGTGAGTTGAACATTGGAGCGTATGCTGTGCTGCCAAATTTGAAAGAAACTGATTGTCTTTGGGCTACGCAACCAACTGTGTTGAATTCTGGATTACTTGTGGCAGGTACTTTGTTGCCAGAGCGCGCGATGGATTTAACGCTTCGAGTGTTGAATCCGACGGATCAAGCAATTCGTTTAAGGAAAGGAGAACGTTGTGACGTAGAGGAAGTTACTGTTTTGGAAGTGGAAGCCAGTGACGTGAGCCATGCCAAGTGTTCTGTTATTCAGAAAGCGTCAGCGACTGAAAGTGAAGCTGAAACTGTTCTGAAACCGCTGTGGGAGGATGTAGCTGAGGATGTACCGGATGAGGTTCGGCAGAAATTGAGATCAATTCTGTTGGAGCACCGTCATGTGTTCTCGTTAAATGAATGGGATCTTGGATTTACGCGTGTGTTGCAGCACCGGATCGATACTGGCACCGAAGAACCAGTGAGACAGGCGTTGCGACGTCAATCGTGGACGTTATTGCCGTTTATTGGAAAACGGGTGGATTTGATGCTTCAGCAACGGCTGATTGAAACTTCAAGTTCCGCATGGTCTTCTAACGTATTGAAAGTGGGAAGAAAGGATGGAACTACGAAATTTCGTGTGGGTTACCGACCTGGAAGGCTTTATTAAAATGCTTTTGCCATGTCGAGACGACCCTATGAAGTGAACGTCAAAGTAACACAGCAACGCCATCAAGCGAATTGATTGGAATTGTTTAGCGACAGTAGGTTTTGCACTTTTAACCAGGACTGTAATTTAGATGTGCTAATATACTTATCGTTATATTTTATTATTATTATTATTATTATTATTATTATTATTATTATTATTATTATTATTGTGGTAGTGTATGGACACACAGTACCCAGAATTTTTGTCTTCACTACGTTCAGACTGAGTTGGTAGGGGAGAAAGTGTGAGAAACTAGGTTTCCACGTTGTTTGACGACGGAAATGTCATATTATAAAAATTCTGTAAGACTGTGTGTTGCACGCGCTGTGGATGGAGTGTGTAAGCGTGTGTGGAGTAGTGTGTGTGTGAGATAGGGTGCTGGATTGCTGTGTGGAAATCGGCCGGATCTAGGGTCTGTACGATCTGACCGACCTGGATCCTTGCCAGGCCAAATGGAGACGACAACGGAGCTGGGACATTCCTTTGGCGCATATAAAAGACCTTTTGCGAACGCCCAACGCCGCCGACGTCCAGAAACGCACAGGGAAAGGATCTGCGCTGGTATAGTCCGTGCCCGTAGACGGATTCGAAGCCGTCTCCGTGAATTCTAGAGGAAAGGATAAGGAATCCTTTATTGCGTTGTCCTTTATTGAGAAAGGAGTGGAATTCTGCGAGGCAAAGTGTTGAATAGCCTCCTGCGATTCAATTGTGTTCAAGGACTGGAGTCCTATATGTGGGGTTGTGAAGCGATATATTGCGTTGTTGAAGAAGTAGAAGTAATGTGAAGTGAGTGCGCGATTCGACAGGAACTCTTCAGCACGGAACCTGCGACAGTCGGAAACGTAGCTTCGCAAGGATTACCGCTGGAAGAGAGGTTTAAGTCGCCGCCCGTATCTCGATTCATAGATCGAGATTGCGAGAATTCTGTTGTCAGTTTTGTCTTGGGATTACGCGTGAATGGAGAAGAATCGACTAAAGGAAACGATACATTAAGTACAAGTTCAACGAACGGTGAAGTCGGGTAGTATTTGTTTTGTTCGGAGTCAGCTGTGTGAGTTAAGTGAGTGATCCGGGGTAAAACCCACACGATAAAATTCCTTTTGTTCACAACCGCCGCTCTTAACATAGGCTGTAATGAAAGCGAAAGTGAAGTAAAACTGAAGGGACGTGATTAGCTGTCATATAAAATATTATTATTATTATTATCATTATTATTATTATTATCACTATTGTTCGCTTCCGTAGTGCTATATCTGCTTTGTTAAAAATACAAAAGGATTGTACCACCATGTCTGTTTCACCTTCATTGAGAATGTTAGGCGAAGAAGAAGAAGAAGACAATTTAGAGATGAATAGGAATAGACCTACATATACATCACCTAATCCTATGTCTGCACTTGAAGTAATGTTGTCACAGATGACTCAGACTCTGAAAGGCATGGATGGAAGACAGAAAGAGATGGACGGAAGACAGAGAGAAATGGACAGAAGACAGAAGGAAACGGATGAACGAGTGCTTGGTATGTCTGGACGAATGAATGAAGTGATTGGACGAGTGAGAGAAGTGACGAATGAACAGGAGGAGGTTAGAAGACATCTCTATATGAGAGCGACAGATTACATGTCCTTAACCGAACACAACCTAAATGTAGGCCTACAAACACAGGAGGACGATGGAATTGACCAGACTCATATGAGAGGTTCTGGCAAGGTAATTTACAGAAGTGATGTCGGAGAGATGGAAGGAGAAAGAGTGGTGAGCGAGTATGCTGGACGATCGCACCCGAACCCTTGTCCTGAATCAAATAGGATAGCAGATAAGGATTCTGCCGCGCCAGCCACTGCGGACCTCGTGGAAGGAGAAGAAGGGAGTCACCCGAGTAGGAGTAGGCCTAGAGTGAGATGTAGTGAACGGCTGAAAGGTAGGAGCCGGAGGGACTACGCCACAATGGATCGGGTTGGGTTCCGCTCACCAGAAGAAGTCGATCGTCTACCCCCAAATTCCGGAGTGGGGGTGGTATCCAAACGGGTCGGAGTAGCGCCCTTCCCGGCCACTTCCATGACGACGTACGGCCCTAATGGGGGAGGGACTCTCCCTCGAGAGACGCCAGTCCCGACGGATAGGGAGCGACTCAGCAGGGGGGAGGAACGTACATACCTTCATCCTGCTTCCATTCCTGAAGCGTTAATTTCGTCAATCCAGCTTCTATTCCAGCCATAATATACCTTCATCCAGCTTCCGTTTCTCAAGCGTTAATTTCATCAATCCAGCTTCTATTCCAGCCGTAAAATACCTTCATCCAGCTTTCATTCCTAAAGCGTTTATTTCGTCGATCCAGCTTCTATTCCAACCATAAAAACCCGCATCCAGCTTCCACTTCTGCAGCTTAATTTCGTCACTCCAGCTTCTATTTCAGCCATAAAATACCTTCATCCAGCTTCCATTCCTCAAGCGTTAATTTCGTTAATCCAGCTTTTATTCCAAACGTCAAATAACTTCATCCCGCTTCTATTCCTCGAGTGTTAACTTCGCAATCCAGCTTCTATTTCAGCCATAAAATACCTTCATCCAGCTTCGATTTTTCAAGCGCTAATTTTGTCAATCCAGCTTCTATATATATTGTAGCCTAGCACATTTTCATCAGTCGAGGTTCTGTTTCAGGTATAAAGCTACTTATTCCGGTTTCCGTTACTCAAACGTTATTTACAGCGATACAGCTCCAATTTTAACAAGAAGATTTTTATCAATCCAGCTTCAAGTTAAGCAAGAACATTTTCATTCGTCCAGCTCCACTTCATTTGGTCGTGACCGAGTTGTCGGTGGACCAGTTGTCGGTGAACGAGTTGTCGTGAACAGTTGTCGTGAACGAGTTGTCGTGAACCAGTTGTCCGTGAACCAGTTGTCGTTGAACCAGTTGTCTGTGAGCCAGTTGTCGTGGAACCAAGTGAAAAACCAACTTAATTTGAACAAAGGGGGCCTAAAATCGCTTATAATAATGAATAGTCTGGATTTTTCTGCGGTTTTTTCGGAGGGAAATTGGGGTTTATTTCTGAAACCTCAGTGGCAACACTGCTCAGATGGAATTCGCCATTTTGTACTATGGATGGAAGCGAAAGTCCGATTTCCGTGTAAACAACATTTCGTTTTATTATAGGATAAAATAATGGTCAGTTCTTAATTTATATATTTTTGCCCTAATGTCCGCTAACACGTTTGCACAGAATTTAATTACAATTTCACCATCGTTTCAACCAATTTAATTATTCGTCTTTGCGTCCATGGGTTTTAGCAACTGATAAAAAAATATTTGTTCCTCGAATTGATGCACGGTTGATTAAAGAATTATTGCGGCCTAATTGGAAACTAGATCGGGTAAACGTGTATTTTAGTGTTGTAACGATATCCTTGGTCCCACCCATATTTTATTATCCTGCTCTACAGGGTGGCGCAGAAAAACCCGGACTATTAGTTTTTGCAATTGCATCGCTTGAATAATCAGAGTAATTATCGCCTTAAAACTATAATTAGACATAAATAACACAGAAAAATGGCATTGGTTTGGCATTTAATATAACATTGAATGAACTGTAAAATTTTAGTGATGTTCAATATGTCCTCCGTTTGCTGCGATAACCAATGATAATCGCTTGCTGTCCAATAGCCAACTGTCCAATAGCCCGGTTGATAGTGTCCTCGCTGATTTCGTCCCAGCATGCGGTCAGAACTTCTTTCAAATGTTCACTATCTCGAATTCTCTGCCTGTATGCAAGCTGCTGAGGCATTCCACAGATCGAATAGTCTACGGGATTCAAGTCCGGACTGTTCGGTGGCCAATTTTCTGGTTCAATAAAGTCTGGAATGTGAGCAGTGAGAAAAACAACTGTTTTTCGTGAACGATGAGCAGGTGCTCCATCCTGCTGGAAAGTGAAATTGCCACCAGAGTGAGCTACAATGTCTGGCAGTAATCCTTGATGTAGGACGACGTCACTTTTCTGTCTAATGATAGTTTTAAGGCGATAATTACTTTGATTATTCAAACGATGCAATTGCAAAAACTAATAGTCCGGTTTTTTCTGCGCCACCCTGTATATATTGTTGATTAGTAATTACACATGTTAAGTTAGGGAGAGGCCTTAGTTAATGATTAGCTAATAATTCGAGCGAGAATTACTACATTGTTCTGTTTAATTAATCAACCAGTGCTATAACCAGTGCTTAGGGGCAAAATATATTAAGTCAGGGGAAAGCATTGCGGAATATAACAACGATCAGCGTTGGTATTAGTAGAGCTATGAATTAAAGGCATACCTGGGAACGGCGGCCCCAAATGATAAAATTAAAGAAATCGATAGAGGAGGCTTTAAATATGGACGTTTGAAAAGGCTTTAAACACGATGTGTGGTGAAATAGTAGCTGGATAAACGACATTCCAGCTGAAATGGAAGCTGGATGCATGCTGAAATACATCACTAAAATCAACAGTTCCGTTTCCATTTCTCAAGTTTAATTGTCGTCAATCCAGTTTCTATTTCACCAATAAGGACCCTTCATCCAGCATCCGTTTCGCAAGCGTTTTAATTAATCCATCTTCCATTTCACTTATTATGGCCATCATCCAGGTTCTATTTCTCAACCGTTCAAGTCATCAATACAGCTTCTATTTCAGATCTAAAAATACCCTCATCCAGCTTCTATTTCAGATCTAAAAATACCTTCATCCAGCTCCTATTTCACTTGCGTTTTTTCATCAATCCACCTTCATTTCACCTGTAAACAGTCTTCATCCAGCTTCCATTTCTCAATTGCTTTCTCATTAGTCCGGCTTCTATTTCGGTGGACCGGTTGGTCGTTTCATAAGTGTGTAGTGCAAAAGAAACCGTTTCTATGCGCCCATCCAATACACCGCACTATTACGACACGTCATGTTGATTTACCTAATGTTATAATTTGGGACCGCCGTTCCCAGGTATGTGTGTGAAACTATCTTTTACTGAGATGTTGCTTCATTTTAATAGGTTCCAAAAGTTCTTTTTATCGAGCAGCATTATGTTGGAACTTTTGAGAGTTATCTGAGATCATCTAGCTCTCAACGATCTTCATCAAGTCGGAATATTCACCAGGAACTTTAGCTAAGTGCTGTACTATCAAATAATTTCCTCTTCAGTTCATACAGCTCCTGAATAACAAAGCAAGGGAGTCCTATTCTACAAACGTCGGATGGCTTGAACATTTCATCAAAAAAGGCAATTGTTTTCTGTGGGACTAATTTCTGACAAAATTCCAAAGAGAATTATTATTCACACTTGAAAGATGTCAAAATTTCTTTTGCACTGATCGGCCAAAGAGAACGTTTCTACACATGTATGTGTGTTGCTTTCAGATGGAAATATCCGGTGCTGAAGAAAAGTCTTAAGCCTGAATTTCGAATTACGCGAAGAAGGAAGCTTTAAGAATCATTGGTGAAAAAGTATCATTTTCATCGTAAATAATATGAACCAGGTGAAATTTCAGCAATTCCTATGAGTTAACATCCTACAGTGTAACCATGATAATGCCAGTTATAAGAAAGATCATAAACAGAAAAAACATTTGTTCAGGCTGCATATTGAAGTTTGAACAGCATATTGAAGAAACACCATGCAAGTAATACGGTGAAAATGTCAAAGATCATTTGCTCTAAATATTCATAAAAACGCAAATATGAGAATCCATCATGGAAAGAAGCCCTACATATGTCAGTTATGTCAAAAATCTTTTACTACAGGTGGTTCTATGAAAAAGCACATGAGAACACATACTGAGGAGAAACCTTACAAATGTCAGTTATGTCAGAAATCATTTAGTACTGGTACGAACCTAAAAAGACATTTTAAAACCCATGGTGGTGAGAAACCCTACAAATGTCATTTATGTCAGAAATCATTTTCTCAAAATTGCCATCTGAAAATACACATTATGAACCATGCAGGCAATACACCCTATGTATGTCTGTTGTGTCCGAAATCATTTGCCACTGGCAGTTGCCTAAGAACACATTTGAGAACCCATACTGAGGAGAAACCATACAGATGTCAGTTATGTCAGAAATCATTTTCTCAAACTTGTGAACTGAAAATACACACAAGAACCCATACTGGGGAAAAACCATACAAATGTATGTTATGTCAGAAATCATTTACTCAATATAGTAATCTGAAAACACACATGGGAATCCATACCGGGGTGAAACCATACAAATGTCAGTTATGTCAGAAATCATTTACTCGAGGTGTTGATCAGAAAATGCACATGAGAACCCATACTGGGGAGAAACCATACAAATGTCAGTTATGTCATAAATCTTTTTCTAGAGGTGGTGAACTGAAAGTGCACATGAGAATCCATACTGGGGAGAAACCATACAAATGTGAGTTATGTCACAAATCATTTTCTAAATGTGGTAGTCTGAAAGTACACATGAGAATCCATACTGGGGATAAACCATACAAATGTCAGTTATGTCAGAAATCATTTGTTACAGGTAGTCACAAAAGAAGACATATGAGAACCCATACTGGGGAGAAACCATACAAATGTCGGTTATGTCCAAAATCATTTACTGGAGGTGGTTCTATGAAAAAACACATGAGAACACATACTGAGGAGAAACCACACAAATGTCAGTTATGTCAGAAATCATTTACTCAAGATTCACATCTGAAAACACACATTATAAGCCATAGCGGTGATAAGAAAGCGCACATCAGAACTGTTGCTAGCGAAAAACCTTTCATTTGTGAGATTTGTAACAGAAGTTTCATCCGAATTGAAAGCTTAAAGAAACACATTGGATCTCATACCAACGAGAGTCAACACACAAGCGGTATGCCTAGTCGTAAAGTCAGTTCTTCGACTAAGCAGCCAGGTAAACATCACCAGGATTTCAAAATAATGAAAAGTGAATCCATTGGTGATCTATCTGTTCAATTCATAGCATTAGACCGACATACATGTAGCAGAGACGTTATGGATAAACCAAATGACCGGCTGCTATGGAATATGGATTCGGATTCCAATGAAGCAACAAATCCTCTTCTAAAAAGTGGCAAAATCAGATTTCCTGAGGATTCAAAACCGTACCTGGCAAGACTTTTTGGATGTGGTATATGCGGCGAAATGTTTGAAATTGAGAGGGAATTTCTTGAGCATTGTTCTGGCCATCGCTTTTCACCACCTTCTTTCTCGACTTGTGCTGATTTGTAGTTCTCAACACCTGTGGCTGAAGGTTGAAGATTGACAACAAGCATTTATAAAATGTAAATAGACTTCATTCATTTTGTTGTGTTCCTAAAATACATACCAATTTTTTTGCTTGGTATCATTTTAATCCTTAACTTGTTTTGCTTGAGGAATATGCAAACCCTTTTTAAGGTATTACAGCGCTCCATTTATAGGGCCTATAATCATATTATTTCAAAATAATGGAAAGTGAATATTCTAATTGGTGTGAACTGCGGTGATTGACCTTGTGATGAGTTTGTTGTTATATGGTTTCGCTCTTGACTTTATTGCAGTGGATTGAGAATGCTTAATAATAAAAATGACGACAATTTTTATGACGCCATAACGCAGCCATGCTGCTACAAGGCTCCTTGACAACGACAAACACATTCAGAGACAGGCGATTAACGGACTCTATAGAGGCAGCCACAAGCGGCGCCTAGAGAACCACACCTGTCCCACCATCATCACCACCCACCAACCCACCACCACATAATCGGCCTATACCAAAACTCCATAGACAGATTTTTAAAAACCATACATAGCCTCTCCATATACAGAGATAACCAGTGTCTCTCCAATTATCAATTCAGCTTCCATTTACACAAAACCATTTTCATCACTCCAGCTTCCATTTAAGCAAGAACAGTTTCATCACTCCAGCTTCCATTTAAGCAATAACATTTTCATCAATTCAGCTTCCATTTAAGCAATAACATTTTCATCAATCCAGCTTCCAAGTAAAATTTAATTGTATCAATCCGGCTTCTATTTAGAAAGAATTCTTTTCATCAATCCAACTTGCGTACTTAGAGCCGCCGTTTTATAGTATTCATGACAACTTCATGCAATATGTTGTGCCAGTTTTTTCCCCTACCCTTGGGGAGATTTGTCCAGGGGGGAATGTCCTACACCCCAGTCGCGTAGCCAGGAATTTATGATGGAGGGTGGTGGGGGTTATGGCCTGGCTGGATGCCCTTTCTGACACCAGACCAACAGTGTTACAATAACAAGGAAATAAAGTAACAAAAATAAAGGGAATAGAGTAACTATTGTTATTACAAACAATTGGGCACTCCTCCGAAGTCCGGTCCCAAATTATTTTGCATGGCTTATCACATAAATATGCTTCTCCATTGCTTACTTACTCGCCCTATATCTGAAATGGAAGCTGGATGAAGGTATTTTATGGCGGAAATAGAAGCTGGATTGACAAAATTAATGTATGAGAAATGGAAGCTGGATGAAGGTTCTTAATAGGTTAAATAGAAGCTGGATTGACGAAAATAACGTTTGAAAAATGGAAGCCGGATTAATGATAAAACGCTTGAGAAATGGAAGCTGGATTAAGGTAGTTTTATATCTGAAATGGAAACTTAGGCCTATACCTTAACCCGGTGTAAAGGTTTCAAATTACCCCCTCCTAAACATTACCCCCGGTAACTTGAAATCGGTTTCAGAGATTACCCCCCGGAAACTAGATTTGCGTCAATCATCGCATTTATTGCACTTAAAAAATCAGAAAAATCATCCCACTTCTTGTTTTGGTCTCAAGATTTTCATCCGTCATCCCACTTCGTGGTTTGTTATCAATATTTTAATCGGGAAAAAATAATAGCCTCGAAGCCATTTTTCCATGTAACTTCAGCGGCGATTTAGTATTTTAGTTACAGATGAAAATATTGACCGAATGCATTTTGTCGTATCGGGCTAACAGTGTGAATTTCCATATTAGGGCCTAGGCTACCCCCGAGAGAATTCTCTACCTATAAAGTCCTATAGCCTACGTTATGCGTCCAAAGAAAGACAAATAGAATAGATCCGACTTGTAGAATGCACCGATATTCCGATAATCACGTTGAAAATCGCATTGTAATAATCATAACCAAATAATCTAAAGTTATCTGCAAATATGCGAAAACTCCAGGGGAGGCTCAAGTGCGCCCCGCTGCGGACGCCCATGCCTCTCCATTTTTTCTATTTATTTAATTAGTTGCGGTCAGTCAACTTAATTTTTCTTGAATAAACGATTTATAATTATATATAGGCAGATATAATCCAGTGCCTCTCCATAATTATGCAGAATGATATAGCCCAGTGCTTCTCCATAGGCAGAATAATTCCAGTGCCTAGCCATAGCCTAGGCAGATAATAATATTATACTCCAGTGTCTCTCCATAGTAGGCCTACCTCTCCATAAGCAGATATAACTCAGGGTGTCACAACAACTGGTCCAACGACATCTGGTTCTCTGACAGCTGGTCCTTTGACAACTGGTCCAACGACAGCTCCTCCGCGAAATATTGATTCATTGACAAATGGTTAACGACAAAATGTTCCCAGGGAATTTTTTAGTCGATGGATATGTAACTGAAATAGAACCTGGATTGACGATAAAATATTGAATAAATGGAAGCTGGATGAGGGTTCTTTCACAAGTGAAATAGAAGCTGGACTATTACGAACAGAACGCTTGGAAATAGAAGCTAAATGAAGGTTCTTTTACAGGTGAAATAGCCAGGAGCTGGATTGATGAAAAAGTGTAAGAAGCGGAAGTTGGATTGAGTTTATTTAGATCTGAAATAGAAGCTTGATGCATGTTGAAGTACATGAGCGAAAACTCATCAATCCAGCTTCCAATAACGCTAGAAACCATGAAAGAATTTTTATAAATCCAGCTTCCATTTCATGAATGAAGAGCTTTCATCTACCTTCAATTTCTCAAGTTAACACGGAAATCTACTTGATTAGTATGCGATTGTACGTAATTTTTTCATAGTCCTATTATGGGTTATTTAGATTCTCAAATATTCACCAGATGACAGAAGAGAACTTACAATCCAGCCTCTATTACAAACGAGCACTGATTGAATCAACGCCATTTTGCACGAATGGAAGGCGAAGTCCGATTTTCGTTTAAACACAATTTGTTACTGCAATAAATGGTTAGTCTTCATTTGTATGTTTGTGCATTGGTGCCCGCTGACACGTTTCCACCAAATTTAATTATTTGATCATTCGTTCGCCATCGTTTTAAACAATTTAATTATTCGTCATTGCATCCATGGGTTTTTGCGACGGTCGCCTCCAATCCATGGGTTTTAGCGACGGTCCGACGGTCGCCTCCAAGTTGGATTATCAAAAATAATTAGAGCTAAATAGAATTCAGATTGATGCAAATAATTTTGGTACTATAATTTTAATTCAGCCGAATTAATTTCGGAATTATTTCTGTGACGTGCATACGCACTTTTATCAATCCGACTTCTATTTATGTAACAAATATTTTTCATCTATCATTTAGTCAAAAATTCTGATGATCAGTCCAAATCCAGCTTCTATTTAAGTGGCGACAATTTCTTTGGTAAACGTGGACTTTAGCGTCGTAAATTATTCATCATTGCATGGGTTTCAGCGTTGGTCGAATACAAGTCCGATTGACGAAAATAATTCTTTCTAACTAGAAGTCAGATTGATGAAAGTAATTTCTATTGAGATACAAGAGGCATTAATGAAAACAATCTTGCTGAAATTGAAGCTGGATCGATGAACAATAATTTGAAATTAAATAGAAGTTATATTGATGAAAAATATTTGCTGACGAAATAAAAGCGGGAATGATCAAGCAAATTCTTGCGTAAACAGAAGCTGGATCGATTGAAAGGATTCTCGCCAAACTAGAAGTTGGATGGCTTAAAAATAACAATGCTGCAACGAACGAATAATTTACGACGCTAAAGTCCACGTTTACCATTTCTTTTATCCATCCAACTTCCACTTAAAAAACATTTTTTTTATCAATCCAGCTGTAGCGAATAAACGCTCCTTAACAAACAAATCAATTAACTATTAACCTGTGTAATTATTAATAGTAAGTAACAGTTAAGCTAGACAATTAATTGGCGTATTTTATAGATAATTAATAACTGAATTGTGGCTCATAGTGAATATAACATAATTTATAAAGATAGCAAACACAAATGCGCTACAGAAGTCAGTCTACGTCTGAGGAGGTGCCGCGCGTTGGCAACATGCCAAGAAATATTGTGAGCAGACGAGAGGGTCACATTAAAAAGATTAGGCTGCAGAATCTGAGGAGGTTGGACGCCATTAACGAATGGCGATCTAAAAGTTGATTCCAGATTGCGCCGATGACATTTATTTGAGTGCGAAATACGGGACTTATTGTACGTTTATTCCACTGTGGATCTGTAAGTCCTGGAGAGCGTAATATCTGGGCAAGATAATTATTTGCGAAGTTTAAGTCGGAACTTTAGTTGTGAAGTCAACTCGGATTTTGGTTGCGTAGTCAACTCGGAACTTTGGGTGTGAACGAAGTTAAGTAGCGTTCGAAGTTGAGTTGCGATTGAGCGGACTTTGCGAGGTTTCAGTTGCGATTGGACCTTGGAAGCGACGAGAGGAAGTAGTGACTTGAAGACGACAGCAGAGGCGGAAGAAACGACGACGACGCGCGTGAGTAGCAATAGTGCTCACAGAAGAATACGACGACACGGTGGCGAAGCGACGACTGAAGGCATCCAGGGAGAAACTACCTTCCTCCCTTCTTTCCATCCAGTCAAGATTCCCTGTGGTTGAGACGAGGACTTCATCATTCACTCAAGAAGCGAACTCTTGAGGAAGCTAAGCAAACCTTATAATATTTATTAGATAAATACGCCACAATAGGTAGATAGGGTATTGAATATTATTTATTGTTTTGATGTTGATATTTCAATATATATTCAAAATGAAATGCAGCGTGTTCTTGTTGTAGGTCAATCCTAGTAATCATTCTTGATCACCCATTATGAATCACTGAATTTAAATAGCGTCTTAGCGTAAAAACTAGGTTTGCGACAACTATGGGGACTCAAATTCCGGGATTTAGTCAGCTTTAAAACTGATCTAATTGAACATTAATGACTCTAGGATAACATTGAACAACATTCGCTAGTATATTGATTTTTTGGATGTGTATTTGAACTGATAGAGACTTGCGTATAAAACCGCAGAGTACATTTTAAAGAGTCCACAGTGACTAGTATATTGAATTGATTTCTGTGTTCAGAAATTATATAGCGCAATTTTTGCCTATATTTTTACTACTTGCTAATTTGAAGTAAGGCAGTAAGTGATGTCCTCTAATGATTTCGAGACTTGGGCGAAGGTTGCCAAAGAATTAGATCTAGCGGGAGACGAGCTCCGAAATTTTGTCAAAGAGAGGCAGGCGGAACAGAGGCAAGACAGAATAACCGAAAGGGAATTTGCAAAGGAAGCCGCTGCAGAATTAAAAAGAATTGAGGCCGAGGCTGAGATAAAGAAAGCTGAGTTAGCAGCCGATGCCAAGAAAGCCGAGGCTGAGATAAAGAAAGCTGAGTTAGCAGCCGATGCCAAGAAAGCCGAGGCTGAGATAAAGAAAGTAGAAGCGGAAATAAGAAGAGCCGAATTTGATGCTCAGACAGCGATGCAGGCTAGAAAGGCCGAAATTGAGTTAGAAGCAATTAAGAGTGCGGAGACGGAAGCAAGAGAAAAACGCTTAGCCGCAGAATTAGATGCCAGACAGATCCGTGAAGCGACTGAAGCAAGAGAACAACGTGAAGCGACTGAAGCACGAGAACAACGGGAGCTACAGTTAGAATTAGCACGGATTGAATCTCAAGTGAGGATGAGAGAGATTGAGTCCAGAGGTCAGGACATAGAAAGTGGAAATGCATCATTCACAATGGTTGGTGATAATCCACAACAAGGGGAACACAACAGGAACAGCAGAGGGATGAGGGATATCAAATTTCCCATCTTCAATGAAAACAAAGATTGTTTAGACGCTTACCTGTTGCGATTTGAACGGACATGTGTCGCCTATGAAATAAAGAAAGAAGTGTGGTCACTAGTATTAGCTAGACACCTTGAGTCAAGAGCACTGGAAGTATATCAGAGACTATCTGTAGAGGAAGCTCAAGATTATGAATGTCTGAAGACACAGTTGCTAAAACGATTCAAATTAACTGAAGGTGGATATAGACACAGGTTCAAGACAAGCAAAATGGAAGCCGGGGAAACACCGACCAATTTTATTTATAGACTGCGACGCTACATGCAACAATGGATTTCTCAAGCAGGTTTTGAAGAGACCTATGAAGGAGTAGAAGAATTGTTATTGAAAGATCAATTTTACCTGACATGCAGTACAGAATTAAGAATGTTTATCAAAGAGAAAGGGAAGACAAGTTTGAAGGAAATGTTAGCGTGTGCGGAATCATACATAGAGGCACATGGCTACAAATATGCAGAAACAAACATAAGACCAGATGTGGAGTTCCACAATGAGAAAACAAATAACAGACCATTTGAGGATAAGTCCAAAGAAGGATTTGGAAACAAAGAGAACCGAGGCAGAAATGATGTCAGAATGAACCGTGAAATGAACCATGGAGTAAATTCATACAGAGGATTTAGTAGGGAGCGTGAATACGCAACGGAACATAGGGGATTCTGTTTTATTTGTGGAGGGTCAAACCACAAGGCAGTTTCCTGCCCCCGTAAAAATAAAGAAGCTGTCAAACACACTGCAGCAGCAATACAGATAATTGAGAATCGAACATATAAAGCTATGCAAGATACGGAAATGATGAGAGTAAGTGATGTTGTAAAGGATCAACACAGAGTGGAAGACAAAACGATTAAATCACTACCAATGCACATAGCTGCCAGTGTCATGGTAATCAGCAACAATGATGGAAACATAAATCTTAAAGACGACAGTGAACACAACGTGAAACTGAATGGAAATACTGTTGAATGCCTGTATGATTCTGGGACAACGTGTTGTATTGTGAAGCGTTCATTGATTGATGACGAAGCATTAACAGGAGAAGAAACATGCTGTACACTGATTGATGGAAGCATAAAGTATTTTCCACTAGCCAGAGTAAATTTGGAAGGTGAATATTTCAGTGGAGAGGTACAAGCAATGGTGATGGAAAAACCTGTAAAGCCAGTTATAATTGGAATGGTCAAAGGCTTACAGTACCAAGTTAAATTTGAGAAATCAGAGAATGCAATTGCTGAAGTAAAGTGCAAAAGCATAATGAAAAACAGATCTAAATCTGAAGAAAGATCATCGCATGACAAAAAGTCAGTGAGATTTAATGATGAGGTAACAGTGAAGGAAATAATAAAGAAACAGTGGGATAAGACCAGTGGCTGGAATTACAAGAAGCCAAATTTAGATAAAACAATGAAGAAGAATTACAAAAGTGAACCGTTGAGATTGGTAGAGACGAGTAATAAATATTTAATCACTGGAGGGAAGAGTGATTTAAATAAGAGTCGTGTAGATCAGAATAAATGGCAGAACGGAAGAGTAAACTGGAGAGATAGAGAGAATAGAAATAAGTCTAATGAGACACAGTCGAGAAGATCCAATGAATGGACGAGTAGAGGATACATGGAGAATCCAAATGTGGATAGGAGAAATATAAAGTGGAACAAGAGTGACACACGTAGGTGTGATTGGAGAAACTACAGACATGAAAAGAGAGAGTCTAGTAGTAATTTTGGAGTTAGGTATGACAGACCTAGTGATTTCAATTGGAGATATAGAAGTAGTAGAGGTGAGGTTGGAAGTAGTGAAAACCATTGGAACAGTAGAACATGGTACAGAGGAGAACAAGGTAATAATTCTGGTAGAAGACAGAATGAGAATTGTAGAGGATACAATAATGATGTGAATTGGAGGGAAAATCGGTTATGGAATGACAGAGAATGGTCATATCCTAACAATAAAGTGGATAAATGGAAAAGTAGCAGAGACTACAATAGAGAAGTGGAAACAGAAGAAGATGTAAAGTGGAAATCTTATGGAGATGATGCAGATGCATTGAGTTTTGGAGTGGGGCACCCAGGTGAACGGGAAGCACAAAAAGGCATTACGTTGAATTTGTACGAGAAGGTGAACAGAGATAGTAAGTCAAATATGGACAGGATGGACTGTCATTACTTGAGAAGAGGTACTGCAGATAGAAGCTGACAGTAGCTTGTGGAAAGTATTTAATTAAGAAAGAAATGTAAATAAGTATCAATGTGAGATTAAGTTGAGTTGCTAGTTAAAGCATTTTTGTGAGTTGTAGTGAGTAGTAAGGTGAATCATCCCATAGCATATGCGAGCAGGAAGTTACTTGAGCGAGAGATGAGATATTCGGTGGAAGAAAGAGAATGCTTAGCCATTATGTGGGGCATAAGCAGGTTCGACAGGTATTTATGCGGCAAGCAATTTGTGATTAAGACGGACCATTGCGGATTGCAATACATGAAAGAGGGCAGAATGAAAAATGCGAGAGTGATGAGATGGAGTTTAGCCTTGCAAAATTATTCATTCACCATTAGATACATCAAGGGGTCCAACAATGTAATTTCAGATTACTTGAGCAGGGGACTAGAGTGATATATAGTGAACCTTCGATGAATGATAAGTTGTATATAAGTAGATGTAGAGCAGTAATTTTGTTGTGTTATGTAAGGTAGAGAAGGATAGTTTATTAGATTAGTTTGTTAAGTAAGTGAGTATGTAAAAGCCTGTGAACAGTCTTTTGAAGGGAGGGCATTTGTAGCGAATAAACGCTCCTTAACAAACAAATCAATTAACTATTAACCTGTGTAATTATTAATAGTAAGTAACAGTTAAGCTAGACAATTAATTGGCGTATTTTATAGATAATTAATAACTGAATTGTGGCTCATAGTGAATATAACATAATTTATAAAGATAGCAAACACAAATGCGCTACAGAAGTCAGTCTACGTCTGAGGAGGTGCCGCGCGTTGGCAACATGCCAAGAAATATTGTGAGCAGACGAGAGGGTCACATTAAAAAGATTAGGCTGCAGAATCTGAGGAGGTTGGACGCCATTAACGAATGGCGATCTAAAAGTTGATTCCAGATTGCGCCGATGACATTTATTTGAGTGCGAAATACGGGACTTATTGTACGTTTATTCCACTGTGGATCTGTAAGTCCTGGAGAGCGTAATATCTGGGCAAGATAATTATTTGCGAAGTTTAAGTCGGAACTTTAGTTGTGAAGTCAACTCGGATTTTGGTTGCGTAGTCAACTCGGAACTTTGGGTGTGAACGAAGTTAAGTAGCGTTCGAAGTTGAGTTGCGATTGAGCGGACTTTGCGAGGTTTCAGTTGCGATTGGACCTTGGAAGCGACGAGAGGAAGTAGTGACTTGAAGACGACAGCAGAGGCGGAAGAAACGACGACGACGCGCGTGAGTAGCAATAGTGCTCACAGAAGAATACGACGACACGGTGGCGAAGCGACGACTGAAGGCATCCAGGGAGAAACTACCTTCCTCCCTTCTTTCCATCCAGTCAAGATTCCCTGTGGTTGAGACGAGGACTTCATCATTCACTCAAGAAGCGAACTCTTGAGGAAGCTAAGCAAACCTTATAATATTTATTAGATAAATACGCCACAATAGGTAGATAGGGTATTGAATATTATTTATTGTTTTGATGTTGATATTTCAATATATATTCAAATTGAAATGCAGCGTGTTCTTGTTGTAGGTCAATCCTAGTAATCATTCTTGATCACCCATTATGAATCACTGAATTTAAATAGCGTCTTAGCGTAAAAACTAGGTATGCGACAACTACATCAATTTAAGCAAGAACAGTTTCATTGATCCCGTTTCCATTTTAGTAAAATGGTTTTGCGTCAATCCTACTTGAAGACTCTATTGTACACGATACATATACATTGCCGCTTAAATAAATTCTAAATTAATTCGGGTGATTAAAATTATAGTACCATAACTTTTATTAGAACTGGGATCGATGATAAGATTATGCCTGAGATTGGAGATGGATTGTGAAATATAACTGTTATTTATATAGAAGACTAGCAGGGGTACCCGGCGTTGCTTCGGGAAATTTAGATTTTTCGTCCCCAAACCCAGGTCCACCCACCCCTCGAGGCGGTTTCGCCGCCCCTGCGAGGCGACTTCGCCGCCTATTTCAAACCCATGTCCACCCGCCTCTGCGGGGCGGCCTGCGAGGCGGCTTCGCCACCTATGTTGTGGTTTAAGCTTTGAAGGTCTTCCGCAATTCTGCTGGTTAAACTCACCGCTCATCTTAGTTACTTAGTTATTCCTTGGCCTAGCGGATAGCGAGACTAAGCTTTCATCTTTAATGACGTTACGTCAAAAGCAAAGTCCGTTTGATTTCAAAACATTATCGACGTAATATTATCGGCGTCGTATAGCGTTAACATGGGGAAATTTTAAAATGTCTATATCTCTAGATCTAAAGTGAATAATGATCTGAAAATAGCGTACTTTGATTTTCCTGGTAAACGTTTATCTATAAGCAATGTTTCAGGTCAGTAGCTGCAAAACTGTGAGTGTGCATTCTGGACAAATATACATACAAACGTACATCCTTTCTTATAGATATAGATGGTTTGATAAAGTTGTTATTGTTCAAATAGAAGCCGGATTGATTACAGAAATTCTTGCCTAAATAGAAACTGGATTGATGAAAAGTATTGATAGTACAGTAAAAGTCGGATCGATGAAAAATAATTATGTTTTTGTTTCATGGATTAGATATTCATTCAACAATTTAATTCAATATTATGAAAAACATATAGGATAAATAATAAAATTCTGTAAACGATATTTGGTAATTGTGTAGTTTAACATCCCAAATTATTTTCACCATTTTTTTGCAATAATAACTGAAAGACTTATACAATAATACATTTATTTGAGGAAATCATAAAATGTGTGCATGAAAACCTCAAGGAAGTCCTAAACGGAGTAAAGGTTTCAAATTACCCCTCGCCCCCCATAATCATCACGCCCCCTGCAAACTATCTTGCATCAATCATCGCATTTATTGCACAAAAATATCAGAAAAATCATCCAGCTTCTTATTTTGGTCTGGATTTTCATTCGTCATCCCACCGTGGTTTGTTATCAATATTTTCATCTATAACTAAAAATACTATTCGCCGCTGAAGTTACAATGGAGAAGTGGCTTCGAGGCTATTATTACGTTTTCTGATCAAAATGTTGATAACAAACCATGAAGTGGGATGATGGATAAAAATCTTCAGACCAAAACAATAAGCGGGATGGTTTTTATCTTTAAATAATCTATTACTGACATGTTGCTTCATTTTATTAGGTGCCTGGAGTTCTTTTTTATCAAGTGCATGATGACCAGCTACATTGGATCTTATGAAAATAATGTGAGAAAGTCTAGCTCTCAATGACCTTCATGAAGTCAAAATATTCACAAGGAACTTTTACTACTGTATCATCAGGAAAATATCCTCTTCAGTTCAGTCATATTCTGCAAAATTCTTGTATGACTTGAACATTTCATCGCCCAAAAAATTGTTTTGTGGACAAATTTTGGACAATTTAAAAAAAATTGTTATTAACACTCGAAAGATGTGAAAATTTCACTTGCATTGTTCTGACAAAGAAAAAGCTTCTACACATGCATCTTGCTTAACCATGGAAATAACTGTGCCGAAGGAAGTCTTAAGGCTGCAATTCAAAATTATACGAAAAAAGTGCACACTCTGGTGATTCATGACAGCTCGCAAGAACCAATTTTAGTGAAACGCATAAATTTTGTCAGAAATCATAGAACCCAGGAGAAATTCCAGCAACTCCTTTGAGTCAATGTACTACAGTGTAACCATGCAAATGCCAGTTATATCGAAAACAACATACCGAAATACATTGCTTGATGTCGCTTATGGAACTCCCTACTGGAGAAACACTATTCAACTTGATGCAAGTACCAGCAATGTGAAAGATCGTTCATTCTAAATATTCTTAAAACGCAAATATGAAAACCTCTGTTGGAAAGAAATTCTACAAATGGAATTTACTCAGAAATTATTAGAGTAGTGGCTTCAGAACACATTTGATAACTCATGTTGGGGAGAAACCAAACAAATGTGAGTTTTGTCAAAAATTATTTACTGAAGTTAATAGTCTGACAATGAACATGAGATTCCATACTGGGGAGAAACCATACCAATGTCAGTTCTGTAAGAAATCATTTACTTACGGAAGTCAACTTAAAGTGCACATGACAATCCATACTAGAGAAAAACCATACAAATGTCGGTTATGTCAGACATCATTTACTACATATTCTCTCATAAGAAGACATTTGAGAACCCATACTAGGGAGAAACCATACAAATGTATGTTATGTCAGAAATCATTTACTCGCAATGGTGATCTGAAAATCCACATGAGAATCCATACTGGGGAGAAACCATTCAAATGTCTGTTCTGTCAGAAAGAATATACTCTTGGTAGTCAACTTAGAGTGCACATGAGAATTCATAATGTGGAGAAACCGTTCAAATGTCAGTTATGTCAGACATCATTTACTACATATTCTCTCATAACAAGACACTGGAGAATCCATACTGGGGAGAAATCATACAAATGTCATTTGTGTCAGAAATCATTTACTCGCAATGATGATTTGAAAATCCACACGAGAATCCATACTGGGGAGAAACCCTACAAATGTCATTTATGTCAGACATTTTTTACTCAAAGTGGTTATCTGAAAATCCACATGAGAATTCATACTGGGGAGAAACCATACCAATGTCATTTATGTCAGAAATCATTTACTCAAGGTGGTCATCTAAAAGAGCACATGGTAATCCATACTGGGGAGAAACCATACAAATGTCAAATATGTCACACATCATTTGCTACATGTTCTTTGAGAAAAAAACATTTGAGAATTCATACTGGGGAGAAACCATACAAATGTCAGTTATGTCAGAAATCATTTGCTCAAAGTGGTGATGTGAAAGTGCACATGAGAGTACATGCTGCGGAGAGAGAAAACAAATGTCAGTTATGTCAGAAATCATATGCTAATGGTTATTATCTGAAAACACACATGAGATTGCATACTGGGGAGAAACCATACCAATGTCAGTTCTGTCAGAAATCTTTTACTCATGGTAGTCAACTTAGAGTGCACATGAGAATTCATACTGTGGAGAAACCATTCAATTGTCAGTTTTGTCAGATGTCATTTACTACACGTTCTCTCATTAGAAGACATTTGAGTATCCATACTGGGGAGAAATCATACAAATGTCAGTTGTGTCAGAAATCATTTACTCGCAATGATGATCTGAAAATCCACATGAGAATCCATACTGGAGATAAACCCTACAAATGTCATTTATGTCAGAAATCATTTACTCAAGGTAATAGTCTGAAAATCCACATTCGAATCCATACTGGGGAGAAACCATACCAATGTCAGTTCTGTCAGAAATCTTTTACTCATGGTGGTCAACTTAGAGTGCACATGAGAATTCATACTGTGGAGAAACCATTCAAATGTCAGTTATGTCAGAAATCATTTACTACACATTCTCTCATAACAAGACATTTGAGTATCCATACTGGAGAGAAACCATACAAATGTATGTTATGTCAGAAATCATTTACTCGCAATGATGATCTGAAAATCCACATGAGAATCCATACTGGAGATACACCCTACAAATGTCATTTATGTCAGAAATCATTTGTTGCGGGTGGTAATCTGAAAATGCACATGAGAATCCATACTGGGGAGAAACCATACCAATGTCACTTCTGTCAGAAATCATTTACTCAAGGTGGTCATCTGAAAGTGCACATGGTAATCCATACTGGGGAGAAACCATACAAATGTCAAATATGTCAGACATCATTTGCTACATGTTCTCTGAGAAAAAGACATTTGAGAATCCATACTGGGGAGAAACCATACAAATGTCAGTTATGTCAGAAAACATTTGCTCAAGGTGGTGATCTGAAAGTGCACATGAGAATACATGCCGTGGAGAAAACATACCAATGTCATTTTTGTCAGACATCATTTGCTACAGGTGGTGATCTGAAAATGCACACGAGAACCCATGCTGTGGAGAAACCGCTCAAATGTCAGTTACGTCAGAAATCATTCACTGAAGGTGGTGATCTGAAAAGGCACACGAGAACTCAGGTTAGCGGAAAACCTTTCAATTGTGAGATGTGTAAAAAAGGATTCGTCCGACTTATAAGTCTAACGAAACACCAAAGATCTCATACGAACGAGATGCAACACACATTTGATAAGCCTTGTTGTAAAGGCAATTTTTCAACAATGCAACCAAGAATACATCCTCAGGGTGTCGAACTAATGAAATGTGAATCCATTGGTGACCTATCTGCTCAATTCATAGCATTACGTGGAGGAGACGTTATGGATAAACCAAATGACCGGCTGTCATGGAACATGCATTCGGATTCTAATGAAGCAACAACTTCCCATCTTAAAGGTAACAAAGTCAAATCACATGAGGATGAAAAACCATACCCGGAACGACCTTTTGGATGTGGTATATGCAGTGAAATGCTTGAAATTGAGAAGGAATTTCTTGAGCATTGTTCTAACCATCGCCTTTCCCCACCTGACGACTTATTTCTTGACCTCTGCTGATTTTTAGTTGTCAGCGCGTGTGGTTGAAGGTTGAGGATGGACAATAATCGTTTATGTAAATAATAAAAAAAATTAGGACCTAAAATACACACTGACAAACTTTTACTGGGCATCATTTTAATTCCAAAAGTGTTTTCAATCTGGCATGCAGACCTTTTAAAGTAATTACAGGGCAGCACCTATAACTTAAGGAAAGATTCACATTATGTAAAATTAATTCAAAATTAATCTTATTTGTGTGCACTGCGATGATTCACATTGTGACGACTTTGTTGTATTATAATTTGATTCTTTGACTTTATTGCAGTTAGAAATTATAAATATTTCATGTATTGTGCATGCTTGTATGCCTGTGCAAGAAAGCTCTTACATCACTAAAACTGTGTACTTATGTTTAACATTAATTCTAACAGTTTTAATTGAAAGTTGTTCGACAAATTCTAATCATTACGTGGACAATTTAAACAAATTCTCTTGCTTGAATCCTAAAAATACAGCCCCAAAACCAAATGTCCATTACATTGGACACCAGGTCTCCTGAGACCTGGTGTCCAATGTAATGGACATTTGGTTTTGGGCTTTGGTTTTAACCTCTTCCTCCTAATCCTCCTAAAGGCGATCCTAAGTTCAAAGCACATCTGTTGGTGGTAGACCTACACAAGTAGGATTGATGAAAAGAAATAGCGCAAAATAGAACTCAAATTTATATGCAATAATTTTTCCTCATCTGTTGGCTAAATTACTGATACTATTCGAATATTATTGTGATAATATGATATGTAATACTGATTCGCAAACTTTATTGGGTGGTATGGCGGCTTTGGGGCACGGGCATTCCCCCCCTGGACAAACTCCCAGGACAAACCCCGGACAATTCCTCCCTGATTTAGCCTAGGACATTAACCCCCGGACAATCCCCCCTTAATCATTTCGATATGAAGCTAATGCCGGTAATTTATCACAGCATGAATCTTTGTCGTCAATCCAGCTTCCATTTAGGCTAAAAATTGTTTCAAATCCAACTTCTAATTAAATAACATTTTTTCCCATCCAGCTTTCATTTAAGAAAGACATTTTCATCAATCCAGCTGCAATTTAATCATGAATATTCTCTTCGATCCAGCTCCAATTTAAAAGAGAACATTTTCATCAACCCAGCTTCCATTTCAGTACAATTTATAGTACAACCACTTGTAATACACATTATGTTCTACCAGGGGAGGGGGTTTGTCCTACACCGGGGAGAATTGTCCGGGGAGTTTGTCGGGAGGTGGGTGTCCGGTGGTTTTCCCACACTCGGCGGCTTTAGCTACAGATAATAAAGATCGAAACCTATATAGACACTCAGTCTGGTCCGTTCAGTACAGTATGGTATAGTGGCAGCCAAGATGTTAGTATATCCAGCGGTCCTTTTGACAGTACAGGCTCACAGCGGTGCACCCCACATATGTGCACGATAGATTACCAGAGGTCAAGTGCACCAGCGTAACGGCTGGACCAAGAAACCTGGGTATACATCCGGGATCTTGGGTTGGACGATGGCTGGAATGAGGACAGTCTGGACAGAGCACCACTGTCTCTACGACCTTTAGCCCTCATAACTGTATGTTCAAACGTTGTTTTCGTCAATCCATTTAATTAATTAAGTGTTAGACATAAAAAAGCTGAAGCTGGGTTACCGAAAACAACGTTTGAGAAATGGAAGCTGGATGAAAGTTCTCTAGAGGTGAAATGAATGCCGAATTGACGAAAACAACGCTTGAGAAATGGAAGCTGGATGAATGTAGGCCTATTATATGGAGGTAATCTGAAACCGTAGGGTTAGGATGAAACTGGTTTCAAATTACTACTAGGGGTAGGCTAATCTGAAACAGGTTTCAAGCTACCGAAGGGTAATGTTTAAGGGGGGGGGGGTAAATTGAAACCTTTACACCCCTGTAAAGGTTTCAAATTACCCCCTCCTAAACATTACCCCCCCGGTAACTTCAAACCGGTTTCAGATTACCCCCCGAAAACTAGATTTGCATCAATCATCGCATTTATTGCACTAAAAATATCAGAAAAATCATCCCGCTTCTTGTTTTGGTCTGAAGATTTTCATCCGTCATCCCACTTCGTGGTTTGTTGTCAATATTTTAATCGGGAAAAAATAATAGCCTCGAAGCCATTTCTCCATGTAATTTCAGCGGCGATTTAGTATTTTAGTTACGGATGAAAATATTGATAACAAACCACGAAGTGGGATGACGGATGAAAATCTTCAGACCGAAACAAGAAGCGGGATAATTTTTCTGATATTTTTAGTGCAATAAATGTGATGATTGATGCAAATTACAGTTTGCAGGGGGGTTATGTTTAGGAGGGGGTAATTTGAAACCTTTACACCGGTGTAAAGGTTTCAGATTACCCCCTCCTAAACATTACCCCCCTGAAAACTGTAAATTGCATCAATCATCGCATATATTGCACTAAAATAAGCGGAAAAATAATCCCGCTTCTTGTTTTGGTTTGAAGATGTTTAGGAGGGGGTAATTTGAAACCTTTACACCGGTGTAAAGGTTTCAGATTACCCCCTCCTAAACATTACCCCTCTGAAAACTGTAAATTGCATCAATCATCGCATATATTGCACTAAAATAATCGAAAAAATCATCCCGCTTCTTGGTTTGGTCTGAAGATTTTCATCCGTCATCCCACTTCGTGGTTTGTTATCAATATTTTCATATGCAACTAAAATACTAATCGCCGCTGAAGTTACAATGGAGAAAATGTCTTCGAGGCTATTATTTTTTTCGGATCAAAATATTGATAACAAAACAGGAAATGGGACGGATGATATTCTGCTGACCAAAACAAGAAGCGGGATGATTTTTCTGATTTTTATAGTGCAATAAATGCGATGATTGATGCAAATCTAGTTTCCGGGGGGTAATCTGAGACCGGTTTCAAGTTACCGGGGGCAGTGATGCCACAGCTGGGTTTTTCCACCTAGATCTCTTTTTTTTTGCTTTCGTCTGTGTTTCTGGGTTTTTTTTGGGAAAATCTGTGTTTTTTCCGTTTTCGTCTGTGTTTCTGTGTTTTTTTGGAGAAAATCTGTGTTTTTTTGGGCGAGTTGACAATTTGTACATTTTTCTTGACATTTTAGACCGGCGAAAATAGAATTTTTTTTGACTTTTCGGACCGGACGATTAAAAAAAAAAAAAAAAGGTCATAGAATTTTTTTTTACTTTTTGGACCGGACGACTAAAAAAAAAAGGTCATCAACTTTTTTGCCGGCGAAAATATAAAATTTTCTTTACTTTTAGGCCGGGCGACGTCTGTGATTTTCTGGGTTTTTTTAATAAAAAATCTATGTTTTTTCTGAAACCTCAGTGGCAACACTGACCGGGGGGTAATGTTTAGGAGGGGGTAATTTGAAACCTTTACACCGGGATTTACTGTCAGGTACGGTATCAACTGCCGCGGCATTAGGTTTCGCGGTATCAAATGTCATGGATTCTGTCTTTGGACAATTAATAAGATAGCACAGAAATCTAGATTATAGTTATTTTCATCGTCGAATCTCGATTAATATAGAATCTGAAATATCCATTAGATGGCAGAGAAGTACTTTCTCAATCCAGCTTCGTTTACCTTCGACCTCAGATGGAATCACTCGCCATTTTGTACGGATGGAAGCCAAAGTCCGATTTCCGTGTAAAATTTTGCTAATACAATAAATGGTCAGTTCTTAATTTATATAATATGTGCCTTAGTGTCCACTAATACGTTTACACCGAATTAATTATTTAACCATTCAATTGTCACTGTTTTAACCAATTTCATTACTGGGCTTTGTGTCCATGGGTTTTGAAATAGAAGCTGGGTAAACACGAAGACTGGCTGCCCGTACTCCAAACGTTGTCACGACAACTCGTCCAACGACAAAGTTTGTTTATTCGTTTATTACCAAAAACACGAGACACAACACTGTAGATGTAAAAGTGGTAAACGTGTATTTTAGTATGGTAAATTATTCGCTCATCTTCGCTCGCTGCAGCATTGTTATTTTTAATCAATCCAACTTCTAGTTTGGCGAGAATCCTTTCCAATGACCCAGCTTCTGTTTAGGCAAGAATTAGTTAGATAAATCCCGCTTTTATTTCGTCAGCAAATATTTCTCATCAATATAACTTTTATTTAATTTAAAATTATTGCTCGTCAATCCAGCTTCGATTTCAGCGAGATCGTATTCATAAATCCCACTTCGATTTTAGTAAAAATTAATTTCATCATTGATCCGACTTCTATTTAGAAAGAACTCTTTTCGTCAATCCGACTGGCACTCGACTAATGCTGAAACCCATGCAATGGCGAATAATTTACCATACTAAAATACACGTTTACCAAGTATACATATTAACGAAATTGCGAGTATGTCCAGTTAGTAGCTGTGCTTATAGGCTTGTTAGTGCATATATTATTATAACATTCAGGGTATAAATTTCATAGAGACTTTATAGGGAGACTGAAATTGTGCGCCCTTTTCAAAAGTAATACATTGCATCTATTGTACAGGCAATGGAAATCATTAGGACTTAAATGTGTTTTGAAGAATGGCAAAGTGGTT
The DNA here is from genome assembly GCA_945859605.1 of Lumbricus rubellus. Classification (NCBI taxonomy): domain Eukaryota; kingdom Metazoa; phylum Annelida; class Clitellata; order Crassiclitellata; family Lumbricidae; genus Lumbricus; species Lumbricus rubellus. The sequence goes on from OX243819.1 coordinate 2,156,232, forward strand.
TTATGTTTTGAAACAATTTATTGCTGAGATGTTGCTTCATTTTAATAGGTTTCTGAAGTTCTTTTTATCAAGTGCATCATGACAAGCGACATTATGTTGGAACTTATGAAAATATTATGTGAGAACACCTACCTCTCAACGTTCGTCCAAATATTCGCCAGGAACTATATCTAGCATATAAGTCCTTCTGCAATTGATATGGCTCCTGAATAAAAAGGCAAGGGAGTCCTCTTCCACAATAGTTGGCCAGAAATATTTCATCACAGAAGACAATTGTTTTCTCTGGGACTAATTTCTGACAAAATTGCAAAAGAAATTATTACTGACGCTTGGAAGATATGAAAAGTTTCACTTGTATTGATCGGCAAAGAGAACGTTTCTACACATGCGTGTTGCTTTCAAATTGAAATCAATCATGCTGAATATAAGCCTTAAGCCTGCGATTCAAATTATGTGAAGAAACAATTGCACAGCTCATAAAAACCAATTTTGATGAAAAAGTATCAAAACTCGTCAGAAATCACAGGACAAAGGAGAAATTCCTATGAGCTAACATAGGTCGCGGCTCTCTATTTTATTGCATTCTTTAACGGCCATATTGTTTGGAGTACGGCAGCCAGTCTTCGTGTTTACCGATTATTGCAGACTGTATGTTCAGCTAGTATATAGTTAAGATTTGTGTATTCTGTTATGATTATCTGAGTTCCTGTAAATTGTTTCAACTGCATAATTGTACGCTGTAACCGGTTGCTATCTGTCAACCGGCTTGTTGATGAAACGAAAATTATTATAAGCTAGAATCTAGCTTAGAGATGATTTAAATCGGTTGATTTAAATCATTGATTTAAATCACGATTTAAATCGGTTATAAAAATCACGATTTAAATCAAATAGTGAAAATAAATTTTAATCAATGCTTTTGTGCCACACAACTTGCAGGTTTGTTTCCTTTCACTTAGCTGCAGCAGTGCAGCTGCCAGTTAGTGCATTCAGCATGCCCAGCCGGCTGACTCATCTGGCTGCACAGTGTAGTGCTAAAAGCCTAGAACACGTGTCACCTGCTGATGTCACTACTTAACCACTTACATAGCGATCTGATTTCACAGTTTAACAGAACATTGACTTCTTCATTGGATTTAACTGATTGTTATTAGTATTAAGTATATATATACCGCTTCAAAGGTGTTAATTTGTTATGTATAACCGCAAAACTAAAGAAGGTAATAATTGTTACCGAATACCAAATATCAGTTACAATAATGCATTGTGGCTTGATACCCACATGGAGGCAGTAAATCCAAACTTAGAACTAGTAGAAAGAAATCGGATTAAAAATTTTAAAATCGAATCTTTTATTTTTAGTTAAATCATGATTTTTATCCACCCTGTATTGTATAGTTGTAGAATTAAAGGTAATAACTGTTACCTAATGAAGCAGGTGACTTGATACCCAAAAAGGCACTACATACAAAATTCGAACTATAAGAAAGAAATCCGATATAAATTTAAAAAAATCCGATTTAAATAAAAAAAATCCGATTTTTTGATTTTTATTTAAAAAATCACGATTTTTATCCACCCTGAGCTAGATCACATGTGGCAAAATTCTTCTTTAATGCAAACCTGGCTAAATTATTAATTCATTGCAAGAGAAGTGCTCCCAACCCCACAGCAGACAAATAAAACTTCCTTGTGGTGAGAGAGGAGTGATTGACGAGTTCTGTACATGGAACAGAGCCCCAGGGAGGTCATTCCAGTTTCTGAGGTGAGGATGAGCACTTGTCTCATACTAATAGATTACGTACTTACTTATCGAGAAGGTATGATTCTGCTTAGTGTGCGCTTATTCGTTTATCTCCAATAATAAGAGACAAACACTGTAACCTTGATGTAAAAGTACATTGACGATATTGACAGTATGTCTACTTAGCACCTATTGTTAAGTTTTTTTAGTAAATGTTTTGTTTATTAAACATTCATGGGATAAATTTCGTCGAGTCTTTATAGATGGGCCAATATCCTGAGCGGTTCTAGGACAAATGGTATTGGACAAAATTATACGGACAAAATGGTACGGACAAAACGGTATGGATAAATTGAAGCTGGATGAGGGTATTTTTGCTGAAATACAGGGTGGATGGCTTTTTGTGGCTGAAGTACAGCTCTAGTGAAGAACAAAACTTGAGAAAAGGAAGCCGGATTGGCGAAAAAAATGGTTGATAAATGGAAGCTGGATTGATGTCTTTCATTGATGTGGTTCATGATGTATCCAGCTTCAATTTCAGCCATAAGATTTCTTAAACCAACCTCCATTTGTTATGCATCTTTCATTAATCCAGCTTCTATTTCAGCTATGAAAATACCTTGATACAGCTTCTATATCTAAAGCGTTATTTTCGTCAATTCAGCTTCCATTTCATATATAAAAATATACATGCAGAACCTTCATCCAGCTTCCATTGCGCGTGCGTCTTTTCATTAATCCAGCTTCTATTTCATATATAAAAATTCAATAATTCAGCTTTCATATCCATACCATTTTGTTCGTACCATTTTGTCCGAACCATTTTGTCCGAACCATTTTGTCTGCTACCATTTTGTTCGGCCACCTCCTGAGCCATTTGCAGTTATAAAACAGATCTATTGTTCTGGCAATGGAAGGCATTCTGGCTTTTATATGCTGTGAGGGGTGTCACGACAACTCGTCTACCGACAACTCGTCTACCAAAAAGTGGTCTCCAGACAATCCGTCTAACGACAATTGGGTCTACTGACAACTGGAATGGAAGCTGGATGACAGTTTTTAGAGGTGAAGTGGAGGTTGAATTGATGAAAGAACGCAAGAGAAATAGAATCTGGATGATGGCTTTTTTACAGGTGAAATAGAAACTGGATTGACGAAAATAAGGCATGGAAAATAAAAGCTGGATGACGGTATTTCTAGATCTGAAATAGAAGCTGGATTGATAAGAAGACCGCTTTACTATTTGAAGCTGGATGAGAGTATTTTTATATCTGACATAGAAGCTGGATTGACTAAAATAACAGGCGAGAAATAGAAGCTGGATGAAGGTATTTTTAGATTTGAAATAGAATTGGATGCATGTTGGAATATATGAATGAAAATCATCAATCCAGCTTTCATTTAAGCAAAAAAAAACATTTTCGTAAATCCAGCTTCTATTTCATCAATACTATTTGTCTGTAGACCAGTTGTTGTTAGACCAATTGTCCGGAGACGAGTCGTCGGTAGACGAGTTCTCGGTAGACCAGTTGTCGTGGAACCGCTGTGAGGAATAATGATATGGTTTTTAGGTTTTTTGAAACAATCTATTCCTGAGATGTTGCTTCATTTTTACAGGTGCCTGGAGTTCTTTTTATCAAGAGCATGATGACAAGCTACATTTTGTTGGATCAAAATTATGTGAAAGCGCCTCGCTCTCAATGATCTTCATCAGGTTGAAATATTAACCAGAAACTTTAATTACTGCATCAAGAAATAATATCCTCTTTTGTTCATATGGATCCTGAATAACGAAGCAAGGGAGTCCTATTAGAACTACAAAAGGTGTGAGGCTGGAATATTTCATCACAAAATACAATTGCTTTCTGTGGACTAATTTCTGATGAAATTCGAAACAAATATATTATCATCAGCACTTGAAAGATGTGAAAGTTTCTCTTGCAATGATCGGCTGAAGAGAACGTGTCTAAACGTCCGTGTTGCTTTCAAATGGAATTAACTCAAGTTGATGAAAAGTCTTTAAAATCCTGCAATTCAAATTGTGCAAAGAAAAGGTGCACACTCTGGTGATTCATGACAGCTGAAACCAACCAATTTGGTGAAAAAACAAATTTCGTCACAAATCGCACGACACAGGTGAAATTCCAGCAACTCCTATGAGGAAACATAGTCCAGTCACTTCAGTGTAACCATACAAATACCAGTTACATTGAAAATCATTATACTGAAACATATTGAATGATGGAGAAACACCATGCAAGCAACAGAAATGCCAAACATCATTTTGTCTAAATATTCATAAGAATGCAAGTACCGGTATTAAGATCTATGCTGGAAAACTCTACAAATGTCAGAAATGTCAAAAAATAATTTACTAAAGGTAACAACTTCAGGTGGTGGTCTGAAAATGCACATGAGAATCCATGCTGGGGAGAAACCACACAAATGTCATTTATGTCAGAAATCATTTACTACAGGTAGTCACTTAAGAATTCATTTGGGAACCCATACTGGGGAGTACCCATACAAATGCTGCTTATGTCAGAAATCATTTACTAGAGCTGGTGGTCTGAAAGTGCACATGAGAATCCATACTGGGGAGAAACCATACAGATGTCATTTATGTCAGAAATCATTTACTACAGGTAGTCACTTAAGAATTCATTTGAGAACCCATACTGGGGAGTACCCATACAAATGCTGCTTATGTCAGAAATCATTTACTAGAGCTGATGGTCTGAAAGTGCACATGAGAATCCATACTGGGGAGAAACCATACAGATGTCATTTATGTCAGAAATCATTTACTACAGGTAGTCACTTAAGAATTCATTTGAGAACCCATACTGGGGAATACCCATACAAATGCTGCTTATGTCAGAAATCATTTACTAGAGCTGATAGTCTGAAAGTGCACATGAGAATCCATACTGGGGAGAAACCACAAAAATGTCATTTATGTCAAAAATCATTTACTACAGGTAGTCACTTAAGAACTCATTTGGGAACCCATACTGGGGTGTACCCATACAAATGCTGCTTATGTCAGAAATAATTTACTAGAGCTGATGGTCTGAAAGTGCACATGAGAATCCATACTGGGGAGAAACCATACAAATGTCATTTATGTCAGAAGTCATTTACCTCAAGTAGTAACTTGACAACTCATTTGAGAACCCATAATGGGGAGTATCCATATAAATGTGAATTATGTCAGAAATCATTTACTAAACGTGATGGTCTAAAAGTTCACATGCGAATCCATACTGGGGAGAAACCATACAAATGTCATTTGTGTCAGAAATCATTTACTACGGGTAGTCACTTAAGAACTCATTTGATAACCCATACCGGGGAGTACCCATACAATTGTGAGTTATGTCAGAAATCATTTACTACAGGTTGTCTCTTAAGAACTCATTTGAGAACCCATACTGGGTAGTACCCATATAAATGTGAGTTTTGTCAGAAATCATTTACTAAGGGTGATGGTCTGAAAGTGCACATGCGAATCCATACTGGGGAGAAACCATTCAAATGTCATTTGTGTCAGAAATCATTTATTACTGGTAGTCACTTCAGAACTCATTTCAGAACCCATACTGGGGAGAAGCCACATAAATGCAAGTTATGTCAGAAATCATTTACTAGAGATGGTGGTCTGAAAGTGCACATGAGAATCCATACTGGGGAAAAACCATACAAATGTCGTTTATGTCAGAAGTCATTTACTACAGGTAGTAACTTAACAACTCATTTCAGAACCCATACTGGGGAGAAGCCACATAAATGCAAGTTATGTCAGAAATCGTTTGCTACACGCGGTGGTCTGAAAGTCCACATATGTATGACAATCCATACTGGGGAGAGTCAATTATGTCAGAAGACATTTGCTACAGGTAGTCAATTAAGAACTCATCTGATAACCCATGCTAGGGATAACCCATATATATGTAAGTCATGTCAGAAGTCATTTACTAGAGGTGAATACCTAAAAGTCCACATGAGAATCCATACTGGGGAGAAACCATACAAATGTCAGTCATGTCAGAAATCATTTACTACAGGTAGTAATTTGAAAGTGCACATGAGATTCCATACTGGGGAGAAACCATACTTGTGTGAGTTTTGTCAGACATCATTTACTACATGTGGTCACTTAAGAAAACATTTGACAATCCATACTAGGGAAAAACCATACAAATGTATGTTATGTCCAAAATCAATTGCTACAGGTGATGGTCTGAAACTGCACATGAGAACCCATACTGGGGAGAAACCATACCAATGTCAATTATGTCAGAAATCATTTGCTAGAGGTGATGGTCTAAAAAAGCACATGAGAACCCATACTGGGGAGAAACCATACCAATGTCAGTTATGTCAGAAATCATTTTCTAAAGTTTGTGCTCGGAAAATGCACATGAGGATCCATACTGGGGAGAGACCATACAGATGTCAATTATGTCATACATCATTTACTACAGGCAGTCACTTAAGAAAACATTTGAGAACCAATACTGGGGAGAAACCATATAAATGTAAGTTATGTAAAAAATCATTTACAAACGGTTGTGTCCTGAAAGTGCACATGAGAATACATACTGGGGAGAAACCATACAAATGTCATTTGTGTCAGAAATCATTTACTGCAGGTGATGATATGAAAACGCACAAGAAAACTCATGCTAGCGAAAACCCGTTCATTTGTGAGATTTGTGAAAGAGAATTTGTCCGTCTTGAAAGTCTAAAGAAAAACAAAAGATCTCATTCGAATGTGAGGCAACACACATGCGATAAGCCTGATCGTAATGGCAGTTCTTCAACTAAAAAGCCAGGAATAGATCCACAGGGAGTCGAAACAATGAAAAGTGAATCCATTGGTGACCTATCTGTTCAATTCATAGCATTAAACCGATGTAGCGGAGAAGTTGAAGAACCAAAAGACCTGCTGTCATGGAACATGCATTCGGATACCAATGAAGCAGCAAGTCCTCTTCTAAAAAGTAACAAAGTCAAATCACCTGAGAATTCAAAACCGTACCTGGAAAGATCTTTTGGATGTGGTATATGCAGTGGTATGTTTGAAATTGAGAAGGAATTTCTTGAGCATTGTTCTAGCCATCGTTTTTCCCCACCTGACGACTTATTTCTAGGCGTGTGTCGATTTTTAGTTCTCAACACGAGTGGCTGAAGGTTGACGATTGACAACATTCATTTATAAAAGTAAATAATACATTTATTTGTGATCATAAGATGCATACTGACATATTTTTTATTGGTTACATTTTGACTCTAAAATTGTTTTGCATCAGGCATATTCTGACTTTGTACAATAATTATATTAAAAGTCTCCATCTATAAGAACTAGATTCGCATATTGTGAAAATAATGCCAAGTTCTTGTTGGTGAACGCTGCGGTGATTGACTTTGCTAATAGTTATTGTTTAGAGAGAAGAGCAGAAGTTGGTTTGATGAAGAGCTGGAGTGATGAAAGTAATCCTCGCTAAGCAGAAACTGGATTGATAATTTAAATAATTTTTTATGTTAAATGTTAGAGGAAAAGGTTTCTTGAGTAACCATTATGTCCTGCTAAAGATGTACTCGGAAGGATAAATGCCGATGTTATACTCAGGACTGTCAAAGATGATCGTGGTAAAGGATGATGGACCTTGATGGTGTCATGGCAACTGGTCTACAGACAATTTTTCTCAGCTGCGTCACAAATGTTAGAGTCAGTAGCCTAAGCTGTGAGCGACTGCACATTGCTCGAAACGTGGATATAAGATTTGGTCTGAGAAATCAAAAGCCGCGCAGAGTTAAAAGAGGTGTAGACTAAATGGTTCCACGACAACTGGTCTACCGACAACTCGTCTAACGACAACTCGTCTCCGGACAATTGGTCTAACGACAACTGGTCTACTGACGAATAGTATCGATGAAATAGAAGCTGGATTTAAGAAAATGTTTTTTTGCTTAAATGGAAGCTGGATTGATGATTTTCATTCATGTATTCCAACATGCACCCATTTCTACTTCAAATCTAAAAATACCTTCATCCAGCTTCTATTTCTCGCCTGTTATTTTAGTCAATCCAGCTTCTATTTCATATATAAAAATACCCTCATCCAGCTTCCATCACTTAAGCGGTTTTCTTATCAATCCAGCTTCAATTTCAGATCTAGAAATACCTTCATCCAGCTTTTATTTATCATGCGTTATTTTCGTCAATCCAGCTTCTATTTCACCTGTAAGAGAACCATCATCCAGATTCCATTTCTCTTGCGTTTCCAACCTCCATTTCACCTCTAAAAACTATCATCCAGCTTCCATTTCTCAAGCGCTGGATAAGTTTTCAGTAGACCAGTTGTCGTTAGACGAATTGTCCGGAGACCACTTGTCGTTAGACAAGTTGTCTTTAGACGAGTTGTCGTGACACCACTTCGAACATAGTAATTAGGCTATGCATGTGCAGTATAAGGCTTATTATAGTGCGAGGTTAGAACCAACAATTTTTAACACTAACTTTGGGCTGGGTTTTTTGCGGGAGGTAGGCGTATAGGCTTACTATGCACACAATTCAGAAGGAAAATTTTTCCCTCCCCACATTTAGTAACAGATTTACGGCCCTGTTCCCACTTGAACATCCAACGTTCGCCACAAATCTAGCCATGAACACCAGGGCATTGCCACAATGGAAAAACTGTATCAGGGAAACTGGAATCCATAAATGTTGTCTGACAACAGTACTGGTGACACTGCAGCGAGATGTGCAAACAGAGAATAGAAACCCAAATCAGCATCATAGTATTTTTAGACCTATGGAACTTTAGCAGCATCTTATATACACTGTACATGTGCAACTGAACAGGAAAATAATAGGCTAACTATGAAAATCTGTAATTTCATGTTTCTCAACATTTCTAATTGATACAGTCATCAGCACCCGATATTATGAGGAAGAACTGTTATAAATTAAATTATAATTATTGTAAATGTAGGCCTATGCAATATAATTATGAGCATTTCAGTTAAAATCTTGCATGCCATTTTTCTCATAAACCTTAGGGCCTACGTGATACAACAATTCTGAGAACACCATCGTGTTCAGGATGTCAAATTCTAGCCTATATACATTGTAATTTATAACAGTCAAAGATTTTTAGGAAGCAAAAAAAGTTAAAACATGTTGTCCAGTGTTATTAGAATGGGCGTGCACTCAATCAATAAATTTTTTCACCGTGCAATCACGGGTAATTTAGAATCTAACATATTCACCAGAGGGCAGCAGAAATATTCCTCAAACCAGCCTCAATTACGAACGAGCTCTTATGGAATCACTCGCCATTTTGTACGAATGGAGGAGAAAATCCGATTTTCGATTAAACACAATTGTGCGATAAATTAATGGTCAGCCCTTTAATTATATATTATTTAGTAAACGTGGACTTTAGCGTCGTAAATTATTGGCCATTGCATGGGTTTCAGCGTTGGTCGAAAACAAGTCCGATTGACGAAAATAATTCTTTCAAAATAGAAGTCCGATTGATGAAAGTAATTTCTATTGAGATAGAAGAGGCATTAATGAAAACAATCTTGCTGAAATTAAAGCTGGATCGATGAACAATAATTTTAAATTAAATATAAGTTATATTGATGAAAAATATTTGCTAACGAAATAAAAGCGGGATTGATCAAGCAAATTCTTGCGTAAACAGAAGCTGGATCGATTGAAAGGATTCTCGCCAAACTAGAAGTTGGATGGATTAAAAATAACAATGGTGCAATGAACGAATAATTTACGACGCTAAAGTCCACGTTTACCGGCTTATAGGCTTATATAGCGAATTTTATTATTCCTGGTTGCATTCATGTGTTTTAGGGGGCACATACATTTTCCCCCTGGAAAACCCCCTACCCCGGACAAACCCCACGGACTAGCCCTCCCCGGACAAAACCCTTGAGGTAGGACAAAAAACAATGGTAGAATATATTGCGTATAAGTGGTTGTACTATAAAACGGTGGTCCTAAGTACGCAAGTTGGATTGATGAAAAGAATTTCTTGTCTAAATGAAAACTGGATTGATGATAAGGGTTCATACTAAAGAAGTCGGATTGATGGAAAATAATTGTGCTTTTTGCTTCATAGGTATTCTTTCAGGAATTTAATTTACTGTTATAAAATGACAAATCGGAGAAATAATTAAATTCGGTAAAGCGATATTCAACTTCAATGCAAAGATGTTGCTGTTGCTAATTTTGCAGTTCGAACTTCATGTCTTCATGTCTCTCATAGGAAATAACAGTTTGATGCAGTGTCTTACTATCTCTATTAACCTGAATGCTAGCCTTCCAGTAAGACAACAATTCAGTTGCTTATCAGATATCTTTAAGCTAGATCATGACGATATTCTACTTAATGACAAACCTGGTTAAATTATTCATTCATTGCAAGAATTTGTATAGCGCCTCTTAGAGAGAAGCACTCGCAACCCCACAGGGTGAGAATTGCCGAAGGGATTCAACCCCCCAGTCTTTCTTAGAGCCCCATGTTAAAGTCTGTTTTTCACGCCCTGATTCCAAGTGGATAATGGTCCAACCCCCTTGTTATTTTTCCACAATTCTTACACTGCAACCCCACTGCGGCCAACTAAAACTCTTAAGGTGAGAGAAGAGTGATTGAGAGTTTCTGTACATGGAACGGAGCACCAAGCAGAGTAGTTCCAGGGGTTAGGATAAATGTTTGCCTTGTGCTATAAAGATTACTTACTTACTTACTTTACTACTTACCTACCAAGATGGTATGATTGTGCCAAGTGGAACTGCGAGCTAAAGGTTTGTTTGTTTATTCGTTTATTTCCAAAGACAAGAGACACGACACTGTAGGTGTAAAAGTGCATTAACAACATTGCAAAATTTCAGGTAAACTAGAACCAAAAATGCACTCGATTTAGCATCAAATGCTCAAAATTGTCTAAGACTCCACTGGGGGGGGGGGGGGGACTTACAACGCTCCACCATACCCAATTGGGATTTTAATGTGTTTTGAAGGGTGTCACGACAACTGGTCCACAGACAACTGCTCCGCCGACAATTGGTCCACCGAAATAGAAGCCGGATTAATGAGAAATGGAAGCTGGATTAAGGTTCTTTATTTATGAAATGGGAGCTAGATTCATGAAAAGATGTCTAATGGTTTCCTAGCTTAAATAAAAGCTGGATTGATGATTTTTATTCATGTGTTTCAACATGCATCCAGCTTCCATTTAAGCTTGAAAACCGTTAGTTCATCTTTCATTTCTCAAAAGTTCTTTTCATTACTCCAGCCTCTATTTCAGATACAAAAAACCTTCAGCTTCTATTTCCAAAGTCTTCTGTTCATAAGCCCACCTTCTATTTCACCTGTAAAAGAACCTTAATCGAACTTCCATTTCTCAAACATTTTTTCATCAATCTCTCTTTATTTCAGATGCAAAAAACAGTGACTAAAAAAATTTCCAGCGAACATTTTGTCGATAACCATTAGTCGATGGACCAATATTTCGTGGACCAGTTGTCGTTGGACCAGTTATTGTGGAACCGTTTTGAAGAATAGTGAAATGGTTTATATGTTTTGAAAGTATAGATCTATAACTGCGATGTTGCTTTATTTTAATAGGTGCCAGGAGTTCTTTTTATCAAAATAATGCATCATGACAAGCAGCATTACGTTGGAACTTATGAATATTACGCGATCAGGTCGAAATATTCACCAGGAACTTTAGCTAGCATCAATTAAGTTCTTCTTCAGTTGACATGGCTCCAGAATAAAGAAGGCAAGAAAGTCCAATTCTACAATATTTAGAAGGCTTGAATAAATCATCACAAAAGACAATTGCTTTTGTGGGACTAATTTCTGAGAAAAAATTTTGAAGAAATATTCTTGAAACTTGAAAGATGTGAAGTTTCACTTGTATTGATCAGTCAAAGAGAACGTTTCTACACATGCATGTTGCTTTCAAATGGAAATCATCCATGCTGAAGAAAAGTCTTACGCCTGCAATTCAAATTATGCGAAGAAACAAGTGCACACTCAGGTGATTCAAGACCGTATGCGGACGTTTCGTCAACGGACGATTCGTCCACGGACGATTCGTCACAAAGAATATATTGAATAAATCCAGCTTCCGTTAAGACTCACGTTCAAATAATCGTCCCAACTTCTATTTCAGCAAGAACTATGCTACGCAGATCCAACTTCCATTTTCGAAAGAATTTGTTTCATCATGCCAGCTTCTATTTAAGCAAAAACTAGGTTTTTACATCCAATTTCCGCTAAAAACTAAATATTTTCACCAAAAACTTCTCTTTAAGCTATGAAATCTTTCCGATCAATCCCACTTCTATGTCAGGATAACATATTTTCATTAATCCCGCTTTCACGTTACAAGAATTCTTTTCATCAATCTATTTTTACTCAACCACCGCTAGACGAATCGTCCGTGGACGAATCGTCCGTGGACGAATCGTCCGTGGACGAAACGTCCGCGAACCATTCTAGCAACTCCTATGAGGAAACTAACAACACTGTAACCATGCAAATACCAGTTACATGGAAAGTCATATTATACCGAAATACACTGGTTGCCAGTGCAATTGGAAACATTTAGTGGAGAAACACCATGCAAACTTGTAGAAGCAAAATCAAAGATCATTTATTCTACTTATTCATGAAGACGCAAGTCTCCTGAGACCTGGTGTCCAATGTAATGGACATTTGGTTTTGGGCTTTGGTTTTAACCTCTTCCTCCTAATCCTCCTAAAGGCGATCCTAAGTTCAAAGCACATCTGTTGGTGGTAGACCTACACAAGTAGGATTGATGAAAAGAAATAGCGCAAAATAGAACTCAAATTTATATGCAATAATTTTTCCTCATCTGTTGGCTAAATTACTGATACTATTCGAATATTATTGTGATAATATGATATGTAATACTGATTCGCAAACTTTATTGGGTGGTATGGCGGCTTTGGGGCACGGGCATTCCCCCCCTGGACAAACTCCCAGGACAAACCCCGGACAATTCCTCCCTGATTTAGCCTAGGACATTAACCCCCGGACAATCCCCCCTTAATCATTTCGATATGAAGCTAATGCCGGTAATTTATCACAGCATGAATCTTTGTCGTCAATCCAGCTTCCATTTAGGCTAAAAATTGTTTCAAATCCAACTTCTAATTAAATAACATTTTTTCCCATCCAGCTTTCATTTAAGAAAGACATTTTCATCAATCCAGCTGCAATTTAATCATGAATATTCTCTTCGATCCAGCTCCAATTTAAAAGAGAACATTTTCATCAACCCAGCTTCCATTTCAGTACAATTTATAGTACAACCACTTGTAATACACATTATGTTCTACCAGGGGAGGGGGTTTGTCCTACACCGGGGAGAATTGTCCGGGGAGTTTGTCGGGAGGTGGGTGTCCGGTGGTTTTCCCACACTCGGCGGCTTTAGCTACAGATAATAAAGATCGAAACCTATATAGACACTCAGTCTGGTCCGTTCAGTACAGTATGGTATAGTGGCAGCCAAGATGTTAGTATATCCAGCGGTCCTTTTGACAGTACAGGCTCACAGCGGTGCACCCCACATATGTGCACGATAGATTACCAGAGGTCAAGTGCACCAGCGTAACGGCTGGACCAAGAAACCTGGGTATACATCCGGGATCTTGGGTTGGACGATGGCTGGAATGAGGACAGTCTGGACAGAGCACCACTGTCTCTACGACCTTTAGCCCTCATAACTGTATGTTCAAACGTTGTTTTCGTCAATCCATTTAATTAATTAAGTGTTAGACATAAAAAAGCTGAAGCTGGGTTACCGAAAACAACGTTTGAGAAATGGAAGCTGGATGAAAGTTCTCTAGAGGTGAAATGAATGCCGAATTGACGAAAACAACGCTTGAGAAATGGAAGCTGGATGAATGTAGGCCTATTATATGGAGGTAATCTGAAACCGTAGGGTTAGGATGAAACTGGTTTCAAATTACTACTAGGGGTAGGCTAATCTGAAACAGGTTTCAAGCTACCGAAGGGTAATGTTTAAGGGGGGGGGGGTAAATTGAAACCTTTACACCCCTGTAAAGGTTTCAAATTACCCCCTCCTAAACATTACCCCCCCGGTAACTTCAAACCGGTTTCAGATTACCCCCCGAAAACTAGATTTGCATCAATCATCGCATTTATTGCACTAAAAAAATCAGAAAAATCATCCCGCTTCTTGTTTTGGTCTGAAGATTTTCATCCGTCATCCCACTTCGTGGTTTGTTGTCAATATTTTAATCGGGAAAAAATAATAGCCTCGAAGCCATTTCTCCATGTAATTTCAGCGGCGATTTAGTATTTTAGTTACGGATGAAAATATTGATAACAAACCACGAAGTGGGATGACGGATGAAAATCTTCAGACCGAAACAAGAAGCGGGATAATTTTTCTGATATTTTTAGTGCAATAAATGTGATGATTGATGCAAATTACAGTTTGCAGGGGGGTTATGTTTAGGAGGGGGTAATTTGAAACCTTTACACCGGTGTAAAGGTTTCAGATTACCCCCTCCTAAACATTACCCCCCTGAAAACTGTAAATTGCATCAATCATCGCATATATTGCACTAAAATAAGCGGAAAAATAATCCCGCTTCTTGTTTTGGTTTGAAGATGTTTAGGAGGGGGTAATTTGAAACCTTTACACCGGTGTAAAGGTTTCAGATTACCCCCTCCTAAACATTACCCCTCTGAAAACTGTAAATTGCATCAATCATCGCATATATTGCACTAAAATAATCGAAAAAATCATCCCGCTTCTTGGTTTGGTCTGAAGATTTTCATCCGTCATCCCACTTCGTGGTTTGTTATCAATATTTTCATATGCAACTAAAATACTAATCGCCGCTGAAGTTACAATGGAGAAAATGTCTTCGAGGCTATTATTTTTTTCGGATCAAAATATTGATAACAAAACAGGAAATGGGACGGATGATATTCTGCTGACCAAAACAAGAAGCGGGATGATTTTTCTGATTTTTATAGTGCAATAAATGCGATGATTGATGCAAATCTAGTTTCCGGGGGGTAATCTGAGACCGGTTTCAAGTTACCGGGGGCAGTGATGCCACAGCTGGGTTTTTCCACCTAGATCTCTTTTTTTTTGCTTTCGTCTGTGTTTCTGGGTTTTTTTTGGGAAAATCTGTGTTTTTTCCGTTTTCGTCTGTGTTTCTGTGTTTTTTTGGAGAAAATCTGTGTTTTTTTGGGCGAGTTGACAATTTGTACATTTTTCTTGACATTTTAGACCGGCGAAAATAGAATTTTTTTTGACTTTTCGGACCGGACGATTAAAAAAAAAAAAAAAAGGTCATAAAATTTTTTTTTACTTTTTGGACCGGACGACTAAAAAAAAAAGGTCATCAACTTTTTTGCCGGCGAAAATATAAAATTTTCTTTACTTTTAGGCCGGGCGACGTCTGTGATTTTCTGGGTTTTTTTAATAAAAAATCTATGTTTTTTCTGAAACCTCAGTGGCAACACTGACCGGGGGGTAATGTTTAGGAGGGGGTAATTTGAAACCTTTACACCGGGATTTACTGTCAGGTACGGTATCAACTGCCGCGGCATTAGGTTTCGCGGTATCAAATGTCATGGATTCTGTCTTTGGACAATTAATAAGATAGCACAGAAATCTAGATTATAGTTATTTTCATCGTCGAATCTCGATTAATATAGAATCTGAAATATCCATTAGATGGCAGAGAAGTACTTTCTCAATCCAGCTTCGTTTACCTTCGACCTCAGATGGAATCACTCGCCATTTTGTACGGATGGAAGCCAAAGTCCGATTTCCGTGTAAAATTTTGCTAATACAATAAATGGTCAGTTCTTAATTTATATAATATGTGCCTTAGTGTCCACTAATACGTTTACACCGAATTAATTATTTAACCATTCAATTGTCACTGTTTTAACCAATTTCATTACTGGGCTTTGTGTCCATGGGTTTTGAAATAGAAGCTGGGTAAACACGAAGACTGGCTGCCCGTACTCCAAACGTTGTCACGACAACTCGTCCAACGACAAAGTTTGTTTATTCGTTTATTACCAAAAACACGAGACACAACACTGTAGATGTAAAAGTGGTAAACGTGTATTTTAGTATGGTAAATTATTCGCTCATCTTCGCTCGCTGCAGCATTGTTATTTTTAATCAATCCAACTTCTAGTTTGGCGAGAATCCTTTCCAATGACCCAGCTTCTGTTTAGGCAAGAATTAGTTAGATAAATCCCGCTTTTATTTCGTCAGCAAATATTTCTCATCAATATAACTTTTATTTAATTTAAAATTATTGCTCGTCAATCCAGCTTCGATTTCAGCGAGATCGTATTCATAAATCCCACTTCGATTTTAGTAAAAATTAATTTCATCATTGATCCGACTTCTATTTAGAAAGAACTCTTTTCGTCAATCCGACTGGCACTCGACTAATGCTGAAACCCATGCAATGGCGAATAATTTACCATACTAAAATACACGTTTACCAAGTATACATATTAACGAAATTGCGAGTATGTCCAGTTAGTAGCTGTGCTTATAGGCTTGTTAGTGCATATATTATTATAACATTCAGGGTATAAATTTCATAGAGACTTTATAGGGAGACTGAAATTGTGCGCCCTTTTCAAAAGTAATACATTGCATCTATTGTACAGGCAATGGAAATCATTAGGACTTAAATGTGTTTTGAAGAATGGCAAAGTGGTTTTATGTTTTGAAACAATTTATTGCTGAGATGTTGCTTCATTTTAATAGGTTTCTGAAGTTCTTTTTATCAAGTGCATCATGACAAGCGACATTATGTTGGAACTTATGAAAATATTATGTGAGAACACCTACCTCTCAACGTTCGTCCAAATATTCGCCAGGAACTATATCTAGCATATAAGTCCTTCTGCAATTGATATGGCTCCTGAATAAAAAGGCAAGGGAGTCCTCTTCCACAATAGTTGGCCAGAAATATTTCATCACAGAAGACAATTGTTTTCTCTGGGACTAATTTCTGACAAAATTGCAAAAGAAATTATTACTGACGCTTGGAAGATATGAAAAGTTTCACTTGTATTGATCGGCAAAGAGAACGTTTCTACACATGCGTGTTGCTTTCAAATTGAAATCAATCATGCTGAATATAAGCCTTAAGCCTGCGATTCAAATTATGTGAAGAAACAATTGCACAGCTCATAAAAACCAATTTTGATGAAAAAGTATCAAAACTCGTCAGAAATCACAGGACAAAGGAGAAATTCCTATGAGCTAACATAGGTCGCGGCTCTCTATTTTATTGCATTCTTTAACGGCCATATTGTTTGGAGTACGGCAGCCAGTCTTCGTGTTTACCGATTATTGCAGACTGTATGTTCAGCTAGTATATAGTTAAGATTTGTGTATTCTGTTATGATTATCTGAGTTCCTGTAAATTGTTTCAACTGCATAATTGTACGCTGTAACCGGTTGCTATCTGTCAACCGGCTTGTTGATGAAACGAAAATTATTATAAGCTAGAATCTAGCTTAGAGATGATTTAAATCGGTTGATTTAAATCATTGATTTAAATCACGATTTAAATCGGTTATAAAAATCACGATTTAAATCAAATAGTGAAAATAAATTTTAATCAATGCTTTTGTGCCACACAACTTGCAGGTTTGTTTCCTTTCACTTAGCTGCAGCAGTGCAGCTGCCAGTTAGTGCATTCAGCATGCCCAGCCGGCTGACTCATCTGGCTGCACAGTGTAGTGCTAAAAGCCTAGAACACGTGTCACCTGCTGATGTCACTACTTAACCACTTACATAGCGATCTGATTTCACAGTTTAACAGAACATTGACTTCTTCATTGGATTTAACTGATTGTTATTAGTATTAAGTATATATATACCGCTTCAAAGGTGTTAATTTGTTATGTATAACCGCAAAACTAAAGAAGGTAATAATTGTTACCGAATACCAAATATCAGTTACAATAATGCATTGTGGCTTGATACCCACATGGAGGCAGTAAATCCAAACTTAGAACTAGTAGAAAGAAATCGGATTAAAAATTTTAAAATCGAATCTTTTATTTTTAGTTAAATCATGATTTTTATCCACCCTGTATTGTATAGTTGTAGAATTAAAGGTAATAACTGTTACCTAATGAAGCAGGTGACTTGATACCCAAAAAGGCACTACATACAAAATTCGAACTATAAGAAAGAAATCCGATATAAATTTAAAAAAATCCGATTTAAATAAAAAAAATCCGATTTTTTGATTTTTATTTAAAAAATCACGATTTTTATCCACCCTGAGCTAGATCACATGTGGCAAAATTCTTCTTTAATGCAAACCTGGCTAAATTATTAATTCATTGCAAGAGAAGTGCTCCCAACCCCACAGCAGACAAATAAAACTTCCTTGTGGTGAGAGAGGAGTGATTGACGAGTTCTGTACATGGAACAGAGCCCCAGGGAGGTCATTCCAGTTTCTGAGGTGAGGATGAGCACTTGTCTCATACTAATAGATTACGTACTTACTTATCGAGAAGGTATGATTCTGCTTAGTGTGCGCTTATTCGTTTATCTCCAATAATAAGAGACAAACACTGTAACCTTGATGTAAAAGTACATTGACGATATTGACAGTATGTCTACTTAGCACCTATTGTTAAGTTTTTTTAGTAAATGTTTTGTTTATTAAACATTCATGGGATAAATTTCGTCGAGTCTTTATAGATGGGCCAATATCCTGAGCGGTTCTAGGACAAATGGTATTGGACAAAATTATACGGACAAAATGGTACGGACAAAACGGTATGGATAAATTGAAGCTGGATGAGGGTATTTTTGCTGAAATACAGGGTGGATGGCTTTTTGTGGCTGAAGTACAGCTCTAGTGAAGAACAAAACTTGAGAAAAGGAAGCCGGATTGGCGAAAAAAATGGTTGATAAATGGAAGCTGGATTGATGTCTTTCATTGATGTGGTTCATGATGTATCCAGCTTCAATTTCAGCCATAAGATTTCTTAAACCAACCTCCATTTGTTATGCATCTTTCATTAATCCAGCTTCTATTTCAGCTATGAAAATACCTTGATACAGCTTCTATATCTAAAGCGTTATTTTCGTCAATTCAGCTTCCATTTCATATATAAAAATATACATGCAGAACCTTCATCCAGCTTCCATTGCGCGTGCGTCTTTTCATTAATCCAGCTTCTATTTCATATATAAAAATTCAATAATTCAGCTTTCATATCCATACCATTTTGTTCGTACCATTTTGTCCGAACCATTTTGTCCGAACCATTTTGTCTGCTACCATTTTGTTCGGCCACCTCCTGAGCCATTTGCAGTTATAAAACAGATCTATTGTTCTGGCAATGGAAGGCATTCTGGCTTTTATATGCTGTGAGGGGTGTCACGACAACTCGTCTACCGACAACTCGTCTACCAAAAAGTGGTCTCCAGACAATCCGTCTAACGACAATTGGGTCTACTGACAACTGGAATGGAAGCTGGATGACAGTTTTTAGAGGTGAAGTGGAGGTTGAATTGATGAAAGAACGCAAGAGAAATAGAATCTGGATGATGGCTTTTTTACAGGTGAAATAGAAACTGGATTGACGAAAATAAGGCATGGAAAATAAAAGCTGGATGACGGTATTTCTAGATCTGAAATAGAAGCTGGATTGATAAGAAGACCGCTTTACTATTTGAAGCTGGATGAGAGTATTTTTATATCTGACATAGAAGCTGGATTGACTAAAATAACAGGCGAGAAATAGAAGCTGGATGAAGGTATTTTTAGATTTGAAATAGAATTGGATGCATGTTGGAATATATGAATGAAAATCATCAATCCAGCTTTCATTTAAGCAAAAAAAAACATTTTCGTAAATCCAGCTTCTATTTCATCAATACTATTTGTCTGTAGACCAGTTGTTGTTAGACCAATTGTCCGGAGACGAGTCGTCGGTAGACGAGTTCTCGGTAGACCAGTTGTCGTGGAACCGCTGTGAGGAATAATGATATGGTTTTTAGGTTTTTTGAAACAATCTATTCCTGAGATGTTGCTTCATTTTTACAGGTGCCTGGAGTTCTTTTTATCAAGAGCATGATGACAAGCTACATTTTGTTGGATCAAAATTATGTGAAAGCGCCTCGCTCTCAATGATCTTCATCAGGTTGAAATATTAACCAGAAACTTTAATTACTGCATCAAGAAATAATATCCTCTTTTGTTCATATGGATCCTGAATAACGAAGCAAGGGAGTCCTATTAGAACTACAAAAGGTGTGAGGCTGGAATATTTCATCACAAAATACAATTGCTTTCTGTGGACTAATTTCTGATGAAATTCGAAACAAATATATTATCATCAGCACTTGAAAGATGTGAAAGTTTCTCTTGCAATGATCGGCTGAAGAGAACGTGTCTAAACGTCCGTGTTGCTTTCAAATGGAATTAACTCAAGTTGATGAAAAGTCTTTAAAATCCTGCAATTCAAATTGTGCAAAGAAAAGGTGCACACTCTGGTGATTCATGACAGCTGAAACCAACCAATTTGGTGAAAAAACAAATTTCGTCACAAATCGCACGACACAGGTGAAATTCCAGCAACTCCTATGAGGAAACATAGTCCAGTCACTTCAGTGTAACCATACAAATACCAGTTACATTGAAAATCATTATACTGAAACATATTGAATGATGGAGAAACACCATGCAAGCAACAGAAATGCCAAACATCATTTTGTCTAAATATTCATAAGAATGCAAGTACCGGTATTAAGATCTATGCTGGAAAACTCTACAAATGTCAGAAATGTCAAAAAATAATTTACTAAAGGTAACAACTTCAGGTGGTGGTCTGAAAATGCACATGAGAATCCATGCTGGGGAGAAACCACACAAATGTCATTTATGTCAGAAATCATTTACTACAGGTAGTCACTTAAGAATTCATTTGGGAACCCATACTGGGGAGTACCCATACAAATGCTGCTTATGTCAGAAATCATTTACTAGAGCTGGTGGTCTGAAAGTGCACATGAGAATCCATACTGGGGAGAAACCATACAGATGTCATTTATGTCAGAAATCATTTACTACAGGTAGTCACTTAAGAATTCATTTGAGAACCCATACTGGGGAGTACCCATACAAATGCTGCTTATGTCAGAAATCATTTACTAGAGCTGATGGTCTGAAAGTGCACATGAGAATCCATACTGGGGAGAAACCATACAGATGTCATTTATGTCAGAAATCATTTACTACAGGTAGTCACTTAAGAATTCATTTGAGAACCCATACTGGGGAATACCCATACAAATGCTGCTTATGTCAGAAATCATTTACTAGAGCTGATAGTCTGAAAGTGCACATGAGAATCCATACTGGGGAGAAACCACAAAAATGTCATTTATGTCAAAAATCATTTACTACAGGTAGTCACTTAAGAACTCATTTGGGAACCCATACTGGGGTGTACCCATACAAATGCTGCTTATGTCAGAAATAATTTACTAGAGCTGATGGTCTGAAAGTGCACATGAGAATCCATACTGGGGAGAAACCATACAAATGTCATTTATGTCAGAAGTCATTTACCTCAAGTAGTAACTTGACAACTCATTTGAGAACCCATAATGGGGAGTATCCATATAAATGTGAATTATGTCAGAAATCATTTACTAAACGTGATGGTCTAAAAGTTCACATGCGAATCCATACTGGGGAGAAACCATACAAATGTCATTTGTGTCAGAAATCATTTACTACGGGTAGTCACTTAAGAACTCATTTGATAACCCATACCGGGGAGTACCCATACAATTGTGAGTTATGTCAGAAATCATTTACTACAGGTTGTCTCTTAAGAACTCATTTGAGAACCCATACTGGGTAGTACCCATATAAATGTGAGTTTTGTCAGAAATCATTTACTAAGGGTGATGGTCTGAAAGTGCACATGCGAATCCATACTGGGGAGAAACCATTCAAATGTCATTTGTGTCAGAAATCATTTATTACTGGTAGTCACTTCAGAACTCATTTCAGAACCCATACTGGGGAGAAGCCACATAAATGCAAGTTATGTCAGAAATCATTTACTAGAGATGGTGGTCTGAAAGTGCACATGAGAATCCATACTGGGGAAAAACCATACAAATGTCGTTTATGTCAGAAGTCATTTACTACAGGTAGTAACTTAACAACTCATTTCAGAACCCATACTGGGGAGAAGCCACATAAATGCAAGTTATGTCAGAAATCGTTTGCTACACGCGGTGGTCTGAAAGTCCACATATGTATGACAATCCATACTGGGGAGAGTCAATTATGTCAGAAGACATTTGCTACAGGTAGTCAATTAAGAACTCATCTGATAACCCATGCTAGGGATAACCCATATATATGTAAGTCATGTCAGAAGTCATTTACTAGAGGTGAATACCTAAAAGTCCACATGAGAATCCATACTGGGGAGAAACCATACAAATGTCAGTCATGTCAGAAATCATTTACTACAGGTAGTAATTTGAAAGTGCACATGAGATTCCATACTGGGGAGAAACCATACTTGTGTGAGTTTTGTCAGACATCATTTACTACATGTGGTCACTTAAGAAAACATTTGACAATCCATACTAGGGAAAAACCATACAAATGTATGTTATGTCCAAAATCAATTGCTACAGGTGATGGTCTGAAACTGCACATGAGAACCCATACTGGGGAGAAACCATACCAATGTCAATTATGTCAGAAATCATTTGCTAGAGGTGATGGTCTAAAAAAGCACATGAGAACCCATACTGGGGAGAAACCATACCAATGTCAGTTATGTCAGAAATCATTTTCTAAAGTTTGTGCTCGGAAAATGCACATGAGGATCCATACTGGGGAGAGACCATACAGATGTCAATTATGTCATACATCATTTACTACAGGCAGTCACTTAAGAAAACATTTGAGAACCAATACTGGGGAGAAACCATATAAATGTAAGTTATGTAAAAAATCATTTACAAACGGTTGTGTCCTGAAAGTGCACATGAGAATACATACTGGGGAGAAACCATACAAATGTCATTTGTGTCAGAAATCATTTACTGCAGGTGATGATATGAAAACGCACAAGAAAACTCATGCTAGCGAAAACCCGTTCATTTGTGAGATTTGTGAAAGAGAATTTGTCCGTCTTGAAAGTCTAAAGAAAAACAAAAGATCTCATTCGAATGTGAGGCAACACACATGCGATAAGCCTGATCGTAATGGCAGTTCTTCAACTAAAAAGCCAGGAATAGATCCACAGGGAGTCGAAACAATGAAAAGTGAATCCATTGGTGACCTATCTGTTCAATTCATAGCATTAAACCGATGTAGCGGAGAAGTTGAAGAACCAAAAGACCTGCTGTCATGGAACATGCATTCGGATACCAATGAAGCAGCAAGTCCTCTTCTAAAAAGTAACAAAGTCAAATCACCTGAGAATTCAAAACCGTACCTGGAAAGATCTTTTGGATGTGGTATATGCAGTGGTATGTTTGAAATTGAGAAGGAATTTCTTGAGCATTGTTCTAGCCATCGTTTTTCCCCACCTGACGACTTATTTCTAGGCGTGTGTCGATTTTTAGTTCTCAACACGAGTGGCTGAAGGTTGACGATTGACAACATTCATTTATAAAAGTAAATAATACATTTATTTGTGATCATAAGATGCATACTGACATATTTTTTATTGGTTACATTTTGACTCTAAAATTGTTTTGCATCAGGCATATTCTGACTTTGTACAATAATTATATTAAAAGTCTCCATCTATAAGAACTAGATTCGCATATTGTGAAAATAATGCCAAGTTCTTGTTGGTGAACGCTGCGGTGATTGACTTTGCTAATAGTTATTGTTTAGAGAGAAGAGCAGAAGTTGGTTTGATGAAGAGCTGGAGTGATGAAAGTAATCCTCGCTAAGCAGAAACTGGATTGATAATTTAAATAATTTTTTATGTTAAATGTTAGAGGAAAAGGTTTCTTGAGTAACCATTATGTCCTGCTAAAGATGTACTCGGAAGGATAAATGCCGATGTTATACTCAGGACTGTCAAAGATGATCGTGGTAAAGGATGATGGACCTTGATGGTGTCATGGCAACTGGTCTACAGACAATTTTTCTCAGCTGCGTCACAAATGTTAGAGTCAGTAGCCTAAGCTGTGAGCGACTGCACATTGCTCGAAACGTGGATATAAGATTTGGTCTGAGAAATCAAAAGCCGCGCAGAGTTAAAAGAGGTGTAGACTAAATGGTTCCACGACAACTGGTCTACCGACAACTCGTCTAACGACAACTCGTCTCCGGACAATTGGTCTAACGACAACTGGTCTACTGACGAATAGTATCGATGAAATAGAAGCTGGATTTAAGAAAATGTTTTTTTGCTTAAATGGAAGCTGGATTGATGATTTTCATTCATGTATTCCAACATGCACCCATTTCTACTTCAAATCTAAAAATACCTTCATCCAGCTTCTATTTCTCGCCTGTTATTTTAGTCAATCCAGCTTCTATTTCATATATAAAAATACC
Organism: Lumbricus rubellus; assembly: GCA_945859605.1. Classification (NCBI taxonomy): domain Eukaryota; kingdom Metazoa; phylum Annelida; class Clitellata; order Crassiclitellata; family Lumbricidae; genus Lumbricus; species Lumbricus rubellus. Next base: position 2,180,642 of record OX243819.1, read on the forward strand.
CTCATCCAGCTTCCATCACTTAAGCGGTTTTCTTATCAATCCAGCTTCAATTTCAGATCTAGAAATACCTTCATCCAGCTTTTATTTATCATGCGTTATTTTCGTCAATCCAGCTTCTATTTCACCTGTAAGAGAACCATCATCCAGATTCCATTTCTCTTGCGTTTCCAACCTCCATTTCACCTCTAAAAACTATCATCCAGCTTCCATTTCTCAAGCGCTGGATAAGTTTTCAGTAGACCAGTTGTCGTTAGACGAATTGTCCGGAGACCACTTGTCGTTAGACAAGTTGTCTTTAGACGAGTTGTCGTGACACCACTTCGAACATAGTAATTAGGCTATGCATGTGCAGTATAAGGCTTATTATAGTGCGAGGTTAGAACCAACAATTTTTAACACTAACTTTGGGCTGGGTTTTTTGCGGGAGGTAGGCGTATAGGCTTACTATGCACACAATTCAGAAGGAAAATTTTTCCCTCCCCACATTTAGTAACAGATTTACGGCCCTGTTCCCACTTGAACATCCAACGTTCGCCACAAATCTAGCCATGAACACCAGGGCATTGCCACAATGGAAAAACTGTATCAGGGAAACTGGAATCCATAAATGTTGTCTGACAACAGTACTGGTGACACTGCAGCGAGATGTGCAAACAGAGAATAGAAACCCAAATCAGCATCATAGTATTTTTAGACCTATGGAACTTTAGCAGCATCTTATATACACTGTACATGTGCAACTGAACAGGAAAATAATAGGCTAACTATGAAAATCTGTAATTTCATGTTTCTCAACATTTCTAATTGATACAGTCATCAGCACCCGATATTATGAGGAAGAACTGTTATAAATTAAATTATAATTATTGTAAATGTAGGCCTATGCAATATAATTATGAGCATTTCAGTTAAAATCTTGCATGCCATTTTTCTCATAAACCTTAGGGCCTACGTGATACAACAATTCTGAGAACACCATCGTGTTCAGGATGTCAAATTCTAGCCTATATACATTGTAATTTATAACAGTCAAAGATTTTTAGGAAGCAAAAAAAGTTAAAACATGTTGTCCAGTGTTATTAGAATGGGCGTGCACTCAATCAATAAATTTTTTCACCGTGCAATCACGGGTAATTTAGAATCTAACATATTCACCAGAGGGCAGCAGAAATATTCCTCAAACCAGCCTCAATTACGAACGAGCTCTTATGGAATCACTCGCCATTTTGTACGAATGGAGGAGAAAATCCGATTTTCGATTAAACACAATTGTGCGATAAATTAATGGTCAGCCCTTTAATTATATATTATTTAGTAAACGTGGACTTTAGCGTCGTAAATTATTGGCCATTGCATGGGTTTCAGCGTTGGTCGAAAACAAGTCCGATTGACGAAAATAATTCTTTCAAAATAGAAGTCCGATTGATGAAAGTAATTTCTATTGAGATAGAAGAGGCATTAATGAAAACAATCTTGCTGAAATTAAAGCTGGATCGATGAACAATAATTTTAAATTAAATATAAGTTATATTGATGAAAAATATTTGCTAACGAAATAAAAGCGGGATTGATCAAGCAAATTCTTGCGTAAACAGAAGCTGGATCGATTGAAAGGATTCTCGCCAAACTAGAAGTTGGATGGATTAAAAATAACAATGGTGCAATGAACGAATAATTTACGACGCTAAAGTCCACGTTTACCGGCTTATAGGCTTATATAGCGAATTTTATTATTCCTGGTTGCATTCATGTGTTTTAGGGGGCACATACATTTTCCCCCTGGAAAACCCCCTACCCCGGACAAACCCCACGGACTAGCCCTCCCCGGACAAAACCCTTGAGGTAGGACAAAAAACAATGGTAGAATATATTGCGTATAAGTGGTTGTACTATAAAACGGTGGTCCTAAGTACGCAAGTTGGATTGATGAAAAGAATTTCTTGTCTAAATGAAAACTGGATTGATGATAAGGGTTCATACTAAAGAAGTCGGATTGATGGAAAATAATTGTGCTTTTTGCTTCATAGGTATTCTTTCAGGAATTTAATTTACTGTTATAAAATGACAAATCGGAGAAATAATTAAATTCGGTAAAGCGATATTCAACTTCAATGCAAAGATGTTGCTGTTGCTAATTTTGCAGTTCGAACTTCATGTCTTCATGTCTCTCATAGGAAATAACAGTTTGATGCAGTGTCTTACTATCTCTATTAACCTGAATGCTAGCCTTCCAGTAAGACAACAATTCAGTTGCTTATCAGATATCTTTAAGCTAGATCATGACGATATTCTACTTAATGACAAACCTGGTTAAATTATTCATTCATTGCAAGAATTTGTATAGCGCCTCTTAGAGAGAAGCACTCGCAACCCCACAGGGTGAGAATTGCCGAAGGGATTCAACCCCCCAGTCTTTCTTAGAGCCCCATGTTAAAGTCTGTTTTTCACGCCCTGATTCCAAGTGGATAATGGTCCAACCCCCTTGTTATTTTTCCACAATTCTTACACTGCAACCCCACTGCGGCCAACTAAAACTCTTAAGGTGAGAGAAGAGTGATTGAGAGTTTCTGTACATGGAACGGAGCACCAAGCAGAGTAGTTCCAGGGGTTAGGATAAATGTTTGCCTTGTGCTATAAAGATTACTTACTTACTTACTTTACTACTTACCTACCAAGATGGTATGATTGTGCCAAGTGGAACTGCGAGCTAAAGGTTTGTTTGTTTATTCGTTTATTTCCAAAGACAAGAGACACGACACTGTAGGTGTAAAAGTGCATTAACAACATTGCAAAATTTCAGGTAAACTAGAACCAAAAATGCACTCGATTTAGCATCAAATGCTCAAAATTGTCTAAGACTCCACTGGGGGGGGGGGGGGGACTTACAACGCTCCACCATACCCAATTGGGATTTTAATGTGTTTTGAAGGGTGTCACGACAACTGGTCCACAGACAACTGCTCCGCCGACAATTGGTCCACCGAAATAGAAGCCGGATTAATGAGAAATGGAAGCTGGATTAAGGTTCTTTATTTATGAAATGGGAGCTAGATTCATGAAAAGATGTCTAATGGTTTCCTAGCTTAAATAAAAGCTGGATTGATGATTTTTATTCATGTGTTTCAACATGCATCCAGCTTCCATTTAAGCTTGAAAACCGTTAGTTCATCTTTCATTTCTCAAAAGTTCTTTTCATTACTCCAGCCTCTATTTCAGATACAAAAAACCTTCAGCTTCTATTTCCAAAGTCTTCTGTTCATAAGCCCACCTTCTATTTCACCTGTAAAAGAACCTTAATCGAACTTCCATTTCTCAAACATTTTTTCATCAATCTCTCTTTATTTCAGATGCAAAAAACAGTGACTAAAAAAATTTCCAGCGAACATTTTGTCGATAACCATTAGTCGATGGACCAATATTTCGTGGACCAGTTGTCGTTGGACCAGTTATTGTGGAACCGTTTTGAAGAATAGTGAAATGGTTTATATGTTTTGAAAGTATAGATCTATAACTGCGATGTTGCTTTATTTTAATAGGTGCCAGGAGTTCTTTTTATCAAAATAATGCATCATGACAAGCAGCATTACGTTGGAACTTATGAATATTACGCGATCAGGTCGAAATATTCACCAGGAACTTTAGCTAGCATCAATTAAGTTCTTCTTCAGTTGACATGGCTCCAGAATAAAGAAGGCAAGAAAGTCCAATTCTACAATATTTAGAAGGCTTGAATAAATCATCACAAAAGACAATTGCTTTTGTGGGACTAATTTCTGAGAAAAAATTTTGAAGAAATATTCTTGAAACTTGAAAGATGTGAAGTTTCACTTGTATTGATCAGTCAAAGAGAACGTTTCTACACATGCATGTTGCTTTCAAATGGAAATCATCCATGCTGAAGAAAAGTCTTACGCCTGCAATTCAAATTATGCGAAGAAACAAGTGCACACTCAGGTGATTCAAGACCGTATGCGGACGTTTCGTCAACGGACGATTCGTCCACGGACGATTCGTCACAAAGAATATATTGAATAAATCCAGCTTCCGTTAAGACTCACGTTCAAATAATCGTCCCAACTTCTATTTCAGCAAGAACTATGCTACGCAGATCCAACTTCCATTTTCGAAAGAATTTGTTTCATCATGCCAGCTTCTATTTAAGCAAAAACTAGGTTTTTACATCCAATTTCCGCTAAAAACTAAATATTTTCACCAAAAACTTCTCTTTAAGCTATGAAATCTTTCCGATCAATCCCACTTCTATGTCAGGATAACATATTTTCATTAATCCCGCTTTCACGTTACAAGAATTCTTTTCATCAATCTATTTTTACTCAACCACCGCTAGACGAATCGTCCGTGGACGAATCGTCCGTGGACGAATCGTCCGTGGACGAAACGTCCGCGAACCATTCTAGCAACTCCTATGAGGAAACTAACAACACTGTAACCATGCAAATACCAGTTACATGGAAAGTCATATTATACCGAAATACACTGGTTGCCAGTGCAATTGGAAACATTTAGTGGAGAAACACCATGCAAACTTGTAGAAGCAAAATCAAAGATCATTTATTCTACTTATTCATGAAGACGCAAGTATGAGAACCCTTGAAGGAAACAAATTCTACAAATGCAAGTTATGCCAGAAATCATTTACTCGAGGTGGTAATCTGAAAGTGCACATGAGAATCCATACTGGGGAGAAACCACACAAATGCAAATTATGTCAGAAATCATTTACTCAAGGCAGTAATCTGAAAACACACATGAGAATCCATTCTGGGGAGAAACCATACTCCTGTAAGGTATGTCAGTCATCATTTACTCAAGGTGGTGATCTGAATGTGCACATGAGAATCCACACTGGGGAGAAACCATACAAATGTCAGTTATGTCAGAAATCATTTACGCATGGTAATAATCTGAAAAAACACATGAGAATCCATTCTGGGGAAAAACCATATAAATGTATGTTCTGTCAGAAATCATTTACAAGAAATGGTGATCTGAATGTGCACATGAGAATCCATACTGGTGAGAAATCATACAAATGTCAGTTGTGTCAGACATCATTTACTACAGGTAGTCACTTAAGAAGACATTTCAGAACCCATACTGGGAAGAAACCACACAATTGTAATATATGTCAGAAATCATTTACAAGAAGTGGTGCTATGAATGTGCACGTGAGAACCCATACTCGGGAGAAACCCTACCAATGCAATTTATGTCAGAAATCATTTACTCGGGGTGGTGATCTGAAAGTGCACATGAGAATCCATACTGGTGAGAAACCATACAAATGTCACTTATGCCAGAAATCGTTTGCTAAATTTGGTAGTCTGAAAATGCACATGAGAATTCATACTAGCGAACATACGCTCATTTGTGAGATTTGTGCAAGAGGATTCATCCGACTTTGTAGTCTAACAAAACATATAAGATCTCATACGAACGAGAGGCAACACAAATGCGAGAAGCCATTTCGAAAGGGCAGTTCTTCAACTAAGCAGCCAGAAATACATCCTCAGGGTGCCGAAATCATGAAAATTGAATCCATTGTTCAATTCATAACATTAGACCTACGTAGCGGAGACGTTATGGATAAACCAAATGACCGGCTCTCATGGAACACGCATTCGGATTCCAAAGAGGCAACAAGCACCCTTCTTAAAAGTAGCAAAGCCAAATCACCTGAGGATGCAAAACGATACCTGGAAAGACATTTTGGATGTGGTGTATGCAGTGAAATGCTTGAAACTGAGATGGAATTTCTTGAACATTGTTCTAGCCATCGCCTTTCCCTACCGGACGACTTGTTTCTCAACCTCTGCTGATTTGTAGTTTTCAACAGGTGTCTTGAAGGTTGAGGATTAACAACAATCATTTACATTAGATGTTATTAATAGGCTACATTTCGTTGTGGACATAACATATCCACTGACATCTTTTTACAGCTACCATGGAATATGTCTTCGGATTCCAATGAAGCAACAAGTCCGCTTCTAAAAAATGACAAAATCAAATCTCCTGAGCATTCAAAACCGTACCTGGAAAGATCTTTTGGATGTGGTATATGCATTGAAATGCTTGAAATTGAGAAGGAATTTCTTGAGCATTGTTCTGGCCATCGTTTTTCCCCACCTGACGACTTATTTCTTGACTTGTGCTGAGATGTAGTTTTCAACACGTGTGGCTGAATGTTGAGCATTGACAACAATCATTTAATATAAAATTTCGTTGTGGGCCTAACATACATGCTTAAATATTTTTGATGGTTATCATTTTAACCCCAAAATTGTTTTGCATCACGCATTTGTAGACTTTATGTAAGGTATCAGAGAGCTCCACCTATAAAGGCTAGATTCACATTATGTCAAAATAATGAAAGGTGAATCTTCTTATTGGTATGCAGTGCTGCAGCAATTGGCTTGTAAAGTTGCGATGATTTTGTTGTTTTATTATTTCATTCTTGACTTTATTGCAGTTGTTAGAAATTATATAAAATCCCATTCGTAGCCTATATTGTGCACAAGGGCGCCGCGCCCGCAGACATTTTTGCACGAGGGGCTAAACACAATAATTATTTAATCTCACGGTTAAATTTTTAACAAGAGTTTTAAAATACAAAGCGGATGATTAAGAACATGGACATTTTTACAGGGGTTTTTGAAATATAAATTTCATAGTTTCACACTGTGTATCGCTGGCATTATTGGCTTTTTAGTGCAGAGAAATTTGTTCAAAAACAAAAAGTAGTTAAAATACTTTAAAATAAGAAAATCAATTTTTCGTGGGGGCAAAGGCGGGCGCCCATGATATTGAAATGTGCATGCTTCTAAGCATTTGTAAGAAGGCTATTGCATCACTAAAACTGTACTTGTATTTCACATTATTCTTACAACTTAAATTGAAATTACTGCAACAAATTCTAATCATTACTTGGACAATAAAAACGCGATTGATAGTGAAATAGGAAAAAAATTTGATAGTTCATCCAGCCTCTGGTTTTACGGTTACAATTTGTATAAAACAATGATTTCGTTGCTCATCCAACTTCTACTTCTGTTAATTAAAATGCTCATCCAGCTTGTCATCATGCTTTCATCGTTCATTCAACTTCCAGTTTACGGAAATAAAATATCTCTGAAGTGCTATACGGCTTGGGATTCAGGGATATGCGTGCGGGGAGAAGTCGGGCTCGAAAAAATGTAGATAAATAAATAAATGTCTAACTATGAAATCTAAATTAGCCCATTTATAACTCTTATTATCGTTTAGTCGTTCGGTGGGTTTTGAATTTCAAGAGGCGTTACAAGAAGTGCACCAACAAGTAAACTTAGAATCTCAAGTATTCACCAGATGACAGAAGAGAACTTCCTCAATCCATCTTTGTTACTGTATTATCAACGAGCACTGATGGAATCACTCGCCATTTTGTACGGATGGAAGGTTAAGTCCGATTTTCGTTTAAACACAATTTGTCGATGCGATAAATGGTCAGCTCTTAATTTATATATTTGTGTCTAAGTGTTCGCTAACACGTTTACACCGAATTTAATTATTTGACAATTCGTTAGCCATCGTTTAAGCGAATTTAATTATTGGTCATTGTACCCATGGGTTTTAGCGACGATTGCCTCCAGGTTTGGTTAAGAAAGTTTATGAAATTTAATTGTTATTTGGTAAACGTGTATTTTAGTATGGTAAATTATTCGCCATTGCATGGGTTTCAGCATTAGTGGAGTACCAGTCGGATTGACGAAAAGAGTTCTTTCGGTACTTGTGAGTTTTACGACCCCAAAACTTAAAATTTCGATGAAAAATATTTTCCGACGAAATAGAAGCGGGATTTCTCACGTGAGGGTCGGTTACGGCTCAGGTTAGGCGCCTTGAGGGTCGGTTAGGGCTAGTGTTAGGGTTAGTGCAGTCATTATGCTGAAATTGAAGCTGGAATGATAAACAATAATTATCAATGAAATAGAAGTTACATTGATGAAAAATATTCACTTACGAAATAGGGATTCATGGAACAAATTGTTGCATAAATAAAAGCTGGACGAATTAAAAGAATTCTCGGCAAACTAGAAGTTGGATTTATTCAACATAACAACGCTGCAACGTTACTTCTTGGGGTCGCAAAACCCACAAGTACCGTTCTTGCTAAATAGAAGTCGGATTGATGAAATTAATTTATACTAAAATCGAAGTGGGATTTATGAAAATGATCTCGCTTAAATCGAAGCTGGAGTGACGAGCAATAATTTTAAGTTAAATAAAAGTTATGTTGATGAAAAATATTTGCTGACGAAATAGAAGCGGGATTTATCAAACTAATTCTTGCCTAAATGGAAGCTGGATCGATGAAAAGGATTCTCGCCAAACTAAAAGTTGGATTGATTAAAAATAGCAATGCTGCAGCGAGCGAATAATTTACCATACTAAAATACACGTTTACCCCGACTTATATTTAGAAAGAATTATTTTCGTCAATCGGACTTGTATTCGACCAACGCTGAAACCCATGCATTGGCGAATAATTTACGACGCTAAAGTCCACGTTTACCAAAACGTGGTAGAATGTATTGCGTATAAGTGGTTGTACTATAAAACGGTGGTCCTAAGTCCGAAAAGGAAACTGGATTGATGAAAAGGATTCATACTAAAGAAGAAGTCGGATTGATGGAAAATAATTGTGATTTTTGCTTCATAGATATTCATTCAGGAATTTAATTCACTGTTATGAAATGGCAAATTGGAGAAATAGTGAAATTCGGTAAGGCGATATTTTGTCCTACCCGGGGGGGTGGGAATTGTCCGTGGGGGTGGGTTTGTCCAGGGGTTTCTTGTCCTACAACTCACCTCCGAAGGGTTAAGATAGCGTAGAGAAGGCCCTAATGAATAACACACTGGCGTAGAGTGCGAGAGGTAGCGAGTTTGAGCCCTTGTTGTGTGGACATGCTTTGTAGGCTGCTATTAGCGCCGATTATTATTGCACGCTGTATGTTCAAGTATGTTACTCTCTAAAAAGGTCAAAAACAGCCTGATGGAATATCGTGCAATATCAGACAGGATTATCTATGTCAGGATGAGAACAGCGCCCGTCAACATAAGCTTGTACCAGATATATGCACCGACGTCTACGGTGCCGGAAGAAACAAAGAATGGATTCTATCTACAGCTGGAGCAGGAAATCAAAAGGGCGCAGAAAAAAGATATCTTATTAGTAATGGGCGACTACAATGCCAAAGTTGGAGGAAATCTGGAGGAGGAGGTGGGAGGACGTTTCGGACTTGGAGATATGAATGAAAACGGAGAGAGAGTGGTTAACTTCTGCCTGGAAAATAAGCTGGTGATTGCAAACACCATGTTTGAACATCACGAGAGAAGGATGTACACGTGGAACTCGCCGGATGGGCATACGAGAAACCAAATTGACTATATTATGCTCTCAAAAAGATTTCGTAAATGCGTACTGAACTCGAGAGCTTACCCTGGGGCGGACTGTGGATCGGACCACAACCTGGTGGGAGCGGAGCTAAAACTGAGATTTAGGAAACATGGGAGAACAGAACACAGAATTGTATATGATCTGGACAAATTGCAGGACAATGACGTTAGGGAAGGCTACACAGTGGAGGTGAGCAACAGTTTTGAGACTCTCCTGGGTTGTGAGGAAGAGAAAATCCAAATGAACTATGGGAGGATATCAAAGAAGAAACGAAAAACATCGCAGAGAGATGGCTGGGGAGGAGAAAGAAAAGAAAGAACAAGCCATGGATGACAATGGAAACCTTGAAGTTGGTAGAGACAAGAAGAAATCTGAAACCGGGGAAAGATAGAAATGAAGAAGGCAGGAGAGCATACGCAGAAGCAAAAAGTGAAGTACAAAGAAACATCAGGGTGGATAGAAAAGAATGGCTGAAGAAGCAATGCGAGGACATTGAAGATGGCATGAAAAGAGGAAACACAAAAGTGGCTTTTGATGTGATAAAGAAACTCCGGCAAAACGTGATGCCTAAACAAAGGAATATTGCAGATGAAGCAGGAAGGCTACTGTCGGACATGGAGAGCATAAAAACGAGATGGAGACAGTATACAGAAGAGCTATACAGGGACAGGGAGGAGGATGAAGATGAGAGGGAACACACGGAGGGGAATGAAGTGGGGAGCGGAGAGAGGACAGCGCCGATACTGGTGGATGAAGTCAGAGATGCAATCAGGAGGCTGCCAAAGGGGAAGGCAACGGGAGTCGACGAACTGCCGGCGGAATTATGGAAGGTGGATAGCGAGGAAATTGCTGCGGTCTTCTGCAAGCTATGCAACAAGATACTGGAAACGGAGGAGTGGCCTGAGGACTGGATTAAGTCAATCTTCGTTGCGATTCCGAAAGTTAAGGGAACAACAAAATGTGAGGAGCACAGAACTATTGCCCTGATCAGCCATGCCAGCAAAATAATGCTCAGAGTTCTGCTTGGCAGGATGCAGAAGACGGCGGATGAGGAGCTATCAGACGTACAGATGGGATTCAGGAAGGGAGTGGGCACAAGAGATCAGATTTTCAATCTACGAGTCATCATTGAGAAAGCAAGAGAACATCAAACGCCTCTGTATATAGCCTTCATAGACTATAAGAAAGCTTTTGACTCGGTGAAGCATGGAAAACTTTGGACAGTGCTGAAAGAAATGGGAGTGGACAGTCAAGTAGTGAAGGTGTTCAAAAGCCTGTACGACAACCAGCAGGCAGCGGTCCGCATAGACAAGGAAATCACTGAATGGTTTAGGACTGGGAAGGGGGTGAGGCAGGGCTGCCTGATATCACCTTTGTCATTCAACGGGTACTCAGAGAAGGTGATGAGAGAGTCTGCAGATTTGCTTAGCTGGATCGGAGTAACAGTAAGCGGACGGACAATAAACAACTTGAGATACGCGGACGATATCGTACTCGTCGCTACATCAAAGGAAGCGCTCCAGCAACTAATGGACAGAGTGAATGAAACATCTAAGAAATATGGGCTGGAAATGAATATCAAGAAAACAAAAGTCATGGTAGTGAGCAGAAATCGAGAGAAGATAGTGATAACATGTAATGGAGGAATCTTGGAGCAAGTGGAGTCGTTCCGTTACCTGGGCGCCATAGTGGAGGAGAGTGGAGACGGAGGTAGGGAAATAAGAGCTAGACTGGGGATGGCGCGAACAGCCATGGGGTCTTTGACTGCGCTGTGGAAGGATAGAGCAATTGGAAAAGGATTGAAGCTAAGGCTTATGGGGTCATTGGTGTGGCCAGTGGCGCTGTATGGCTGTGAAACGTGGACGCTGAGGGTGGAGGACAAAAGGAGAATAACAGCATTTGAGATGACAACATATAGAAAGATGCTGAGAGTCAGCTGGAGAGAGTTCAGAACGAACGAATCTATACTGGAAGAGATACAACCGGAACGGCGCCTGCTGGAGGTGGTGAGAGCAAGGAAGCTGAACTATTTCGGACATATGATTCGAGCAGACAAGCTGCCGGCGTTCATATGTCAAGGCTATGTGGATGGAAAAAGGGCACGAGGAAGGCCAAGAAGAAGATGGATGGATGACGTGGAGGAGTGGATGGGAATGGCGATGGTGGACTGTGTGAGGACCGCGAGGAATAGAGAGCAGTGGAGGAGGATGACGTCGTCGACTCTGATCCCCGATCCGCAGCAATGAGGATGGGCACGACGACGACGATGTATGTTCAGCTAGTATATAGTTAAGATTTGTGTATTCTGTTATGATTATCTGAGTTCCTGTAAATTGTTTCAACTGCATAATTGTACACTGTAACCGGTTGCGATCTGTCAACCGGCTTGTTGATTAAACGAAAATTATTATTTATAAGCTAGATCATGGCAAAGTTCTTCTTTAACTCTTCCGCAGCTAAGTTGTTTTTCATAAATATAGTCATAATTTGTTGATATATAGAAAAACACATAAAGTCCGTGGATATATTAACATGTCTTATATCATTTTGTTCGTATTTGATTCCTCAACAATATTCTGTCTTGAAATAGCAGATCAATTGACGTGTTTGCCTTAAAATTTATAAATATATTAAATATTTAAAAAATATTTTTTTTATTTATAACATTAAAAATTAATTAATAAAATTCTGAACAAACTATAATTAATGCAAATACTGCTAAATGTAGCTACTTGCATGACAAGCTTGTAGAAAACAGCGAAAGGCTAAAAAGTTGTGAATTTTATTTTTAAATGATTTTATATTAGCCTACTTCCACTTAGAAGATAATGACATCGACAAAATATTAGGTCGGCAGCGATGTCGCCGTATTTCTATCCCAAAAAGTCCAAACATAAATAATTTCTTTATAGATCCTTTACAGAATTTGCCTGACTGATAAATTTTATGTTTCTAATTAGGCTAAAATATCTAAATAAATAAAATAACTACAGAGAAGTGATCAAATGAGCTAATGTTTTTCCAAATCTATGATGAAATCGGCGTGGTCTGATGGACGGGCGGTAAATGTGCGGTTTTCAAATCCCGAAACCTTTACATCATCTAGAATATTTTGCTTCAGACCTTATTATAGCATTTGTTGAACAATATAAATCATTTTGTCCGTACTTGGCTGATGAAAAGACATAATTACAGCGAAGTGGTCAACGGCCAAGAATACGCAGGCACGGACGAAAGTATACAAATGGCTGGATGTAAACTTTCACAAACTTACGGCCATAATTTTCGTTTATAACTTCACCAAACCATTGGGGAAAACCTATGTTAGGGTATTTTCTGATCCGTCTGCATGTCCGCAATCGAAATATATAAATAGATTTCTAAATATATATAGATTATCCAACAAACGGGTGCGTTTTTGTTGTGCGGTCACAATCGACCCCATTCGCCGCGAAAGAGTTAATGCAAACCTGGCTAAATAATTAATTATTCATTGCAAGAGAAGTGCTCACAACCCCCCCCTCCCCCACAGTAGACAAATAAAACTTTCTTGTGGTGAGAGAGGAGTGATTGAGGAGTTCTGTACATGGAACAGAGCACCCAAGGAGGTCATTCCAGTTCCTGAGGTGAGGATGAGCACTTGTCTCATGCTACTAGATTACGTACTTACTTATCGAGAAGGTATGATTCTGCTTAGTGTGCGCTTATTCGTTTATTTCCAATAATAAGAGACAAACACTGTAACCTATGTAAAAGTACATTGACGATATTGACAGTATGTCTACTTAGCACCTATTGTTAAGTTTCTTAGTAAATGTTTTGTGTATTAAACATTCCTGGGATAAATTTCGTTGAGTCTTTATAGATGGGCCAATATCCTGAGCCATTTGCAGTTATACAACGGATCTATTGTTCTGGCAATGGAAGTCATTCTGACTTTTATATGCTGTGAGGAATAATGAAATGGTTTTTATATGTTTTTGAAACAATCTATTTCTGATATGTTGCTTCATTTTTACAGGTGCCTGGAGTTCTTTTATCAAGAGCATGATGACAAGCTACATTTTGTTGGATCAAAATGTTGTGAAAGAGCCTCGCTCTCAATGATCTTCATCAGGTTGAAATATTAACTAGGAACTTTAATTACTGCATCAACAAATAATTTCCTCTTTAGTACGTATAGATCCTGAATAACGAAGCAAGAGAGTCCATTCTACAAAAGGTGTGAGGCTGGAATATTTCATCACAAAATACAATTGCTTTCTGTGGACTAATTTCTGATGAAATTCGAAAAGTATATATTTTCATCAGCACTTGAAAGATGTGAAAGTTTCTCTTGCAATGATCGGCTGAAGAGAACGTGTCTAAACGTCCGTGTTGCTTTCAAATGGAATTAACTCAAGTTGATGAAAAGTCTTTAAAATCCTGCAATTCAAATTGTGCAAAGAAAAGGTGCACACTCTGGTGATTCATGACAGCTGAAACCAACCAATTTGGTGAAAAAACAAATTTCGTCACAAATCGCACGACACAGGTGAAATTCCAGCAACTCCTATGAGGAAACATAGTCCAGTCACTTCAGTGTAACCATACAAATACCAGTTACATTGAAAATCATTATATACTGAAATACATTGAATAACGGAGAAACACCATGCAAGCAACAGAAATGTCAAAGATCATTTTGACTAAATATTCATAAGAATGCTTGTATTAAGATCTATGCTGGAAAACTCTACAAATGTCGGTAATGTCAAAAAATAATTTATTAATGGAAGCAACTTCAGGTGGTGGTCTGAAAGTGCACCAGAGAATCCATACTGGGGAGAAACCACACAAATGTCATTTATGTCAGAAATCATTTACTACAGGTAGTCACTTAAGAACTCATTTGAGAACCCATACTGGGGAGTACCCATACAAATGCTGCTTATGTCAGAAATCATTTACTAGAGCTGATGGTCTGAAAGTGCACATGAGAATCCATACTGGGGAGAAGCCATACAAATGTCATTTGTGTCAGAAATCATTTACTACTGGGAGTCATTTCACAACTCATTTGAGAACCCATACTGGGGAGAAACCATACAAATGTCGTTTATGTCAGAAATCATTTACTACTGGCAGTCACTTAACAACTCATTTCAGAACCCATACTGGGGAGAAGCCACATAAATGCAAGTTATGTCAGAAATCATTTGCTACAGGTAGTCAGTTAAGCACTGATCTGAGAACCCATGCTAAAGATTACCCATATAAATGTAAGTTATGTCAGAAATCATTTACTAGAAGTGATTACTTAAAAGTCCACATGAGAATCCATACTGGGGAGAAACCATACAAATGTGAGTCATGTCAGAAATCATTTACTATGAGTTGTAATTTGAAAGTGCACATGAGATTCCATACTGGGGAGAAACCATACTTGTGTGTGTTTTGTCACACATCATTTACTACATGTGGTCACTTAAGAAAACATTTGACAATCCATACTGGGGAGAAACCATACAAATGTATGTTATGTCCAAAATCATTTGCTACAGGTGATGGTCTGAAAGTGCACATGAGAACCCATACTGGGGAGAAACCATACAAATGTATGTTATGTCCAAAATCATTTGCTACAGGTGTTTGTCTGAAAGTGCACATGAGAACCCATACTGGGGAGAAACTATACAAATGTCAGTTATGTCAGAAATCATTTGCTAGAGGTGATAGTCTGAAAATGCACATGAGAACCCATACTGGGGAGAAACCATACAAATGTCAGTTATGTCAGAAATCATTTTCTAAAGTTTGTGCTCGGAAAACGCACATGAGGATCCATACTTTGGACAAACCATACCTATGTAAGTTTTGTCACAAATCATTTACTCAGGTTAATAATCTGAAAGTGCACATGAGAATTCATACTGGGGAGAAACCATACAAATGCCAGTTATGTCAGGCATCATTTACTACAGGCAGTCAATTAAGAAAACATTTGAGAACCAATACTGGGGAGAAACCATATAAATGTAAGTTATGTCAAAAATCATTTACAAACGGTTGTGTCTTGAAAGTGCACATGAGAATCCATACTGGGGAGAAACCAAACAAATGTCATTTGTGTTATAAATCATTTACTGCAGGTGATGATCTGAAAACGCACAAGAAAACTCATACTTGTGAAAAACCGTTCATTTGTGAGATTTGTGAAAGAGAATTTCTCTGTCTTGGAAGTCTAAAGAAACACAAAAGATCTCATACGAACGAGAGGCAACACACATACGATAAGCCTGCTTGTAATGGCAGTTCTTCAACTCAGAAACCAGGAATACATACTCAGGGTGTCGAAACAATGAATAGTGAATCCATTGGTGACCAATCTGTTCAATTCATAGCATTAGGCCGACGTAGCGGAGAAGTTGAAGAACCAAAAGACAGGCTGTCATGGAACATGCTTTTGGATACCAATGAAGCAGCAAGTCCTCTTCTAAAAAGTAACAAAGTCAAATCACCTGAGAATTCAAAACCGTACCTGGAAAGATCTTTTGGATGTGGTATATGCAGTCGTATGTTTGAAATTGAGAAAGAATTTCTTGAGCATTGTTCTAGCCATCGTTTTTCCCCACCTGACGACTTATTTCTAGGCGTGTGCCGATTTGTAGTTCTCAACACGAGTGGCTGAAGTTTGACGATTGACAACAATCATTTATAAAAGTAAATAATACATTTACTTGTGATCATAAGATGCATACTGACATATTTTTGATTGGTTACATTTTGACTCTAAAATTGTTTTGTATCAGGCATATTCTGACTTTGTACAAGATATTACAAGTCTCCATCTCTAATAACTAGATTTGCATATTGTCAAAATAATGCCAAGTGAATCTTCTTGTTGGTGAACGCTGTGATGATTGACTTTGCTAATAGTTATTGTTTAGAGAGAAGAATGGTTGATTAAAATAACTGTTGCTTGAGCAGAAGTTGGATTGATGAAAAGCTGGAGTGATTAAAGTAATCCTTGCTAGGCAGAAACTGGATTGATAATTTAAAGAATTTGTATGTTAAATGTTAGAAGAAAAGGTTTCTTGAGTAACCATTATGTTCTGCTAAAGATGTACTCGGAAGGATAAATGCCGATGTTATACCCCTGCCAAAGATGATCGTGGTAAAGGATGACGGTGTCACGACAACTGGTCTTCAGACAACTGATCCAGTGCTTGAGAAATTAAATCTGGATGATGGTTCTTTTACAGGTGAAATAGAAGCTGGATTGACGAAAATAATGCATAATAAATAAAAGCTGGATGAAGAATTTTTATATCTGAAGTAGAAGCTGGGTGCATGTTAAAATAGGTTCCACGACAACTCGTCTACCGACAACTCGTCTAACGACAAGTCGTCTCCGGACAATTGGTCTAACGACAAGTGGTCTACTGACAATTGGTTTTGCTTAAATGGAAGCTGTATTGATGATTTTCATTCATGTATTCCAACATGCACCCATTTCTGCTTCAAATCTAAAAATACCTTCATCCAGCTTCTATTTCTCGCCTGTTATTTTAGTCAATCCAGCTTTTATTTCATATATAAAAATACCCTCATCCAGCTTCCATTACTTAAGCGGTTTTCTTATCAATCCAGCATCCATTTCAGATCTAGAAATACCTCCATCCAGCTTTTATTTATCATGCATTATTTTCGTCAATCTAGCTTCTATTTCACCTGTAAGAGAACCATCATCCAGATTCCTTTTCTCTTGCGTTTTTTCATCAATCCAACCTCCATTTCACTTCTAAAAACTATCATCCAGCTTACATTTCTCAAGCGCTGGATAAGTTGTCAGTAGACCAGTTGTCGTTAGACGAATTGTCCTTAGACCACTTGTCGTTAGACGAGTTGTCGTTAGACGAGTTGTCGTGACACGTGCCGTTAAAATATATGAATGAAAATCGCCAATGCAGCTTCCATTTAAGCTCAAAAAAACGTTTTCATAAATCCAGCTTCTATTTCATGAATACGAGTTGTGTGTAGACCAGTTGTTGTTGGACCTGGCGCGTGCGCATGCAATTAAGCCAGTTTGGTTAGCTGTTCTTGCTTCCAGCTATCGACTAGTTGCATGGCTGACTGAATCGTAATCACTATTGCAAATAATTATAGCGCCGCTTCAAGAGAAACTCCTCAGTGGGTTTCCTGACCTGATAGCACGATGCCATGATTGAAAGGATACTTTTCAAACAATTGCGAAGGAAGGGGGAGTATGAACGGCTTTATCACTCTGTGGTGTTACTTGTGCGTCGAGTAAACGAGTAAGCCACTACGGCCTGCACCATCACCGGTTAAGAAGAAAAGCTAAGCCATTTATCCGCATAACCTTGACAGAACGGTTGCTACCATCTGTATAAACAGTGTTACTGTCTTGAGCCATCCGTTTTGAAGCACGCATGCTTTATGCAATTGCGGTGATGCACAGACTAGTCTTGCAGTCGCACTGTCGCAGACTTTCAAAATCACGTGATGCAAGCAGGCCTTTAGCCTAGTGCTACAATATCAGCAACTCTAAGTTCATCGATTTGTATTAACCTTTCGCTCATATACATGTAACTTCTTGTGACCATTTATTTATTTATGGACCAGCAACCTTGCGCCTGTATGAATATCAGCCGCATACATATAGGCCTATATTGCGGTATCTTTGGTATATGCTGTGGTGGGGTACAGGGTTGAGAATTTTCACACCAAAAATACCATCCAATGCCCATGGGCGCCCGCACATAGGGGCAAGGGTGGGGCACTTTCCCCACCCCCTGGAAAATTGAAACTTATTTTTCTAACTGCTACTTTTGGGTTTTTAACCAATTTTTCGCATTGAAGCATTAATGATACGAACGATACACACAGTAAAAGTCAGAAATCTATGTTTAGAAAGGTTTGGGTCCGCTATTCCGAGGGTCCAGTATTCCGAGGGTCCACTATTCCGAAGGTCCACTATTCCGAAGGTCCGCTATTCCGAAGGTCCACTATTCCGAAGATTGTACTGTTATACGCCTATTATGATAAATCAGTCAGGTTTGGGTCCATTATTCCGAAGGTCCACTATTCCGAACCCTAAACCTAACCCAAACTCACCGTAAACCAATAACCACCAAAGATACAAAACAAAATACAGCGGATATTCGGAATAGTGGACCCTCGGAATAGTGGGCCTTTACAGTAATCTCCGAACTTATGAAGCTCGAGGATTTTTAGTCAACGGAGTAATTTGAGAATGGGAGTGATAATAATGATTGTGCTTGGGTTCCCGTCCTGATGACACCACGGGCTAGTAAGGTGCGGGTTAGTTACAGACGTTTGAGGTTTTTGGATTCGAGGTTGAGGAAAAGAGAATTGCAGTAGTCGTGCTTTGAGCAGGAATCATTATTCATCAACCTTAAATATTACAAGCTGTGCCCGGCCTCGCGATGCTGTGGCTGAAAAGACCGTTCAACCCTCCCTTTCTACCTCTCTTACCCTGCTTCCCTCACTCCCCCTCACCTCCACATCCCACTCCACCACACACATCTCCTCCTCCCAGTTCCATCTCCCTCCCTCTCTCCTTCCATCCATCCCTCCGTCCATTCCGCTGCCGCCCTGCACCCCTCCCTCCGTCCCATCCCCTCCGTCTTTCCTCTCCCCTCATCTCCTACCCTCCCCTTCCACCTCCTCCTCCCCTCTCTTCCTCCTCCCCTGCCCCTCCACTCGGCCGAATTCGCGGAGGCAAGGTTGTGTGAAAATTGATATCGAAATCGCTCGAATCGAATGCAAAATTGTGCGAAAGGATTGCGCTTTAAAAAAAGCATTTACAAAAGCGATCGTATTTGAAATTGGTAAAATTTTGAAAGGAATCGGTCAAAAGCTTTCCGAGATCCTTGATTAAATGCAAACTTTTTACATTTTTTTTATATACTATTACTAGCTGAACCCGGCCACGCGTTGCTGTGGCTAAAAAGAGCGTCCAACGATCCCTCCCTGCCTCCATTCCACCTCCCTTCCCCCGCACCACCCCGCTTACCCTCCCCTCTCCCTTCCCATCCACTATCCTCTTCTTTCCCCTTTCCCCTTTTCATCTCCTCCCCTTCCCTCCCTACCCCCTCTTCCCCTTACCTCCTCCCATCCCCTCTACCTGCTCCCGTCCCTATCCCCCTCCCTTCCCCTCCACATCCCACTCCACCATACACATCTCCCCTCCCAGTTCCATCTCCCTCCCTCTCTCCCTGCATCCCTCCCTCCTCCATCCCTCCCCTCCGCTCCCTCCCCTCCCCTCCCTCTTCGTCCCGCTCTCTTCCTCTACGTTCCTCCCTCACACCGAGGGTGAAGGAAGGAGGTAGGGAGGAGAGAAAGAGAAGGAAGGGAGACAGAGGGACGGACGGAGGGAGCGAGGGAGGGAGATATGGAGGGAGGGAGCGAGAGAGGGAGAGAAGGAGGTATGAAGGGAGGGAGGGAGGGAGGGAGTATGAATATATAACAATCTTCGGAATAGTGGACCTTCGGAATAGTGGACCTTCGGAATAGTGGACCTTCGGAATAGTGGACCCTCGGAATAGTGGACCCTCGGAATAGCGGGCCGTTACCGTTCTGAAATCTCTGTAGAAATAAACATGCTCTTAATTTTCTGCCTTGCGTTATCAACATCTTGCGAAAAGCTGGAACAATGACCACTGGCTGTTAACCCTCCGGCAGGCGCCCTTGCAAATAGTATTTTTTTAATCGATTATGGCCTAGGCCTACTTGATTGGAATCTCGCTGTCATGCAACCTTTCACAACTGCACAAAATTATGGATCAATGCCAACAATTTGAAATTTCTTTACAGTGCACCGAATTCAATCAGGCCCTACGTCAGATAGATCTGATTATTCACCCTAATTATATAACTCAAGTCTGCTAGGAGCCAGGCTGCAGTTTTTCCTATTTGCATGCTGCCAGTACAGAATCAGTGCAGTCAAACTGTAGAGAACCTTGAATAAAGCTAGTGCTCAGGTTATAACCCCTCGGGGAGTACCACCTAAAACTGCTCAAAAGAATTCATACTACCCCACCCCACACTCAACTGATCCTCATATCCTCCACCTCCCATAACGATATCTGCATTATCAGCTACAGTAACTGCTTTGGCTACCGGACTCGATCGGACCTATTCTGACTAGGCTACCTGTTGAATATCATTCTGACTCAATGCAGCATTTGTGAATAATCTGGAGCTCTGCGATCGGGTTTAGAGTGGCGCTTTAGAAGTTTAGAAATTATTATTACAATATAGAAGTAGCTAGAGGAACACTTGAGCCTTGAAAACTGACATCTAGGCCTACTTTTTGTTCATTTATTCATTCATTCATTCATTCATTCATTCATTCAATGGACTTAGGGGAAAGGCTTGTATTATGGGCCAGTGTGTAATATGGGCCACGACTGTTTCTCCCACCTACCATGTCTGCGGAGAGCTCTTACTGTGGGAAACAATCCGTCCACAGATTTCAACTTCCTATTTTGAATGTGTCCCTATGCTCATAACCTGTGAACGAAATTATAAAATGTTTTAATTTTTATGTCGATTTCTTATAAGAAATTTCAAACTTCAGCAGCTGTTGTGTGGCTTATTATTTGAGTTATACTATGCCCTTTGGTCTCAGAAGGTAGGGAATTTCTTCATCATATAAAAACGCAACAATCTTTATATTTAAAACATTCGTTGATCACACTATAACGGATTTTCCATAAGCATACCAGTGTGTGTAATATGGGCCTGTGATCCAATGTGTAATATGGGCCGGCCCATATTACACATCTCACTCACTGTGCGAGCTCATGGTGGCAACAAATTGCTATGGCGTTCACATGACTTGCCAGCAGACATAGAAAAAGATCTAGTTGAGCACATAGGCCTGCACCTGATGGAATCTAGGTTTTATGGGCTCACACGAGCATCACTGTTGAGTTTGTACCATCCGACGTGAATGAACGTCCCGTGCCTGTGGAGCCATCTCACCAGAACCTGGAAGCGACTGGGATGACTGAACGTCCTGTGCCTGTGTAGCCCTCTCACAAGAACCTGGAAGCGACTGGGATGACTGAACGTCCTGTGCCTGTGGAGCCCTCTCACAAGAACCTGGAAGCGACTGGGATGACTGAACGTCCTGTGCCTGTGGGGCCCTCTCACAAGAACCTGGAAGCGACTGGGATGACTGAACGTCCTGTGCCTGTGGGGCCCTCTCACAAGAACCTGGAAGCGACTGGGATGACTGAACGTCCTGTGCCTGTGGAGCCCTCTCACAAGAACCTGGAAGCGACTGGGATGACTGAACGTCCTGTGCCTGTGGGGCCCTCTCACAAGAACCTGGAAGCGACTGGGATGACTGAACGTCCTGTGCCTGTGGGGCCCTCTCACAAGAACCTGGAAGCGACTGGGATGACTGAACGTCCTGTGCCTGTGGAGCCCTCTCACAAGAACCTGGAAGCGACTGGGATGCAACATCTTACTATGGAACTAGTTGTCCATGATGAATGTGAAAATTAGTCTTGTGTTGATAAAAAAAGCTTGTTTGTGTGGTTATGTGCATTTGTTATGGCGCCCTTCAGGCTCTCTACTCAGAGGCGCTCCCGACTGTATCGGAGTTTCACAATCCCTAGCCTACATGTATTGTGCTCGTGAAACTATTTTTATATATATTTATATATAGCCTATACATGTATATAATTATACATCTATATAAATAAAAATGAAAATTTCCAATAGTTTGTGTAAAGTGTTCTCGAAAAGTACCGCACAGATTGTTTTGAAAATTTAACAAAACCTTCCATTCCTATAGAAGAGTTTCCATTTTGCTTTTTATCCGAAAAAACCCAATATTTTCCACAAAAAGTGAAGTTTGCATTCCGCTCGACCGCCATTTGCAAATTCAACAAAGCCGTAGGGTTGCCAGATTTCCGAAACGCGTTGTCCCGGAATCACGTTGTAAAGTCGCCCAAAAGTCGCGAGACGATCAGGGTTGCCCAAAAATTGCCCAAAAGTCGCGATAGCGCAAATGTCGCTGTCGGCAAGGAACGGTGTGAGGGGGAGGGGAGGGGAGGTCTTTTCTGCCACAGCAACGCGTGGCCGGGTACAGCTAGTTATATATAATGTATGTACATTGTATATAGGCCTAAGCCTATATATATATATATCAATGCAGCATACACCACCGCAACCCACAACAGTAACAGCAGTTCTCTTACATCAGTAGCAGCTTTGCTTAATCTCTACAATGGTGGCTCATATTACACACAGAGTCGTGTAATATGGTCCACTTTACGTATTTAGAAAAAAATTATTAAAAAATTTATTTGAACAGATTAAAGAATAATTTCTTCATATTTGATCACAATTCACGTCAAGTTATGCCTAAAATAAACTATCCAACGCATTCAGCTTCATCTGCACTCTGAAATAGCGAAGTTTCTTAGGGGGCCCATATTAGAAGCCCTTCCCCTACTACAGCGCCGCTTCATGAACGCCCTTTTAGCATCTACTGTTTTATTTTTTACAAATTTCTTCGCACTAAAGAAACTATTCATATCAAAGCTGATACACAAAATGAAACTGAAAAATTTGCATTTAGAAACCTCATTGAAAAATATTCGTGTTCTTAATTTCCAGCTTTGAGTTTTTCAAGCTCTTGCTACTAAAACATTTACGGTAACTGTGTTCATCAAAAAAATTTGCCCCCCCCTGCAAAAATTTCTCCGGGCGCCCACGTTGACAATGCCCAAAATGGTTGTTCTAGGAATACCTGAAAGCATTGTTGCAAATCCATAGCCATCCCATAAGCCTAGTTGTCCGTGAAAACGCTCTTTAACTCTCGAGTGCCCAAGGGGCACTCGAGAGTTAAATTGGATCTAGATGGATGAAAATGTTCTTGCGGAAATCGCAGCTGGATTGATGCAAATGTTCTTGCTTGAATAGGAGCTGGATAGAATAAACTTCTATTGGTGTTTAAATAAAAACTGGACTGATGAGACCAATTTTTGCCAAAATTGAGGCTGGATTGATTAAATGTATTCTAACAATTAGCTACAGGAATAGGCTATTTGCACAGGGTAAGGATTTGTCCAGAGGTTTTGTCCGGATGGTTTTGTCCAGAGGTTTACTGTCCAACACTTCTAAAAATCCGTTAATAAAAGCCCTGGATTACACAGAAATCTATATTATTAGAATGGGAGTGTGCTCAATCAATTGTTTTCACCGTGAATTCACCGGTCATTTAGAATCTAAAATATTCACCAGAGAGCAGGAGAAAACTTTCTCAAACCAGCCTCAATTCCGGACGAGCACTTATGGAATCACTCGCCATTTTGTACAAACGGAGGAGAAAATCCGATTTTCGATTAAACACAATTGTGCGAAAAATGGTCAGCCCTTAAATTATATATTTGTACCGTACCTTTGTGTCCGCTAACACGATAACATCGATTTTAATTATTTGACCTTTCGATCGCCATCGTTAAAGCGAATTTGATTATTCCTGGTTGCATTGATGGGTTTTAGGGGGCACGGACATTACCCCTGGACACCTCCCCCTCGGACAAACCCCCCGGACAAAACCCCTGAGGTACGACAAAAAACCTGGTAGAATGTATTGCGTATAAGTGGTTGGGTTGTAGGACATTTCCCCCCCCTGGACAACCCCCCCCCCGGACAAACCCCCTCGGACAAAAAAACCCCGCACAATCCCCCCCGGGGTCGGACAAAACCCCTGGTAGAACATATTGCGTGAAAGTGTTCGTACTATAAAACTCTCGCTAAATAGAAGCCGAATTGATACAAATAAATTTTACTTAAATGGAAGCTGGATTGATGAAAATAAATTTTACTTAAATGAAGGCTGGGTTGGTACAAATGTTCTTGCTTAAATAGAAGCGGGATTGATGAAAGTTTTCTTCCTTAAATTGGAGTTGGATGGACAAAAATAATTAATTGTCATTTAAATAGAAGTTGGATGAAACGAATTTTTGCATAAATGGAAGCTGAATTGCTGACGATTCATGCTGTCCTAGATTACACCAACGTGTATTAGATTCATATTGGAGTGACTGAACGACACTAACAAGTTATAAGTTCACGTCTGAATGACTGCGACAGGTGTTTACCCGTTTGACACTAATTAGTTGACACATCACGGGGAACTGGATAATTAGCCGAAGTTTAAGCAAACTATAGGCCTACCTGCAGAAGTAGGCTATTTGCGCAGCAAGGAGGGAATTGTCCGGGGGATTAATATCCTAGGCTAAATCAGGGGGAATTGTCCGGGGGTTTTTGTCCGGGGGTTTGTCCAGGGGGAAATGTCCGCACCCCAAGTGATTGTACTATAAAACGGTGGTCCTAAGTATGCAAGTTGGATTGATGAAAAGAATTTCTTGTCTAAAAGGAAACTGGATTGATGAAAAGGTTTCATACTAAAGATGTCTGTTATGTAATGGCAAATCGGAGAAATAATGAAATTCGGCAAGGCGATATTCTGTGCTACCCTGGGGGAATTGTCCGAGGGGTTTTGTCTAGGAGGTTTGTCCAGGGGTTTTGTCCTACAACCCACCTCCAAAGGGTTAAGATAGCGTAGAGTAGGCCCTAATGGATAACACGTTGGCGTAGTGGCGCAGAGTGCGAGAGGTAGCGAGTTTGAGCCCTTTAGGCTACTTGTTGGGCGGACATGCTTTGTAGGCTGCAATTAGCGCCGATTATTGCAGGCTGTGTGTTCAGCTAGTATATAGTTCAGATTTGTGTATTCTGTTATGATTATCTGAGTTCCTGTAAATTGTTTCAAATGCATAATTGTACACTGTGACCGGTTGCTATCTGTCAACCGGCTTGTTGATTAAACGAAAATTATTATAAGCTAGATTATGGCAAAGTTCTTCTTTAATGCAAACCTGGCTAAATTATTAATTCATTGCAAGAGAAGTGCTCCCAACCCCATAGCAGACAAATAAAACTTTCTTGTGGTGAGAGAGGAGTGATTGACGAGTTCTGTACATGGAACAGAGCACCCAAGGAGGTCATTCCAGTTCCTGAGGTGAGGATGAGCACTTGTCTCATGCTACTAGATTACGTACTTACTTATCGAGAAGGTATGATTCTGCTTAGTGTGCGCTTATTCGTTTATTTCCAATAATAAGAGACAAACACTGTAACCTATGTAAAAGTACATTGACGATATTGACAGTATGTCTACTTAGCACCTATTGTTAAGTTTCTTAGTAAATGTTTTGTGTATTAAACATTAATGGGATAAATTTCGTTGAGTCTTTATAGATGGGACAATATCCTGAGCCATTTGCAGTTATACAACGGATCTATTGTTCTGGCAATGGAAGTCATTCTGACTTTTATATGCTGTGAGGAATAATGAAATGGTTTTTATATGTTTTTGAAACAATCTATTTCTGAGATGTTGCTTCATTTTTACAGGTGCCTGAAGTTCTTTTTATCAAGAGCATGATGACAAGCTACATTTTGTTGGATCAAAATTATGTGAAAGCGCCTCGCTCTCAATGATCTTCATCAGGTTGAAAAATTAACCAGGAGCTTTAATTACTGCATCAAGAAATAATATCCTCTTTTGTTCATATGGATCCTGAATAACGAAGCAAGAGAGTCCTATTCTACAAAAGGTGTGAGGCTGGAATATTTCATCACAAAATACAATTGCTTTATGTGGACTAATTTCTGATGAAATTCGAAAAGAATATATTTTCATCAGCACTTGAAAGATGTGAAAGTTTCTCTTGCAATGATCGGCTGAAGAGAACGTCTCTAAACGTCCGTGTTGCTTTCAAATGGAACTAACTCAAGTTGATGAAAAGTCTTTAAAATCTTGCAATTCAAATTGTGCAAAGAAAATGTGCACACTCTGTTGATTCATGACACCTGAAAGCAACCAATTTGGTGAAAAAGCATAAATTTCGTCAGAAATCACACGACACAGGTGAACGTCCAGCAAATCCTATGAGGAAACATAGTCCAGTCACTTCAGTGTAACCATACAAATACCAGTTACATTGAAAATCATTATACTGAAATGACGGAGAAACACCATGCAAGCAACAGAAATGCCAAACATCATTTTGTCTAAATATTCATAAGAATGCTTGTATTAAGATCTATGCTGGAAAACTCTACAAATGTCTGTAATGTCAAAAAATAATTTACTAGAGGTAGCAACTTCAGGTGGTGGTCTGAAAGTGCACCAGAGAATCCATACTGGGGAGAAACCACACAAATGCTGCTTATGTCAGAAATCATTTACTAGAGCTGATGGTCTGAAAGTGCACATGAGAATCCATACTGGGGACAAACCACACAATTGTCATTTATGTCAGAAATCATTTACTACAGGTAGTCACTTAAGAACTCATTTGAGAATCCATACTGGGGAGTACCCATACAAATGTGATTTATGTCAGAAATCATTTAATACAGCCAATGGTATGAAAGTGCACTTGAGAATCCACACTGGGGAGAAACCACACAAATGTCATTTATGTCAGAAATCATTTACTACAGGTAGTCAATTAAGAACTCATTTGAGAACCCATACTGGGGAGTACCCATACAAATGCCGCTTATGTCAGAAATCATTTGCTAGAGCTGATGGTCTGAAAGTGCACATGAGAATCCATACTGGGGAGAAACCATACAAATGTCATTTATTTCAGATGTCATTTACCTCAAGTAGTAACTTAACAACTCATTTGAGAACCCATACTGGGGAGTATCCATATAAATGTGAGTTATGTCAGAAATCATTTACTACAGGTAGCTACTTAAGAACTCATTTGAGAACCCATACTGGGGAGTACCCATATAAATGTGAGTTATGTCACAAATCATTTACTAAAGGTGATGGTCTGAAAGTGCACATGAGAATCCATACTGGAGAGAAACCATACAAATGTCATTTGTGTCAGAAATCATTTATTACTGGTAGTCAATTAAGAACTCATTTGAGAACCCATACTGGGGAGAAGCCACATAAATGCAAGTTATGTCAGAAATCATTTGCTCAAAGTGGTAAACTGAAAGGGCACATGAGAATCCATACTGGGGAGAAACCATACAAATGTCCTTTATGTCAGAAGTCATTTACTACAGGTAGTAACTTAAAAACTCATTTCAGCACCCATACTGGGGAGAAGCCACATAAATGCAAGTTATGTCAGAAATCATTTGCTACATGCAGTGGTCTGAAAGTCCATACTGAGGAGAGTCAATTATGTCACAAGTCATTTACTACAGGTAGTCAGTTAAGAACTCATCTGAGAACCCATGCTCCATATAAATGTCAGTTATGTCAGAAATCATTTACTATGAGTGGCTCTTTGAAAGTGCACATGAGAATCCACACTGGGGAGAAACCATACTTGTGTGAGTTTTGTCAGACATCATTTACTACATACGATCAGTTAAGAAAACATTTGAGAATCCATACTGGAGAGAAACCATACAAATGTAAGTTATGTCAGAAATCATTTACTCGAGGTGATGGTCTGAAAATCCACATGAGAACCCATACTGGGGACAAACCATATAAATGTCAATTATGTCAGAAATCATTTGCTAGAGGTGATGGTCTGAAAATGCACATGAGAACCCATACTGGGGAGAAACCATATAAATGTCAGTTATGTCAGAAATCATTTTCTAAAGTTTTTTCTTGGAAAATGCACACGAAGATCCATACTGAGAAGAAACCATACATATGTCAGTTATGTCAGGCATCATTTACTACAGGCAGTCACTTAAGAAAACATTTGAGAACCAATACTGGGGAGAAACCATACAAATGTAAGTTATGTCAAAAATCATTTACACACGGTTGTGTTCTGAAAGTGCACATGAGAATCCATACTGGTGAGAAACTATACAAATGTCATTTGTGTCAGAAATCATTTACTGCAGGTGATGATCTGAAAATGAACAAGAAAACTCATACTTGCGAAAAACCGTTCATTTGTGAGATTTGTGAAAGAGAATCTCTCCGTCTTGGAAGTCTAAAGAAACACAAAAGATCTCATACGAACGAGAGGCAACACACATACGATAAGCCTGCTTGTAATGGCAGTTCTTCAACTAAGCAGCCAGGAATACATCCCCAGGGTGTCGAAACAATGAATAATGAATCCATTTGTGACCTATCTGTACAATTCATAGCATTAGGCCAACGTAGCGGAGAAGTTGAAGAACCAAAAGACCTGCTGTCGTGGAACATGCATTCGGATACCAATGATGCAGCAAGTCCTATTCTACAAAGTAACAAAGTCAAATCACCTGAGAATTCAAAACCGTACCTGGAAAGATCTTTTGGATGTGGTATATGCAGTGGTATGTTTGAAATTGAGAAGGAATTTCTTGAGCATTGTTCTAGCCATCGTTTTTCCCCACCTGACGACTATTTTCTTGGTCTGTGCCGATTTGTAGTTCTCAACACGAGTGGCTGAAGGTTGACGATTTACAACAATCATTTATAAAAGTAAATATTACATTTATTTGTGATCATAAGATGCATACTGACATATTTTTGATTGGTTACATTTT
Source organism: Lumbricus rubellus (assembly GCA_945859605.1). Lineage (NCBI taxonomy): Eukaryota > Metazoa > Annelida > Clitellata > Crassiclitellata > Lumbricidae > Lumbricus > Lumbricus rubellus. Next base: position 2,209,686 of record OX243819.1, read on the forward strand.
GACTCTAAAATTGTTTTGCATCAGGCATATTCTGACTTTGTACAAGATATTAATAAATCTCCATCTATAAGAACTAGATTCGCATAATGTCAAAATAATGCCAAGTGAATCTTCTTATTGGTGAACGCTGCGATGATTGACTTTGCTAATAGTTATTGTTTAAAGAGAAGATTGGCTGATTAAAATAACTGTTGCTTGAGCAGAAGTTGGATTGATGAAAGTAATCCTTGCTAAGCAGAAACTGGATTGATAATTAATTTAAAGAATTTTTTATGTTAAATGTCAAAGGAAAAAGTTTCTTGAGTAACCATTATGTTCTGCTGAAGATGTACTCGGAAGGATAAATGCCGATGTTATACCCCTGCCAAAGATGATCGTGGTAAATAATGACGGTGTCACGACAACTGGTCTACAGACAACTGATCCAGCGCTTGAGAATGGAAAAATGGATGATGGTTCTTTTACAGGTGAAATAGAAGCTGGGTTGGCGAAAATAATGCATGATAAATAAAAAATGGATGAAGGATTTTTATATCTGAAGTAGAAGATGTATTGACGAAAATAACGAGCCAGAAAAAGAAGCTGGATGAAGGTATTTTTAGATCTGAAGTGGAAGCTGTATTGACGAAAATATCGAACGAGAAATAGAAGCTGGAGGAAGGTATTTTTATATCTGAAGTCGAAGCTGGATGCATGTTGAAATACATGAATGAAAATCGCCAATCCAGCTTCCATTTAAGCTTTAAAAAAACGTTTTCATAAGTCCAGCTTCTATTTCATCAATACGAGTTGTGTGTAGAACAATTGTTGTTTATAGACGAGTTGTCGGTAGACGAGTTGTCGGTAGACGAGTTGTCGGTAGACGAGTTGTCGGTAGACGGAGTTGTGGGTAGACCAATTGTCATGGAACCTGTCGCGTGCGCATGCAATTAAGCCAGTCGGGTTAGCTACTCTTGCTTACAATTATCGACTAGTTGCATGGCTGACTGAATCGTAATCACTTTTGCAATTATGTATACTATTGTATAGCGCCGCTTCACGAGAAACTCTTCAGAGGGGTTCCTGACCTGATAGCACGATGCCATGATTGAAAGAGTTAATTTTCAAACAATTGCGGAGGAAGGGGAAGTAGGTCCTATGAACGGCTTTATCACTCTGTGGTGTCACTTGTGCGTCGAGTAAAAGAGTAGGCCACTACGGTCTTCAACACCACCTGTTAAGAAAAAAAGCTGAGCCATTTATCTGCTTAACCTCGACAGAACGGTTGATACCATCTGTATAAACTGTCCAGAGCTCTCCGTTTTGAAGCATGTCTACAGGCTACATAATTATGTAGGCCTATGTTGTGTGCAATTACTGTGATGCACAGACTTGCACTCGCAGACTTTTAAAATCACGTGATGCAAACAGGCCTTTAGTGCTACAATATCAGCAACTCTAAGTTCATCTATTTTATTAACCTTTCTTTCATATAACTTGTGCTGACCATTTATTTATGGACCATTAACCTTGCGCCTGTATGAATATCAGCCGCATAGCCTATATTGCGGTATCCTTGGTATATGCTGTGGTGGGGTGCAGTGTTGGAGAATATTTACACAAAAAATACAATTCAATGCCCAAGTGATTGTTCAAGGAATACCTAAAAGCATTGTTACAAATCCATAGCCAATAGCCATTCCACAGTTATCCTTGAAAAACGGGTATGGTGTCCGGTCGGACCCCCCCCCCCTTGGGCACTCGAGTGTTAAATTGGAGCTTTTGATGCAAATGTTCTTGCTTAAATTGGAGCTGGATGGATGAAACTGTTATTAGTATTTATATAGGCCTAGAAGCTGGAATGATGAGACGAATTGTTTCCTAAATTGAAGATGGACTGATTAAATGCATTCTACCAATTAACTACAGGAATAGGCTATTTGCACAGGGTATGGGCTTGTCCGGGGTTTTGTCCCAGGCTAAATCGAGGGGTTTGTCCATGGGTTTTGTCCTTGATGGTTTTGGCCAGAAGTTTACTGTCCTACACTTCTGAAAATCCGTTACTAAAAGCCCTGGATAATAACGGAATACACTGAACAACAGTGACTTTGCTTCTTGAACACTTTCAGGTGTTTCTTATGCAGTTTCTGCTGCTGATCACGAAAATCACCTTGAAAATTTCTTGGTGATTTTCGTTTTTAATTGTCCCATCACGTAACATTTTTGAGAAATCTTCAATTTTCCAGAGACAATCGCCTGAAAAGGACTGAAGGAAGTTGTGGATAATTTTCTTGGTAACTATAGAACTAAAAATTACATTAAACTACGTAACAAAATCTTACAGCATAATGACATGAAATGCAACATGTCACTTAAGATTCACTTCTTGCATTCCCACTTGAACATCCCACGTTCGCCACATATAGTCAGCCACCTAATAGTCAAATCTAGCAATAAACACCAGGACATTGCCACAATGGAAAAACCGTATCAGAGAAACTGGAATACATAAATGTTGTCTGACAACACTGCAGCGAGATGTGCAAACAAAGAATAGAAACCCAAATCAGCATCATAGCATTTTTTAGACCTATGGAACTTTAGCAGCATCTTATAATATTAGGCCCTATACACTACGGTAGCGGTGTAGCATGTGCAACTGAACAGGAAATAACTATGAAAACCTTTAATTTCATGTTTCTCAACATTTCTAAGTGATACAGTCACCATCAGCACCCAATATTATGAGGAAGAACTGTTATAAAGACCTGTTGTCCAATGAAATTAAATTATAATATAATTATTGTAAATGTATGCAATATAGCCTAATTATGAGCATTTCAATTAAAATCTTGCATGCCGTTTTTCTCAAAAACCTTACGTGTTAGGCTACAATTCTGAGAACACCATCGTGTTCAGCATGTCAAATTCTATATAATATTATAACAGTCAAAGATTTTTCGGAAGCAAAAACAGTTAAAACATGTTGTCCAGTGTTATTAAAATGGGAGTGCACTCAATCAATACTTTTTTGTCACCGTGCAATCACGGGTAATTTAGAATCTAAAATATTCACCAGAGGGCAGTAGGCCTATAAAACTTTCTCAAACCAGCCTCAATAACGGACGAGCACTTATGGAATCACTCGCCATTTTGTTCGAATGGAGGAGAAAATCCGATTTTCGATTAAACACAATTGTGCGATGAATGGTCAGCGCTTAAATTATATATTTGTGCCTTTGTGTCCACTAACACGATAACACCGATTTTAATTATTTGACCTTTCGATCGCCATCTTTATAGCGAATTTGGTAAAGGTGTATTTTAGCGTATTAAATTATTCGCCATTGCATTGGTTTCAGTGTTTATCAGACACTAGTTGGCTTGACGAAAAGAATTCTTGCAAAGTAGAAGTCGGATTAATGAAAATAATTTTTACTGAAATGGAAGTGGGATTTATTAAGACAATTTGGCTAAAATCAAAGCTGGATTGATGAACAATAATTTTTAATTAAATAGAAGTGATTTTGATGAAAAATGATACCTGCCTAAAGAGAAGCGGGACTGATGAAACGAATTCTTGCCGAATTCTTACCTAAGTGGAAGCTGGATCGATGGCTATAAATCGTGGAAAACTAGAAGTTGGATTGATTAAGAATAATGATGGTGCAACGAGCGAATAATTTAATACGCTAAAATGCACCTTTACCGCGAATTTTATTATTCCTGGTTGCATTCATGTGTTTTAGGGAGCACATACATTATTTGGCACTCCTCCGAAGTCCGGTGTAAAGGTTTCAAATTACCCCCTCCTAAACCTTACCCCCCGGTAACTTCGAACTGGTCTCAGATTACCCCCCCCCCGGAAACTAGATTTGCATCAATCATCGCCTTTATTGCACTAAAAAAATCAAAAAAATCATCCCGCTTCTTGTTTTGGTCTGCAGAATATCATCCGTCATCCCACTTCATGTTTTGTTATCAATATTTTGATCGGAAAAAAATTATAGCCTCGAAGACATTTTCTCCATTGTAACTTCGGCGGCGATTAGTATTTTAATAACAGATGAAAATATTGATAACAAACCACGAAGTGGGATGACGGATGAAAATCTTCAGACCAAAACAAGAAGCGGGATCATTTTTTCGGTTATTTTAGTCCAATAAATGCGATGATTGATGCAATTTACAGTTTTCAGGGGGGGTAATGTTTAGGAGGGGGTAATCTGAAACCTTTACACCGGTCCCAAATTATTTCGCATGGCTTATCATATAGATATGCTGCTCCAATGCTTTTTTACCCACCCTTATATAGAATGACGTCATTATTGAGGGCCTTGAGGCCATTTTGTTTACCAGTATATTTATAGCTTAAATGGAAGCTGGATTGATGATTTTCATTCATGTATTCCAACATGCCCCCATTTCTACTTCAAATCTAAAAATACATTCATCCAGCTTCTATAGATATATATTTCTCGCCTGTTATCTTAGTCAATCCAGCTTCAATTTCAGATATAAAAATACCCTCAACCAGGTTCCATTACTTAAGCGGTTTTCTTATCAATCCAGCTTCTATTTCAGATCTAGAAATACCTTCATCCAGCTTTTAATTATTATGCGTTATTTTCGTCAATTCAGCTTCTATTTCACCTGTAAAAGAATCATCATCCAGATTCCATTTCTCTTGCGTTTTTCATCAATCCAACCTTCATTTCACCTCTAAAACTGTCATCCAACTTCCATTTCTCAAGCGCTTGATCAGTGGTCAATAGACCAGTTGTCGTTAGATGAATTGTTTTCGGCAGTTATCTGCAAATGCTGTGCGCCAATTACAATATTTAGTAGTCGGTGAACGGTTTGTGAAGTGACGGTGAGAAAAATGCTGTGAAATAATTTGGGACCGGACTTCGGAGGAGTGCCCATTATTTCCCCCCTGGAAAAACCCATCCCCCCTGGATCAACCCCACGGACAACACCCCCTCCGGACAAAACCCCCTGAGGTAGAAAAAAACACTGGTAGAATATATTGCGTATAAGTGGTTGTACTATAAAACGGTGGTTCTAAGTACGCACGTTGGATTGATGAAAAGAATTTCTTGTCTAAATGGAAACTGGATTGATGAAAAGAGTTCATACTAAAGAAGAAGTCGGATTGATGGAAAATAATTGTGCTTTTTGCTTCATAGATATTCTTTCATGAATTTAATTCAATGTTATAAAATGGCAAATCGGATAAATAATAATTCAATTCGGTAAATCGATATTCAACTTCAATGCAAAGATGTTGCTGTTGCTAATTTTGCAGTTCGAACTTCATGTTTAGGTCTCTCATAGGAAATAACAGTTAAGAGTCATACAGGTAAAACTTCAGTTCAGGTGCGTAAATTTCTCATGATTTCAAACTGGATAGTTGTCTGAAATTATCTTTAACACTGTTACAAACATGTGACGGTTTTATCGATGTGAAACGGAAGCTGGATGAAGGTTTTTATATGTCTAAAATAAGAGCTGGATGAATGATGAAATGCTTATGAAACGGAAGCTGGATGACGGTTTTTATATGTCTAAAATAGAAGCTGGACTTATCAATCTAAAATGGAAGCTGGATGAAGTTTTTATCGATATGAAATGGAAGCTGGATGAAAGTTTATATATGTCTAAAATAGAAGCTGGATGAATGATGAAACGCTAAGGAAACGGAAACTAGTACAGTAAGTAAGTGTATACATTGAAAAATAATTTACGCACCTAAACTGAAGTTTTACCATGCATACATGTAAAATGAAGTCGCTGGGTGTTGTTTGATGCAGTGTCTTACTATCTGTATTAACCTGAATGCTAGCCTTCCATTAAGACAACAATTCAGGTGCTTATCAGATATCTTTAAGCTAGATCATGACGATATTCTACTTAACGCCAAACCTGGTTAAATTATTCATTCTTTGCAAGAATTTGTATAGCGCCTCTTAGAGAGAAGCACTCGCAACCCCACTACGGCCAACTAAAACTCTTAAGGTGAGAGAAGAGTGACTGAGAGTTTCTGTATATGGAACGGAGCACCAAGCGGAGTGGTTCCAGGGGTTAGGATAAATGTTTGCCCTGTGCTATAAAGATTACTTACTTACTTAGTTGCTTACCTACCACTACCAAGAAGGTATGATTGTGCCAAGTGGAACTGCGAGCTAAAGGTTTGTTTGTTTATTCGTTTATTTCCAAAGACAAGAGACACACCACTGTAGATGTAAAAGTACATTAAAAGCATTGCAAAATTTCAGGTAAACTGTAACCAAAAATGCACTAGATTTAGCATCAAATGCTCAAAATTGCCTATGACCCCACTGGGGGAAGGGGGGCGTACGATGCTCCACCATACTCCATTGGGACTTTAATGTGTATTGAAGGGTGTCACGAAAACTGGTCCACAGACAACTGGTCCACGGACAACTGCTCCACCGACAACTGGTCCACCGAAATAGAAGCCGGATTAATGAGAAATGGAAGCTGGATTGAGGTTCAATTTATGAAATAGGAGCTGGATTTATGAAAAGACGTCTAATGGTTTCCTAGCTTAAATAGAAGCTGGATTGATGATTTTAATTCATGTGTTTCAACATGCATCCAGCTTACATTTAAGCTTGGAAACCGTTAGTTCATCTTCCATTTCTCAAAAGTTCTTTTCATTACTCCAGCCTCTATTTCAGATACAAAAAACCATCCAGCTTCTATTTCCAAAGACTTCTGTTCATACGTCCACCTTCTATTTTACCTGTAAAAGAACCTTCATCCGGCTTCCAATTCTCAAACGTTTTTTCATCAATCTCTCTTTATTTCAGCTCCAAAAAAAGCGACTAGAAAATTTCCAGAGAACATTTTGTCGATAACCATTAGTTGATGGACCAATATTTCGATGACCAGTTGTCGTTGGACCAGTTGTTTGTGGGCCAGTTGTCATTGGACCAGTTGTCGTGGAACCGTTTTAAAGAATAGTTAAGTGGTTTTTATGTTTTGAAATTATCTATAACTGCCAAGTTGCTTCATTTTAATAGGTGCCAGGAATTCTTGTTATCAAAATAATGCATCATGACAAGCAGCATTACGTTGGAACTTATGAATATTATGCGATCTTCGTCAGGCAAAATATTCACCAGGAACTTTAACTAGCATCAAATAAGATCTTCTTCAGTTGACATGGCTTCAGAATAAAGAAGGCAAGAGAGTCCAATTCTACAATATTTGGATGTCTTGAATATTTCTTCACAAAAGACAATTGCTTTTGTGGGACTAATTTCTGACAAAATTTTACGAAGAATTATTCTTGAAACTGATGTGAAGTTTCGCTTGTATTGATCAGCCAAAGAGAACGTTTCTACACATGCCTGTTGCTTTTAAATGGAAATCACCCATGCTGAAGAAAAGTCTTACGCCTGCAATTCAAATTATGCGAAGAAACAAGTCACACTCCTGAAGGTGATTCAAGACATCTCATAATAACCAATTTTGGTGAAAAAGCATAAATTTAGGTGGAAATCATAGGACCCAGGTGGCATTCTAGCAACTACTATGAGGAAACTAACTACACTGTAACCATGCAAATACCAGTTACATGGAAAGTCATATTATACCGAAATACACTGGTTGCCAGTGCAATTGGAAACATTTAGTGGAGAAACACCATGCAAACTTGTAGAAGCAAAATCAAAGATAATTTATTCTACTTATTCATGAAGACGCAAGTATGAGAACCCTTGAAGGAAACAAATTCTACAAATGCAAGTTATGCCAGAAATCATTTACTCGAGGTGGTAATCTGAAAGTGCACATGAAAATCCATACTGGGGAGAAACCACACAAATGCAAATTATGTCAGCAATCATTTACTCAAGGCAGTAATCTGAAAGCACACATGAGAATCCATTCTGGGGAGAAACCATACTCCTGTAAGGTATGTCAGTCATCATTTACTCAAGGTGGTGATCTGAATGTGCACATGAGAATCCATACTGGGGTTAAACCATACAAATGTCAGTTATGTCAGAAATCATTTACGCATGGTAATAATCTGAAAAAACACATGAGAATCCATTCTGGGGAAAAACCATACAAATGTATGTTCTGTCAGAAATCATTTACAAGAAATGGTGATCTGAATGTGCACATGAGAATCCATACTGGGGAGAAATCATACAAATGTCAGTTGTGTCAGACATCATTTACTACAGGTAGTCACTTAAGAAGACATTTCAGAACCCATACTGGGAAGAAGCCACACAATTGTAAGTTATGTCAGAAATCATTTACAAGAAGTGATGATATGAATGTGCACATGAGAATCCATACTGGGGAGAAACCATATAAATGTCAATTATGTCATACAGCATTTTTTACAGGTGGTAGACTGAAAGTGCACGTGAGAACCCATACTCGGGAGAAACCCTACCAATGCAATTTATGTCAGAAATCATTTACTCGGGGTGGTTCTCTGAATGTGCACATGAGAATCCATACTGGTGAGAAACCATACAAATGTCACTTATGCCAGAAATCGTTTGCTGAATTTGGTTGTCTGAAAATGCACATGAGAACTCATACTAGCGAACATACGTTCATTTGTGAGATTTGTGCAAGAGGATTCATCCGACTTTGTAGTCTAACAAAACATATAAGATCTCATACGAACGAGAGGCAACACAAATGCGAGAAGCCATTTCGAAAGGGCAGTTCTTCAACTAAGCAGCCAGAAATACATCCTCAGGGTGCCGAAATCATGAAAATTGAATCCATTGTTCAATTCATAACATTAGACCTACGTAGCGGAGACGTTATGGATAAACCAAATGACCGGCTCTCATGGAACACGCATTCGGATTCCAAAGAGGCAACAAGCACCCTTCTTAAAAGTAGCAAAGCCAAATCACCTGAGGATGCAAAACGATACCTGGAAAGACATTTTGGATGTGGTGTATGCAGTGAAATGCTTGAAACTGAGATGGAATTTCTTGAACATTGTTCTAGCCATCGCCTTTCCCTACCGGACGACTTGTTTCTCAACCTCTGCTGATTTGTAGTTTTCAACAGGTGTCTTGAAGGTTGAGGATTAACAACAATCATTTACATTAGATGTTATTAATAGGCTACATTTCGTTGTGGACATAACATATCCACTGACATCTTTTTACAGCTACCATGGAATATGTCTTCGGATTCCAATGAAGCAACAAGTCCGCTTCTAAAAAATGACAAAATCAAATCTCCTGAGCATTCAAAACCGTACCTGGAAAGATCTTTTGGATGTGGTATATGCATTGAAATGCTTGAAATTGAGAAGGAATTTCTTGAGCATTGTTCTGGCCATCGCTTTTCCCCACCTGGATACATTTCTTGACTTGTGCTGATATATAGTTTTCAACACGTGTGGGCCGGTGTGGCTGAAAGTTGAGAATTGACAACAATTATTGAATGTCAAATTTCGTTGTGAGCCTAACATACATGCCTAAATATTTTTCATGGGTGTCATTTTAACTCCTAAATTATTTTGCATCCAGCATTTGTAGACTTTATGTAAGGTATCACAGAGCTCCACCTATAAAGACTAGATTTACATTATGTCAAAAAACTCAAAATAATTAAAGTGCAATCTTCGTATTGGTATGCAGTGCAATGATTGGCTTGTAAAGTTGTTATGATTTTGTTGTTTCATTCTTGACTTAATTGCAGTTGTTAGAAAATATATAAAATCCTAATCGTACATTGTGCACATGGGCGCCCGCAGACATTTTTGCATCAGGGACAAAACACAATAATTATTTATTGTCACGGTTAAATTTTTTAACAAGGGCTTTGAAATACAAAGCGGATGATTAAGAACATGGACATTTTTACAGGGGTTTCTGAAATATAAAATTTCATAGTTTCACACTGTGTATCATTGGTATCATTGACGCTTTAGTGCAAAGAAATTTGTTAAAAAAACAAGAAGTTAAAATACTTAAAAATAAGAACATCAATTTTTCATGGGGCAAGTTCGGGCGTCCATGATTGTGCATGCGTCTATGCCTGGGTAAAAAGGCTATTGCATCACTAAAACTGTACTTGTATTTCACATTCTTACAACTTAAATTGAAATCCGTCACTACTATCAGTGCATCAAATTCTAATCATTACTTGGACAATAAAAACGCGATTGATAGTGAAATAGAAGGAAGTGCTACAAGATGCCCAGGTCGAATAAGATGCCCAACCCACTAAAACGGTGTCACAACAACTGGTCTACATGTATAGACAATTCGTACACAAAAATAACGCTTGAGAAATAGAAGCTGGATTAATGAAAAACCAATCAGAAATGGAAGCTGGTTAAACGAGCTTTTATATATGAAATAGAAGCTGCATTAATTAAAATCGCAAGAGAAATGGAAGGTGTATGAAGGTATTTTTACAGATGAAATAGAAGCTGGATTGACGAAAATAACTCTTAAGAAATGAAAGCTATTTTCACCTATGAAAAACCATCCGGCTTCCATTTCTCAATCATTTTTTTCCTGATGATGGTAGCCAATAAACAGATAGATAAAGTCATCGTTGTAATAATGTTTATGTTCTACGTCGCCTTAGTCTAACTCATTCTTCGCCAGTTAATTAAGGCCTATGCACTTAATGCAAGGTTCGCCGTGTGTTTTTGCGTCTAAAACGGAGGGCGTCATTCTAAAATAGATTTCTGATGTAAGGAACTGAATATATTTCCGACAGCAGGGCTGATATATAGTTTCTTTCGACAATTTATTCGAAATGCTATCATCAGGCCTTTAAATTTTGGCGAGCAGTTCTAGACAAAAAATTGATGGGCAGTAGGCCTACAGAGTGTAAAGCTTACTGTTGTAGAAGCACTTTTCCGAAGCTAGAAATGGTTGTAAAAGGTCATTGTCATCCGATTGGGAGTAATCATCATCTCCAAATTTCTAGAGCGCCACTCGAAAGCAAAACGCATGGCACCAGCTTAATCACCAGCGCTGTGTCAAGTCAGCACGGTTGTAATTTAGGCTACTATTGAGATTGGCAAGGAAAAGAAGAAGCTGTGTAGTTATACAAATTCTTTTTAACTTAAAAGCCCTGGATTGCACCACACAAATCGTTCCTATTAGTATGTGAGTGTAGGCCTATTCAATAACATTGTTGTCGTCTAATACAGGTAGGCCTATACCTGCATGGTAACTTTGTGGGCGCGATGGTGTAGTGGGCTTCCAACTGGATGATTGCAGGTTCGAAGTCATCTCAAGCCGCTTGGTAGGGACGTTGGGAATGTCCTTAACTCGCAATTGCTCAGCACTTCGTGAAACTCCGATACAGTGTCCGCGCAGTTGGCGGGAGCGCTTCTGAGTAGCAACACAGAATAAAGAAAGCTTTCTTTATTCTGTGGTAGCAATCAGAAAGGGGCGCTATAGGCTAACAGGAGCACATACAAACTTAAGAATCTCAAATATTCACCAGATGGCAGAAGAGAACTTTATCAATCCACGATCCATCTTCTATTACCCACGAGCACTGATGAAATCACTCGCCATTTTGTACGGATTGCAATTTGGTTTTCGTTTGAACAAAATTTGTTGATACGATAAATAAAAATGGTTAGCTCTTAGTTTATATTTGTGCCTTAGTGTTCGGCAACATGTTTACACTATATGTAATTATTTAACAATTCGTTCACCATCGTTTTCATCATCAAGGGCCAGCCCCACTCCGGAGCGTAGCCGTCTCCACAATTCTCCGCCAACCACTACGGTCCTGCGCACATCTCCAAGCTGCGTTTAGTCCAAGGTCCAGCGGTCTCAGGTCTGCGTCGAATATTTCCATCAACCATCGTTTTAGCGAATTTAGTTATTCATCATTGCATTCGAGTGTATGACATTCTTCTTTTTCTGGTTCTCTGCCCCTAGGCAGGTCCGCATATCCAATGTCACCACTCTTCCCTCCGCTTGGCTTTCTCCTTTAGGTTCTTGTGTGTTTCACGACCCCCAAAATTAAAAAAAATCGATGAAAAATACTTCCTGATGAAATAGAAGCGGGATGTATCGCGTGAGGGTCGGTTAGGGCTCAGGTTAGGCGTCGTGAGGGTCGGTTAGGGTTAGTTTTATGGTTAGTGCAGTCATTCTGCTGAAATTGAAGCTGGATTGATGAACAATAATTTTCAATGAAATAGAAGTTATATGGATGAAAAATATTGGCTTACGAAATAGAAGCGGGATTTAGCGAACAAATTCTTGCATAAACAGAAGCTGGATTAATGAAAAGGATTCTCAGCAAAATAGAAGTTGGGCAATCCTCCGAAGTCCGGTCCCAAATTATTTCGCATGTCTTATCACATAGATATGCTTCTCCAATGCTTACTTACTCACCCTATATCTGAAATGGAAGCTGGATGAAGGTATTTTATGGCGGAAAGAGAAGCTGGATTGACGAAATTTACGGATCAGAAATGGAAGCTGGATGCAGGTTACTAATAGGTTAAATAGAAGCTGGATTGACGAAAATAACGCTTGAGAAATGGAAGTCGGATTAATGATGAAACGCTTGAGAAATGGAAGCTGAATAAACGTAGTTTTATATCTGAAATGGAAGCTGAATTAAGGTAGTTTTATATCTTAAATGGAAGCATACTTAAAAAATACCTTAATCCAGCTTCCATTACTCAAGCGTTTGATCATTAATCCAGCTTCTATTTCAGATATAAAATTACCTTACCTTACGTTTTCGGCAGTTATCTGCAAATGCTGTGCGCCAATTACAATATCTAGTAGTCGATGTGAACGGTTTGTAAAGTGACTGTGGGACAAATGCTGTGAAATAATTTGGGACCGGACTTCGGAGGATTGCCAAAGTCGGATTTATTAAACATAACGCTGCAACGTTACTTCTTTGGGTTGTCAAACCCACAAGTACCCTCCTTTAGTCTGTTGTATTCCATTTTTGGTAATGTTCCCGTTTAGCGCCGGAAATTATTTAAATGGTTTCAATGGTAGCATTCGATATTATATACTCCTGGTTTAACTGATCGTTTCACTTTAGCATCAGAAAATATTAATGTCAATCGCCTCGTTGAGTAGTTGCTATCCAACTTCTATTTAGATAACCATTATTTTTTAATACTGCTCCAATTTAAGCAAGAATATTTCCACCAACCCAGCCAAACCTGGTTAAATTATTAATTCATTACAAGAATTTGTATAGCGCCTCTGTTGGGCTGATGTGCTCTGCCATTGATGCCCTTTCTGGCTGGATGGCTTCTAATCGCTTGCAGTTAAATCCATCCAAAACCCAATTCATTTGGCTTGGCGGTCGCAGGCAATTGGCTGGTCTAGACCTGCACCATTTGGCTCAGACTTTCCCCCACATTGCTTTCTCTCATACAGTCCGTGATCTTGGAGTGACACTTGACCAAGAACTAAACCTCTCGCAGCATGTTAACCTAGTAACTCGAAGCTGCTATTATCAGCTCCGCCAGTTGCGTGTTGTCCTGCGGTCTCTATCTCACGATGCTGCTGTGGTCCTTGTTCACGCGTTTGTAACCAGCAGAATTGATCATTGCTGCTCAGTTCTTGTTGGTCACCCATCTAGCTTAATAGGGCGTCTTGACCGGGTCATGCGCTCTGCTGCTCGGCTTATTGGTCATATTCCAAAATTTTCCCCGGTCTCTGCCTACATGCGTAATGTTCTGCACTGGCTTCCTGTCTCGCAGCGCATCTCATACAGAATAGCAGCGCTTGTCTGGCGGTGCCTCACTGGCTGTGCTCCATCCTACTTATCTGATCTTTGTCGCCCTGTCTCCGACATAGCCTCCCGTCGAGCTTTACGCTCTTCGGCCAATGGGGAGCTGCTGGTCCCTCGAACCCGCTGTGCTACCAGGCAGCGTAGAGCCTTCTCGGTTGTTGGCCCGTCCACATGGAATGGGCTCCCGCTTGCGCTACGCTCGCTACCTCGGAATAATTTGCCTGTCTTCTACAAGTTACTTAAGACCTATTTTTTTAGCCGTGGCTGGGCTGGGAGCGCCTCTGAGTAGACTTCTTGAAGAGGCGCTATATAAGTTTTCGGAATGAATGAATGAATGAATGAATGAATGAATAAAGGGAAGAGCTCCCAACCCCACCATGGCCAAATAAAATTATCTTGAGATTAGAGAGAAGTGTCTGAGAAGTTCTGTACACGGAACGGAGCACCAAAGGGAAGCCATACCTGTTCCAGGGATCAGGATGAGTATTTGTTTTGTACTAATAAAGATTATGTACTTAGTTACTTACTTACTTTCCAAAAAGGTATGATTCTGCATAGTCTAGACCTGTGCCAGCCAAAGTTTTGTTTGTTCATTCGATTATTTCTAAAAACAATTCAATTCATTTATTGTAACCATCAACAATAAACAATTAGCCATAGTGCAGCATGCTTCACATAACAGGATGGCAACAAGGAAGGCCCAAAGGGATGAATATCCCGCTAAGGGTGACACCTATTTACTTGTACTATTTTAACTGGTGGCTATAGACGGTTAATGGCATGAATTGTTTAGTAGGCTATAAAAAGCATGAAAATTCAAATCATGTACAGTGAATTTAACTAATAAACATAAAACAGACAAAAGCAAATCAGTGCATATAAGGTTAAATATCTTTGTAATCATGAATTTTAGTCACCCAGCAGTTTTAGATTTAGTGGTGTATAACTGTATATCAGATCCTTGTTCTAAGCACCCTGTAATGTTAAAGGGTAGAAGATCATGGGTGAACCAATACATAAAACCCCTATCTGGAAAGTCATTATTTGGTGAAACGTTAATAAATAAAATGATTGAAATAAAGGGCTTGAGTGACTAAGAAGTCTAAGAGGCTTAACTCCAGCTATAATACGTATTGCACGTTTTTTTAGGTGCAACACTGTATGTATAACAGTACATTGACAACCTTGACAGTATGTCTACTTAATACCTGTGGTTGAGCTTGTTAGTGCAGGTTTTTATGTAGCATTCATGGGATAAAGTTCATGGAGTCTTTATAGCGGTGCATGAAATTTTGAAACCTTTGCAGAAAGTTATACAATGGATGGATTGAACTGGCAATGGAAATTACTCTGACTTCAATATGTTATGTACACTAATTAAATGGAATTTATGTTTTTAAACAGTCTATTACTGAGATGTTGCTTCATTTTGATAGGTCTCTGAAGTTCTTTTGATCAAGTGAATGATGGCAAGCAACATTATGTTGGAACTTATGACAGTTATTTGAGAATGCCTAGCTCTCAATGATCTTCATCAAGTCGAAATTTTCACCAGGAACGTTATCTACTGTATCATTAAATAACTTCTTCGGATCATATGACTCCTGATTAACAAGGACAGCTCGGGAAGTCCTATTCTACAAAAGTTGGATGGCTTGACTACTTCATCACAGGACTATTGTTTTCTGTGGAACTAATTTCTGACAAAGTTCCCAAAAGAAGTATTATTGACACTTGAAAGATGTGAAAATTTCCCTTGCATTAATCGTCCAAATGGAAAGTTTCTACACATGTGTGATGCTTTCACATGGAAATCACCCGTGCTGAAGAAAGTCGTAAGCCTGCAATTCAAATTATACCAAGAAATAATTTTGGTGAAAAAGCAAAAATTTCGTAAGAAATCATAGGACCCCAGTGTAATTCCAGCAACTCCTATGAGGAGACAACTGCCATTTATCATACCCTGAAAAACATTGGTTGAAGGTGCATATGGAACCCGATACTAGCGAAACACCATGCAAGTACCAGCAATGTCAAAGACCATTTGCTCTAAATATTCATAAAAATGCAAGTATGAGAATCCAAGTTAGAAAGAAATCCTACAAATGTCAGTTATGTGAGAAATCATTTGCTGCAAGTGGTGCTCTCAAAAAGCACATGAGAATTCATACTGGGAAGGAAACCTACAATTGCCAGTTATGTGAGAAATCATTTGCAAACAGTTATTATATGAAAACACACATGAGATTCCATACTGGGGAGAAACCATACAAATGTCAGTTATGTGAGAAATCATTTGCAAACAGTTATTATATGAAAACACACATGAGATTCCATACTGGGGAGAAACCATACATATGTCAGTTTTGTGAGAAATCATTTGCTGCAAGTGATGCTCTGAAAAATCACATGAGAATTCATACTGGGGAGAACCCATACAATTGCCAGTTATGTGAGAAATCATTTGAAAACAGTTATTATATGAAAACACACATGAGATTCCATACCGGGGAGAAACCATACAAATGTCAGTTATGTCAGACATCATTTTTTACAGGTTCTCACCTACGAAATCATTTAACAACTCATACTGGTGAGAAACCATACAGATGTCAGTTATGTCAGAAATCATTTACTCAAAGTAGTAATATGAAAAGACACATGATAATCCATACTGAAGGTAGTAGTCTGAAAACGGGAAACCATACTGGGGAGAAACCATACCAATGTCAGTTTTGTCAGAAATCGTTTTCTCAAACTTATGACTTGAAAATGCACACCAGAACCCATACTGGGGAGAAACCATACACATGTCAGTTATGTCTGAAATCATTTACTCAAAATGGCCATCTGAAAATACACATGATGAGTCATACAGGTTATAAACCACACGAATGTCGGTTATGTCAGAAATTATTTATTTCAAGGAGTCACCTAAGAGGACATTTGAGAACACATACTGGGGAGAAACCATACAAATGTCAGATATGTCAGACGTCATTTTATACAGGTACTCGATTAAGAAACCATTTGAGAACCCATACTGGGGAGAAACCATATAAATGTATGTTGTGTCAGAAATCATTTTCTCAAGGTAGGGATCTGAAAGTGCACATGAGAAACCATACTGGGGAGAAACCATACAAATGTCAGTTATGTCAGAAGTCATTTACTAGAGGTGATAGTCTGAAAATGCACATGAGAATCCATACTGGGGAGAAACCATACAAATGTCAGTTATGTCAGAAGTCATTTACTGAAGGTGGTCATCTGAAAACTCATCTGAAAACTCATACTAGCGAAAATCCGTTCATTTGTGAGATTTGTAAAAGAGAATTCGTCCGACTTGGAAGTCTAAAGAGACACATGAGATCTCATACGAATGGGAGGCAACACACATGCGATAAGCCTTCTCGTAAAGGTAGTTCTTCAACAAAGCCGCCAGGAATACATTACCAGGGGATAAAAATAATTAAAATTGAATCCAATGGTGACCTACCTGTTCAATTCATTACATTAGGCCGACGTAGCGGAGACGTTATGGATAAACCAAATGACCGGCTCTCGTGGAACATTCATTCGGATTCCAATGAAGCAACAAGTTTCTTTATAGAAAGTAACAAAGTCAAATCACCTGAGGATGTAAAACCGTACCTGGAAAGATCTTTCGGATGTGGTATTTGCAGTGAAATGCTTGAAATTGAGAAGGAATTTCTTGAGCATTGTTCTGGCCATCGCTTTTCCTCAACTGACGACTTATTTCTCGATCTCTGCTGATTTGTTGTTTTCAACACCTGTGGTTGAATGTTGAAGATTGACAACAACACTCTTGTAATTACTAAATACATGTAGTACATTTCATTGTGGACATAAGATGCCTAGTGATATGTTTGTACTGGTCAACATATTAACTCCAAAGTTCTTTTGCATCAGCCTCAGGCACTTGCAGACTTTGCATAAGGTGTTACAGGGCTCCATCTGTAGGACTAGATTCTGTAAAAATTTTGAAAATTGAATAGCCTACTCTTATTGGTGTGCTCTGCGTTGATTGACTTTGTGATGACTTATTGTTTTATGATTTCATTCCTGACTTTAGTGCAGTTGTTACAATAGATATAGTCTCCATTTCGTACATTGCGCGTGCTTCTAGGGCAAAAAGTTCTTGCATCACACTGCTATGCCCTCCAATCACTTCATCACTGAAATTCGCAAACCGTTCCATGGCCATTGCACTTCCACCTCTCTGGAACAAACTTCCGCCAGCACTACGACAAACTGCAGACCCATCATATGATTGAGCTCGAAAAAAAATCGCTATCTCCCCACAGATCTTTCACTCGAGACTAAAAATATTGCTCTTTCATAATTCTTATCCTGATTTTTCTTCTCTCACACCTCGTCATTTCAACTCGAAACATCATCCACAATGGCCGCCTGTGTAACTCCTTTTCTGGCGCTCTGCCTATCGATTTTGCTTTTATTAAACGCCTTTGACATAGCGCTGTAGAAGTCTCGAGATTGCGATTACTAAACTGTGCACCTTCATTTCACATAAATTCCTACAGTTTAAATCGAAATTTGTGAGTAGGGGTAATAGAGCCGCGGTACCCACTCAACACCCCCTCCTTCCTCATTATGTAATTTATATAAGGATAGAGCGCTACCCGTGGCCAATGGCAATTAAGCCTCCAAATTGTCACGTGACCTGTCAATCAAGACACACAGGCTACAACTGTCAATCAACTAATCACTCTCTTTATCTGTGTGTATAAATTATGTGTCCTACTATCTCTGTCATTCATTAATTTCGAAAATTTATGTAACGCCCCTTCAAGAAGACTACTCAGGGGCGCTTCCAGCCCAGCCACGGCTAAAACTTAGACAAATCAACGGAAGACAAACGCAACAACTACAGACGAATTTTATTCAAGTGACGCGTTGAACACAGAAAATTAACATCATTTCAAATAATTATGAACTGCAATCATTTTTACTATCAATGAACGCTGCTATTAATTATCAATGGACGCAAAATTATTCCTACTCAGACCTATTTTTGGCAATATTAATTAGAACTGTAACGAACATTCGTTTGATATTCGTATTTGCTGTGGCCGAATATCTATTCGGTGTTCGGCCGAATAGTTACAGTCGGACCGAATACGATGAGTGGTCACGTGACATCTGTATCTGCATAATTATGCGGCGGGTGCCACAGCGAGAGCATGGAGCTATCACATGGGCTCTCTCATCACTAACTCTCATTATTTAACTCCTAACTCTCTCATTAACAAAATAATTATTATGCTGTGGGTGACAATTTTTACGCTAGGCTAAACAGTTCCATTCCTGGTTTACACAGAATGCATGGCAGAATTAGGATGCAAAATGTGCATGTAGGCCTAGTTAACTGTTGACTTTTAGTTTTATGTATTAATTTACTGAACTGAAGCTAAATTGCTTAATTATATTATACGATTGATGTTTTCAATGTTGTCGAACTTGTCGGTAAAACTATTATGTACACTATTCGTAGTTGGTCCAATTAGTCGTATTCGGCCGAATAGTTACATGTATAATCACCTATTCGGTAGCAGCCCTGATAATAATTAGTAGTAGGTCTATTACTATTTATTGCACAAATTAGGCTATCAGGATCATTTTCTAGGACAGAAACAGCAGAAATTGTTCTGCAACATTTGAAAGTTGACAACATCTACTGATTAAGCTGATTTGATCAAATCACACAAATCGCAGACATCAAAGAGGGGACATAATCAAATCATCGATCCATGGCTAATCGTGATTACTTGGAAGAAACATTGATTATGCAGTTGGATACGCACTTAGCCTAGGATAATATGGAAACTTAATACATGGATATGATTATTCACATTAAATATGTCAATCATTCAAGTTATCAGTCAAACAAATAATAGTAGCCGAATTAAACGTCAATTGGTCTGGAAATAACTCAATCAATCTACGAATCTATCCATGAATCCAGTGGGGTCTTGCCCCAAAACATATGGCTGACGTAATCACTCAGCTTCCTCCCACCATCCACCTCATTCAACCAACAGACTTGAACTCTTAGTTTCTCGCTCTAGAACTGCTATGGCTCAGTCTCGATCATTTGCCTCAATTGGTCCTTCTCTTTGGAATGCGCTTTCTCCTTTTGCTCGCTCTCCACTTCTGTCTGGTGTTCTCTCTTTTTCCTTCTCTCTTCTCAAAAACTTCTTCTCGCATGCTGCAGGGTTCTGTGCAGTTGGGGCACTTCTGAACGTCATCTTACTATAAGCGGCGCTATATAAATGGTTAAATACAATGCAATACAATCCGGAAATCACTCCACCCATCAATCAATCATGCAGTCAATCTATCACACAAGTAGTAGTTAATCTTCGCTTCTGGATGTCTTTTATTATTTCCTGAGGGGGGTGCTCGGTAGTACAGTGGATAGCGCGCTGGACTGTCGACCAAGAGGTCAGGGGTTCAATTCCCCGCCGGGGCAGAAATTTGTAACGAGATTTCTGTTCCTCTAGCCGACTCAGCTATGATGAGTACACGGTCAGTGGATGATGAGGGAGAGGATTGGCCACTGCCCTTTGAGGGTCTTTTATTATTTCCTGAGGGGGGTGCTCGGTAGTACAGTGGTTAGCGCGCTGGACTGTCAACCAAGAGGTCTTTTATTATTTCCTTCCTGATTCCTCCTCTTCTCCTTTGGGGTATTTTATTATTTTTCCTGATGCATAATTAATTACTTAGCTACCTTTTAAGAAGCCTGATATTGAAGATAAATTAAGTTTAAATGGTGCTAAAGGATAAACTAGGGGTGTACCTATTAAAAGCCACGCAGCAACCGGCCTATAACATCGTTGACACTTCACACAGAGCACAATACGATAGATCTTATGACACGCGGTGCAATGCGATAAAGTCTTATCCTACGCGGTGCAATTTGTTGAAAAATCGTCCTTCACCTCTGAATCTGTCCCCAAACTTCCGGTTCTGTCCCCAAGATAAATGTTTGTCCCGAGATAGACAACTTTACAGGACACGAAGACGCAAATAAACTTTTTTCTAAATTTTTTTTCTAAATTTGTTTCTAGGAATTTTTTTCTAGGTTTTTTTTCCTAGGTTTTTTTTCTAACTTTTTTTTTTAGGTTTTTTTTTCTAACTTTTTTTTTCTAGGTTTTTTTTTCTTTTAGGTTTTTTTTTTTTAGGTTTTTTTTTTTTTGTTTTTTTTTTTTTTTTTTTTAGTCATCCGTCCCAAAAAGTCAAGAATTTTGTTTTCTCGAATGTCTTTTTCTTCTTAGAACAGGCTGCGAATGTACAGTATAACTTGTTATTAAAGCGTGTTCTTATTCATACAAAAGTAATGATTGCACAAGAGCTGCAGTAAAAACAATTTGATAATAGTAGTAGTAAATTCACAATGACATCAAGTTTTTATTATCAATCCATGAATTGAATGAATCATCATAGCCTAACCATTTCACCAAAGACCGATTTCCTCTTTTCCTAATAATCTTTTCTATTTTAAATGTATCTTGCGTTGTCGATTGTAGCTCAGGCTCATAAAATGTCCCTTTTATTTCTTCTCCATGATAGTCAGATATTTTATAGGTTATTGGGTCTGTGTATTGGATATGTGTTATAGTAAAAACCTCCTGTGTCCACCTTTGAGTGAAACCTTTCTCGAATGTCTTTTTCTTCTTAGAAATTCTTACTTTATCTCCGACTGAAAATTTAGGTTTAATAGTTTCAGGTACAGCGTCGCCGTATAAATTCATCCACACAACCCATTCGTTTGCTTTGATACTCGCTTTAACAGGAGTCATTTTAATGGAAGAATGTCTTGTGGTGTTGTATAAATTAACCATATTATCTAAAACATCGATATATCTCTGAGTTGAATTTGCTGTAAAATATTTGAACATTTTCTCTTTCACTGTTCTATTAAATCTCTCTACGATACAAGATTTCTCTTCGTTCTCAGTTGAATACAACTCCATACCTAATGATTTTACCTGTTTATTGTAGAATTCAGATCCCTTATCGACCCAAAGTTTTTCACCCCTTCTTTTACTCGTATTAAATATTTTAACGAAAGCATCTGCCACAGATTCTCCGCGCTTATCTTTTAACGGCTGAATAAATGCATACTTGGAAAATATATCGATGACGCTTAACAAATATTTCACACCAGAATTAAATTTAGCAAAAGCCTGCATGTCAATCAAGTCAGCCGCCCAAACTTTGTCCACTCCCTGCACATAAACAACTCGCTTCCTGAACTTCCTGACTATAGGTTTATGCAATTCGTCAGCAAGTTGGTCTGTCCATCTCAGAGTTTTTTTTTCAACCCCATTCCAAAATGGGTTTTCGTTGATAAAATTGGTTTAACTATAGATCGTTCAATTCGTTCGCGGAACGAAGGATTAGGTATATTATTTAATTCATCTATCATAGCTCTGTCAGCGACGTTTCTCCCTGCTGTATCAGTATGTTTAGCATAAGCTAAGTCATGACGAAAGGCCGCTGCATCAACCCTATCTACTGGTTTGCTCCAATCTTTTGGCGTCCCGTCAGGGTTTAAACGCAAATCCAGTCGAGTTCCTGGACCCGTGAAAGAATGTCCTGGAAGATGCATTTCCCCTGGGTACTTTGCCCATGGAAGTTTAATATTAGAAGTAGCAGAATTGAGAGCTGAGACCAAATCACCACCTGTAGCGGTGGACATTTTAGTAAACTGAGTTTTTCTAGCGCCACACTCAACGCACACACCCCTAAGCATAGGTCTACCATTCTTACTGACGACTCGTTGAACATCTTTAGATTCAGTTTGTCGCTTACATTTTACACAATACGAGTTGTGCTCCATTTTAATATAATATAATTAAAATGGAAGTCCAAGACCTATCGTGGAATGAAGATACATCTAAACGCTTTAACAGTCCTCTCCTACCAAGAAGCATCAGAGGTTTGATCGTAGGTAAGTCTCAATGTGGTAAAACGATTTTACTACTTAATTTATTACTGAGACCTGGTTGGTTAGACTACGATAACCTGCAGATCTTTGGAAAAAGTCTTTTTCAATCAGAATACAAGATACTAAAGAAAGCATTCGAAGAGAAATTACCAAAGGAAGCAATTATAAGACTTTTCGATAATAGAGATGAGATAATGAAATTAAATGTATCACCGACCGCCGTAGTCGAGGAGATGTCTAAAAACATGGGGGAAACATCGGATATAGACTGCAAGTTCTTTGAAACCTCTGAAGATGTTCCAGATCCACGAGACTTAAGTCGAGATAAGAAGAATCTCATGATTTTTGATGATTTACAGTTAGAGCGACAAAATAAATGCGAATCCTATTATATAAGAGGTAGGCATAGTAATGTAGACTGCTTTTACCTAGCACAAAATTATTTCAAGCTACCTAGACAAACTATAAGAGAGAATGCCAACTTTATATGTTTGTTCCCTCAAGACCTTAAAAATATTAACCACATATACAGCGATCATATAGGTGTAGATGATATGACTATAGAAGAATTTCGAAAACTATGCAAAACTGCGTGGGATGAAACGCATGGTTTTGTGGTTATTGACTTGACTAGCAAAACAAATAAGGGCAGGTACAGATCTGGATTAGATACATTTTACATTAAATAAAAGCAATAATAAAATGATAACAAAATTTAAGATTTTATATTCTAGGTTTAAAAATAGCTATCTAAAATGGAAACCCTTCTTGACGAAATTTTATCTAATACTCAAACGATTGCACGCAACACAGAGGCTAAAGAATCCTTTTGCATTTTGTTGAGCGAAAGGAGCACACGAATTCGAACGAAATTTAATCCACTAATCGAACTGGACAAAAGTAAGAAGTATGAAATGGCCCTTGTTAATCTTGAAACTTACTACAGTTTTCCCAATATAGACGAAACAAATAATAAATTCGTATATTCGTCAGATAACGGTGTAACGTGGGAAGATTTAGACATTCCAACCGGTTGCTATGAAATCGAAGACTTAAACGATTACATACAGAGAATTCTAAAAGAAGAAGGTCATGGTCAATGTATAAAGTTGCAACCAAATAACAATACTTTGAAGGCTGTTTTGGAAATTGATGAGAACTATAAAGTTGATTTTACAGTACCAAATTCAATTAGCACCGTTCTAGGATTTCAGAGTCGTGTATACTCCGAAGGATATAACGAATCCGAGCACATAGTCGATATAAACAGCGTGAATAGTTTACGAGTTACCAGTGATATAATAGGATCATCGTATGCCAACGGAACTACGGAGAACATAATTTATTCTTTCTTTCCATCGGTCGGGCCTGGTTATAAGATAATCGAATCTCCTCACAATCTCGTATATCTTCCAATAACGCTATACTCTATTTCATCGATGGAAACAAAACTAATAGACCAAAATGGAAAACTAATTAATTTAAGAGGTGAGGAATTGTCGATACGATTTCATATAAGAGAGGTTTAATTTAAAGTTTATATTTAATATAAGATGAGCGCTTACGCTAAGGTCAAAGTTAATATTTCTGAAGGGCAAAAAGAGAAGATTAAGCGAGCTGTTCAAGTAGGAACTGGAGTGAGTATAAGACTTTCTCATGGAGACATAACTGGTGAGCATGTGTTAGCTCTAAACCAGAGGCAAATCAACAAGTTAACTAAAGCGTATCAGAATGGAACTGGAGTGACAATTAAAATGGGTAAAAAGCAATTAGAAGACAATGCGAGAGTCGAAGGCGGATTTATTGGCGCTATTCTACCGTTCTTAGCAACAGCCGGAAAGTTTCTTCTGTCTAGTGTTCTTCCGAGTTTAGCCACAGGAGCCTTAACAGGATTGGGTTCTGCAGCTGGTTCCAAAATTGTCGATAAAATTAGTGGATCTTCGATCTCACACCCGATAAGTGGATCTTCGATCTCACACCCGATAAGTGGATCTGGAGTGCTCTACGTTAAGAAAGGAGGAATATGCTGTAAGATAGTGCCTGCTGGGGAAGGTCTTTTTCTATCTCCGTGGAAAAAGGGTAGTTCGATATCGGGTTCTGGTCTGTTTATGAAAAGAGGAGCAGGATATATCAGCGGTGAAGGTCTTATCTTGGGACCCAATTCACCATTTAAAAATATTCCTATTCTTGGAATGTTACTTTAAAAAACCACTTATATAAATGTCTGGATACGGTCACCCAATACACAAATTTATCACCAAACGGAAGCCTCGTGTGAGTCCGATAATTTGGATGCCTAAAGTGGTCACTCACGCTCCTGCAAGACAACGAGCAGGCGACAGATATGAGATTTTTGCTCAGCAAGCGATAACGATTGAACCAAAGACAAATATTACAGTAGAAGTAGGCCTTGGAGTCCGAATGACCAGTGGAATGTGTCTAGTCTCTCTTAGACAGAAGTTGAAACAACTCAGACTGAGCCTTCAAGATGGTACAGTACTAGAGGACGCAGAGGATATAATAATTACAATACAAAACAACTCCGATTCACCAGTTACTATAAACGAAAAAGACTCCATATGTTATGTTAATTACTACGATGCATAAATTGTACGTTTTATGTTTACGTTTTATGTTTACGTTTTACGTTTACGTTTTACGTTACGTTTTAAACATTATACTTATAATAAAAAATGTCACTACTGAAAATTAGTGATCCTGCAAAAAGAGATTTTATTATCGAAGAGTTTTTAAAAACGAAAAAAAATATTAAACAAAACTTTCTCTCAGAGAGAATAGATGATCTTGGACTTCAACGAGAATTAACGAAAATCTACAAACCAATAGTCGACTCTCAATCAGCAATTTCGAAAGAACAAAACGCTTTGCTGTCGACAATAAAGGATAATTCTGCAGCCACATCACTTGCTCTAAAATCACTTCCAGATTCGTTGAAAACTATTCAATTTCCCCAGTATCCGTCGATAGAGGCGTACGATGACGATGACCCAGTAGAAGACATTAGAAGGTTAGAATTAGGAAATATTGCAGTTGAATACCTTAAAAAATATGCTTCTGATAAAAGACTTGTGGATACAACATTCGGATTAAGATCAAGAGATGGAAAATTCTACATCGGTGACAGCGAAGCCTCAATCCAAGGAAATGATATTACAGTTGGAACCACAACTTATCAAGGAACTCCAGGATTATGGGAATTGTTAACGTTAGCTAGTCCAACCAGTTCAATTTATGATAATCGTGATCTCGAAGAATACGCCGAGATTCTAACTAAAACGAATGCCATGAGTCAGCCAAATAAACCAAACAAACCTAAATCGTCTAGAAGTGTAAAATATGCAAAGATAATAAAACCCATATGGGACGATTACATAAAGTTAAGAGGTAAAACAGGAAGCGGAATAATTACCATTCCTTCAGATCCTAACGAATTAGTAAAACAATTAGAGTTGCGAATATATAGCTACAAAGCGGGAAATACGGGTGTAAGAAATGAAATTGTAGGTATGACGGATGAGTTACTAAGACAAAGAGTGATAACCAAAGATGAATATAAAAAATTGATGATCGAATTTAAAAATTGATGATATAATTAAAAATTGATGATCTAATTTAAAAATTGATGATATAGAAATGCTGGTCGTTGCGAGAAGAAGTTATAAAAAAGTACACGTTGTTGGTGGAGCAGGAATATTCGATTCCATTGCAGGATTTCTCAAGAGACTACTGACATCGAATGCAGCCAAACAAATTGCGAGCACAGCTGTCAAAGAGATTGGGGGTGTTGCTAAGGATAAGGCGATCGACGTTGGAAAACGATTACTCAATAAGATACTCCAACCAACCACCGTTCAGCAGCCGATAACTCAGGAAACTAAAGTAATTCTAGCTAGATTACTAGGATCGAATCCGCAAATGACGGGAGGAGCCATTAGAATTCAAGATCTCGTAAAACGCTTAAACGGAGGTGGTTTGAAAATGGCTTAAAAATTTATTTTCTTATTTAAAAATATATGTATAATAAAATGCAATCCGATATTCTAAGATTCACAGAGCAACCATTGATCGATGAAGGTATCGAGCGATACGAATGGCACGAGTACGAACCTGTAGCGAGAACTAACCTTAACAGTTCTGGGGAAATTAGAATAAATATTGAATTACAAGACTTATACAGTCACCCAGCAGAGTCATATCTACAATTCGAAGGAAGACTAATTAAAGCCGATGACACCGCATACGTTAATGCCGATTTAGTCGCTCTTACGAATAATGGACTTATGTATCTATTCAGTCAAATATCCTATCAGTTATCTAATCAAGAAATCGAAACGCTATTTCATCCGGGTCAAGCTACAACGATGCTCGGTTTACTTACGTATCCAAACGATTTTCAGCTGACTCAAGGCTTAAATCAGCTGTGGTATAAAGACACTGGAGCGACTGCTGTTATTGCGGACAACCCCGGATTTGCCACTAGACAAAGCTTTCTCATTCGCAAACCAAACACTAAAGGAATGTTCAGCTTTATTGTTCCGTTGAAGCATATTTTCGGGTTTTGCGATGATTACGACAAGATTATTTATGGCTTCAAACAGACGCTGACTTTAGTTCGTAAAGCGGACGATGATGCCATATTCCGAGATAACGCTGCAGCTGCTGGAAAAGTTGCGATAAACAAAATTTCATGGTTTATTCCGCACGTTATTCCTTCCGATATGGAACGAATGCAGTTGTATAAGACAATTGAATCGAAATTAACGTTACCAGTTGCGTATAGAGCTCGTCAATGCGACACAATAACAGTTCCTCAATCGACAAGTTTTAGTTGGCGTTTGAGCGTTAAAACATCACCGGAGAAACCTAGATATATCATCGTAGGATTTCAGACGGACCGTAGCGGTAATCAGGAAAGTAATCCGTCGCTATTTAATCACTGCGATCTTAAGAACATTTATGTGATGATGAATCAAGAAAGATATCCAGCTGTAGATCATAACCTGTCGTTTCCTAATCAACAATTCTCCAGAGCGTATAGAGACGCGTCCTCCTTTAGTCAAAAGTTTTATGGTATGGATAAGTTGATTACGCAAGGAAATATAACACCTGTAGATTATAAAGAATTATATCCGTTGTTCGTGTTCGATGTAAGCAAACAATCCGAGCGTTTGAAATCTTCAGTCGTTGATATTCAGATTAAGGCTCTTTTCAATGCAGCAGTGCCAGCCGACACCGAAGCGTATGCTGTCGTAATTTCAGATAGGTTGCTGCAGTTCCAATCGGATGGACAGAAAATGAGTGTAGTGTATGGAAAATTGATTTAAAGAATACTTATATATTATGAAGCTACCAGAGCTTAGAATGTTAGCCAAGCATCACGATGTTACAGGCACTTCGCATCTCAACAAACCTCAAATGATAGCTGTATTGATTGAAAAGAATATTCTTCCGATGGACTACAAGTCTGTGTCATATCGACATGACACGTTGGGTAGTATCAGGAAACAACCGAGAAGAGTAGATATTATAGATCGAGAGACTGGCGTTGTTACCTCGTATCCATCGATGTATAAAGCTGCTAAGGCGTATGGTCAGAGTGCTGGCATAATAGCTTATCATAATGGAAATGTCTGGAGAGATAGATACGAAATTAAAGTGTATGAGCGATAGATAAGTGGATCTTCGATCTCACAGATAAGTGGATCTTCGATCTCACATGTTTTAATATTTTTGCGTGGTAAAAATAAAATGGATTTAAAGAAAAGTAGTTTAAGAAACATGAACCATGTTGAACACTTGCTCGACTCATCGGTTCCTGACATTAAGGTTCCTACGCTTACACCCACACCTGGTAAGTACAAACCAGTAGCGCCTAAGAGAAAATACAAAAATAGGGTTAGAGCTAAAATAAATGATTTTGCGGATTGGTTACTTAGTTATGTACCCGAACGAGATAATAAAGCAGTTAATGAAAAACTGGAATCGTTGAAGTCAACTGTTTCCAGGATATTTGATAAAACTAAAATTCTAGAAACAGCGTCAGCTATTAAAGGATTCACCAAGCAATATAGAATAGATGGAATTAATGGAATGGATGCCTCGTCGTTTCTTGATTTCGTCAGACCGCAGGTAGTTAATCTGTTGTCGAACAATCGCCAGACAAAGACTAATTTAGTTCTTACTTGTACTATGGAACGAGTAGATATGAAATCTGGAATAGTTAATTCTGAGGATATACCATTCGTTTCCAGGGCAGAAGTTATTTTAGAAGCAACCGACTTGAATGAAATATACAGCAGAAAGAAGGATAAAATCATGGAGTCTATTGCTAGTTTTCAGATGCAAGGAAGTAATTGGAGATTTAAAGCTGTTGTAAAATTAGATATAAATACGGTAAAATATACCCCCTTAAGAGGTAGTTCTTACATTCCACTTCCCAGCTTCTTAGCTAATAAAAAGGCTATTATAAATATGAAAAACGACGACGAAGAATGTTTCAAATGGTGTATCACTAGAGCTTTGAATCCGGTTGTAAAAAATCCGGAAAAAATAACGAAAGCTTTGAAAGAACAATCGAAAAAACTTAATTGGAGTGGTATTGAGTTTCCGGTAGCGACTCATGCTAATGTGATAGGTAAATTTGAGAGAAATAACAATATTAATGTTAATGTATTCGGTTATGAAAAACATGTCTATCCGCTTTATCTGTCTAACTGTGAAAGCGATATTTGTGTAGATCTATTGCTTATTTCCAACGGAGAACGGAAACATTATTGCTGGATAAAGAATTTTAACCGATTGATGACGTTCCGAACAGCAAATTCGCATTATTCAGCGCACTATTGTAAAAGGTGTATGAATGGTTTCACAACGACAGAAGCGCTTAACAACCATGATGAGTACTGCAAACACCATAACGCACAAAAAATAGAAATGCCAGAACCAGGAACTATGTTAAGTTTTAAAAATTATAACAATTCTATGAGGGTTCCGTTTATAGTCTACGCAGATTTTGAGTCTTTTGTAAAACCGATCGATACATGCCAACCAAATCCAGAGTTGTCGTACACTAATAAATATCAAAAGCATATTCCTAGCTCCTTTTGTTACCACATAAAATGTTTCGACGATAGTGTATATTCTCAAGATCCTGTGACGTTTACGGCTGAAAGCGAAGATGATGATGTTGGTCAAATATTTGTAGATAAACTAGAAGAGAATATAAAACAAATATATAATCAATTTAAATTCCCTAAGAAGATGATATTTACAGAAGAGGACAAGAAGTGTTTTGATGGAGCTACTATATGCCATATCTGTGAAAAAACGTTGGGCGAAGACCGAGTGAGAGATCACTGTCATCTTAGCGGTAAATTTAGAGGGGCTGCTCATAACATTTGTAATTTAGACTATAAAGTCCCCAAGTTTTTCCCTGTAGTGTTTCATAATCTTTCCGGGTACGATTGTCATCTGTTCATTAAGAAACTGAGAGGTAATAATGGAGAGAAAATTAATTGCATACCTAATAACGAGGAAAAGTATATATCTTTTAGCAGAGAGGTCGTTGTTGATAAGTTTGTAAATAAAGAGGGAAAAGAGATTACCGTCAAGCGACAACTGCGTTTTATCGACAGTTTTAAATTTATGGCTTCTAGTCTTGATGCTTTATCGAGGAACCTAAGCAAAGACCAGTGTAAAAATATTGGGAAACGATATACTGGAAAGAAGCTCGATCTTTTGCTGAGAAAAGGCATATATCCTTATGACTACGTCGATTCATTTACTACCTTTAATGAAACCGAACTACCACCAAAATCCGCTTTCTATTCTAAGCTAAATGATTCGAATATTAGCGATGAAGACTACGAGCATGCAAAAACGGTATGGAAGGAATTTGGATGCAAAACATTCAGAGAATATCACGATTTATACAACGTTTCGGATGTTCTGTTACTTGCCGATGTTTTCGAAAACTTTAGAGATGTGTGTATGAAGAACTATACGCTTGACCCTGCATGGTATTTTACATCTCCTGGTTTAGCCTGGGATGCCGCTTTAAAATTGACAGGCGTGAAATTGGAGTTATTGAATGATTACGATATGATTCTGATGCTTAGGCAAGGGATGAGAGGAGGAGTGAGCACAATATCAAATCGTTACGGGAAAGCGAATAATAAATATATGAGCGATTTCAATAGTAACGAAAATTCTACATTTATTACTTACCTGGATGCGAATAATCTATATGGATGGGCTATGATCAAAAATTTACCTACTCACGGGTTCAAATGGATGAACGAAGATGAATTAAAAAATTGGAGAAGTATTCCATGCATATTGGAAGTTGATTTGGAATATCCTAAAGAGTTACACGACCTGCATAACGATTTTCCGTTAGCCCCCGAAAGCATTGAGATTAACAAAGTCAAAAAGTTAATTCCAAACTTAAACGATAAAAAGAAGTATGTGCTGCACTACGATAATCTGAAGCTGTACGAGAGCTTAGGTCTGAAAATAACAAAGGTGCATAGAGGTGTACTATTCGAAGAAAGTGATTGGTTGAAAAAGTATATCGATTTAAATACAGCTCTTAGAACGAAAGCTACTAATGACTTTGAGAAAGACTTTTTCAAGTTAATGAATAACAGTGTCTTTGGAAAAACTTGTGAGAACATTGAAAATCGTGTTGATGTAGAGTTAGTGTGTCAAGAGGAGAGGGCTATTGAACTAGCCGCTAAACCTAATTATGAGAGATGTACTATTTTCGATGAAAATCTAATAGCCGTTCACATGAAAAAAACTAAATTGTACTATAATAAACCTATATATCTTGGCATGTGTATATTAGACTTGAGCAAAACGTTGATGTATGAATTTCATTACAATTACATCAAGGATAAATACGGAAATAGAGCTAAATTATTATTTACCGATACAGATTCTTTGACATACGAAATTAAAACTGAAGACTTTTACTCAGATATCGCAGGCGATATTAAGACTCGATTCGACACGAGTGAATACCCGAGAGATCATCCATCTGGTATTGAGGTTGGAGTAAATAAAAAAGTTATTGGAATGTTCAAGGATGAAGCTAGTGGGAAACAGATAAAAGAATTTATTGGACTCAGAGCAAAGTTGTATTCTTATAAGATGGCTGCTGGAGATGAGCACAAGAAATGTAAAGGTATTAAGAAGAATGTTGTCCAGAAAACTATTACTCACGAAGATTATAAAGACTGTTTATTTACTAAAAAAGAACAACAACGAACGATGAATGTTATTAGATCTTATCATCACGATATTTATACAGAAGAAATTAATAAAGTTGCATTATCTGCAGATGACGATAAACGGGTAATAATGGTAGATGGTATAAGCACGTTATCTTATGGTCACTACTCGTTGAAAATTTTTAATTAATGTTTATATTTAATAAATGAGCGTGAAACAAATCGATGTTTGTGGAGTAGTGCTACCGAATATTGCTTTGTCGAATGTGGATCTAATCGAAGCGGCTAAGAAACTAAACATCAATAATTTTAGAGGAGTATTTCTCAGAGATGAGTTGCCGAAGAAACCTGGATGGAATGAATGTGGAATATTGAATTTAGACGATTCTAATGGGGTCGGGACCCATTGAAATCTATTTAAAGAATAAATATATATATATAAAATGGAAGACTCTAAAGTGTGTTCCAAATGTAAGATGGAGAAAAGCTTCAGCGAATTTCATAGAGATAAATCAAATAGGAGTGGGTATTATTCTAGTTGTAAAACGTGTAAAAATATCAAAGGGAAGGAACTTAGACAAAAATACTCGATACTAGAGACTAGGGAAATAAAAGATAAAAAAGTTTGCGGTCGATGTAAGAAAGAAAAGACCTCCGTCAAGTTGGTTTGATATTCACGTTCGATATTCAGACATTCGGTATGGAAAGCCGAAGGTAAAATTCATATTGAAAAAACCATCTTAAAACCGTACATATGCATAAGATTTTCACACCAAAGAACCATTAGTCAACAGTTATTGACCTAGCCAATCAGAAAATAATTTTAGACTGATTTTATCAGGTGGGTAAGTGGGTCAAATGCGGGTCCAAACACGGGGAAACACCATTTTAACACATTTTCTCACTATGTGTGTGACATTAATTTTTCTTTCTTCAGTTTTGCATTTTCTATGATGAGTTATCTACCTAGGCAATCAGAAAATAATCTTAGACTGATTTTATCAGGTGGTAAGTGGGTCAAATGTGGGTCCAAACACGGGGAAATATCAATTTCTCCTATTTTCTCACTATGTGTGTGACATTAATTTTTCTATCTTCAGTTTTGCATTTTCTGTGATGAGTTATCTACCTAGGGAATCAGAAAATAATCTTAGACTGATTTTATCAGGTGGGTAAGTGGGTCAAATGTGGGTCCAAACACGGGGAAACACCATTTTAACACATTTTCTCACTATGTGTGTGACATTAATTTTTCTTTTTTCATTTTTGCATTTTCTATGATGAGTTATCTACCTAGGCAATCAGAAAATAATCTTAGACTGATTTTATCAGGTGGGTAAGTGGGTCAAATGTGGGTCCAAACACGGGGAAACACCATTTTAACACATTTTCTCACTATGTGTGTGACATTAATTTTTCTTTTTTCAGTTTTGCATTTTCTATGATGAGTTATCTACCTAGGCAATCAGAAAGTAATCTTAGACTGATTTTATCAGGTGGGTAATTGGGTCAAATGTGGGTCCAAACACGGGGAAATATCAATTTCTCTTATTTTCTCACTATGTGTGTGACATTAATTTTTCTTTCTTCAATTTTGCATTTTCTGTGATGAGTTATCTACCTAGGCAATCAGAAAATAATCTTAGACTGATTTTATCAGGTGGGTAAGTGGGTCAAATGTGGGTCCAAACACGGGGAAATGTCAATTTCTCCTATTTTCTCACTATGTGTGTGACATTAATTTTTCTTTCTACAGTTTTGCATTTTCTGTGATGAGTTATCTACCTAGGCAATCAGAAAATAACCTCAGACTGCATTTATCAGGTGGGTAAGTGGGTCAAATGTGGGTCCAATCACGGGGAAACACCATTTTGACACATTTTCTCACTATATGTGTGACATTAATTTTTCTTTTTTCAGTTTTGCATTTTCTGTGATGAGTTATCTACCTAGGCAATCAGAAAATAATCTTAGACTGATTTTATCAGGTGGGTAATTGGGTCATATGTGGGTCCAAACACGGGGAAATATCAATTTCTCCTATTTTCTCACTATGTGTGTGACATTAATTTTTCTTTTTTCAGTTTTGCATTTTTATGATGAGTTATCTACCTAGGCAATCAGAAAATAATCTTAGACTGATTTTATCAGGTGGGTAAGTGGGTCAAATGCGGGTCCAAACACGGGTAAACACCATTTTAACACATTTTCTCACTATGTGTGTGACATTAATTTTTCTTTTTTCAGTTTTGCATTTTCTATGATGAGTTATCTACCTAGGTAATCAGAAAATAATCTTAGACTGATTTTATCAGGTGGGTAATTGGGTCAAATGTGGGTCCAAACACGGGGAAATATCAATTTCTCCT
The DNA here is from genome assembly GCA_945859605.1 of Lumbricus rubellus. NCBI lineage: Eukaryota > Metazoa > Annelida > Clitellata > Crassiclitellata > Lumbricidae > Lumbricus > Lumbricus rubellus. The sequence goes on from OX243819.1 coordinate 2,244,047, forward strand.
ATTTTCTCACTATGTGTGTGACATTAATTTTTCTTTCTTCAATTTTGCATTTTCTGTGATGAGTTATCTACCTAGGCAATCAGAAAATAATCTTAGACTGATTTTATCAGGTGGGTAAGTGGGTCAAATGTGGGTCCAAACACGGGGAAACACCATTTTAACACATTTTCTCACTATGTGTGTGACATTAATTTTTCTTTTTTCAGTTTTGCATTTTCTATGATGAGTTATCTACCTAGGCAATCAGAAAGTAATCTTAGACTGATTTTATCAGGTGGGTAATTGGGTCAAATGTGGGTCCAAACACGGGGAAACACCATTTTAACACATTTTCTCACTATATGTGTGACATTATTTTTTTTCCAGTTTTGCATTTTCTGTGATGAGTTATCTACCTAGGCAATCAGAAAATCATATTAGACTGATTTTATCAGGTGGGTAAGTGGGTCAAATGTGGGTCCAAACACGGAGAAATATCAATTTCTCCTATTTTCTCACTATGTGTGTGACATTAATTTTTCTTTCTTCAGTTTTGCATTTTCTGTGATGAGTTATCTACCTAGGCAATCAGAAAATAATCTTAGACTGATTTTATCAGGTGGGTAAGTGGGTCAAATGTGGGTCCAAACACGGGGAAACACCATTTTAACACATTTTCTCACTATATGTGTGACATTATTTTTTTTCTCCAGTTTTGCATTTTCTGTGATGAGTTATCTACCTAGGCAATCAGAAATAGTAATAGACTGATTTTATCAGGTGGGTAAGTGGGTCAAATGCGGGTCCACACACGGGGAAACACCATTTTAACAGATTTTCTCACTATATGTGTGACATTAATTTTTCTTTTTTCAGTTTTGCATTTTCTATGATGAGTTATCTACCTAGGCAATCAGAAAATAATCTTAGACTGATTTTATCAGGTGGGTAAGTGGGTCAAATGTCGGTCCAAACACGGGGAAATACCATTTTAACACATTTTCTCACTATATGTGTGACATTAATTTTTCTTTTTTCAGTTTTGCATTTTCTGTGATGAGTTATCTACCTAGGCAATCAGAAAATAATATTAGACTGATTTTATCAGGTGGGTAAGTGGGTCAAATGTGGGTCCAAGCACGGGGAAACACTATTTTAACACATTTTCTCACTATATGTGTGACATTAATTTTTCTTTTTTCAGTTTTGCATTTTCTGTGATGAGTTATCTACCTGGGCAATCAGGAAATAATTTTAGTCTGATTTCATCATGTGGGTAAGTGGGTCAAATGTGGACCCGAACACGGGACAATCACTATTTAATTTGTTTATCATTTTATTGCACTTAAATGTCCTAATATGCCCTCTTGAGCTATTGCTTTTTTTTCTGGTGTGAGTGCATGAACGAACATATGAATTTGCTTCAAAAATAAGGGCCTGCTGTATATGGATTATAATTTCCTACAAGTTGAAATATAAATACATAAAATTAATTCAAACATGAATGCAACCATTTATTTTATTGGTGCAGATGTCAAAACTACTAGCCCATTATATATGCATTCATTCCAACTGGCCTCTATTGCATATTTATATGCATGCTTTGGAATTATTATGCTTTAAGGTACATGTGATGAGACGTAGTGGTGTAGCGGTAAGTTCAGTGCCGTGTGACGGAAGGGTCGTAAGTTCGTATCTACCTTAAGCCACTGCGTAGTGACCTGAGACATGTTGTTCCCCCACAATCATTATTTGTGAGGAAGGCAATGGAAAACCACATAATTCGTCTCATCCCTAGAGGCGTAAAGCCGATGAACCTGCCTTCAAGAAGAGAACTCATCATCATCATTATCATCATCATCATCATCATCATCAAAGTACGTGAGTTTATTGGCTCTTCTTCTATACCCACACACATATATGTATAAATGCATAAAAATATATATACACAATACATAGGTACATAACTACATATATATATATATATCTACTCTAGCTGGGGTACCCGGCGTTTCCCGGGAATTTTAGGATTCACCCCGATCCCAGCCAATCTCCTACTTCTTTAGCCCACGAATGCATCCGCACTCCTACTGCTCACCCCACCTTCTTTTACACCCCGCCCCACCCGACCCCACCCACCCCACGACACATCGCAGACCCCACTACACCACCCTACACCACACCCCGATCTCCAAAGATACGCGACCCGTGGAATTTGGGCTTTCCTGAATATTTTTCCACTCCAACCCCCACCCTACCACACCTTACAATACTCGGACGTTCACCGGTACGCCACTAGTGAAATTTGGGTTTTCGGGAAAAATTTCCTCGCCAACCCATCCATAATCCACCCCTCCCTATCCCGCCACACCTCACCACACTGCGACCTCCACTGGTACGCCACCCATGAAATTTGGGTTTGGGGACAATTTCCCTCACTCCTCAACCCACCCAACCCACCCGGCTATTGCAGGCCGAGGTGTGTTGGGTGGAGGCGAACCCCACCCCACCCTTAACCTCACCCCGGGACACTCCACCATACTCCGACCTTCACCGGTACGCCACCCGTGAAATTTAGATTTTCTGAAAAATTTCTTTCCCCACACCACCCCATCCCCACCCCACCTTACCTTCCCCACCCCACCACACTCCGACCTCCACCGGTACGCCACCCGTTAAATTTGAGTTTTCTTGGGAAAATTTTTCCCCCAACCCACCCACCCACTCCACCCACCCGGCGCCTGCAGGCCGAGGTGTGTGTAGGGTGTAGGGAAGTGGCCCGTGTAAAAATCTGTCTAGTTGTAAGGTTTAACCTGAATAAGTGTGAAACTATGCATGGAAACGGCTGAAAATGTGGCACAAATGAGTTTTTTTGCCCCCAACCCTGGCCCCCATGGTGTCAGAGATTCGCGAACCCCTCCACTGGGTGTCCAATGCCGAGACGGACACAGTAGCGAAGGTTTGGAGTGAAAAGATGCAAAACTAAGAAAGGAGGTGTGTACATATGTTTGTCCAGAATGGTACAGAATGCACGCCCTCAGTTTAGCAGCAACAGATCTGAAACTTGGTACCTAGAACAAAGGGCCATCAGGACCACCCAGTGGAGGGGTCGGCGAATCTCTACCACCGTGGGGCCAATGTGTGGCAAAAACTTAATTATCGCTGTCAATTTCCATTTAGTTGCCATAGTTTTCCAGTTTTCACCTGAAACGTTGTGCACAGCTAAACAGCTAGTGCTACAGGGGCCACCTCGCCTCCACCCAACACACAACTGGGACGAAGTGAGGGTTTGGAAGTAAGGAATTGGCCGGTAGCGGTACTCCAGCTAATATATACTATAGCTAGGGCTTATCCGGTGTAGCTGGTTTTCTGTAAGGCGCCCTTGTAACGGCATGGCTGTGTTACTGCGCCATATAAATCGTCGTAATTATTATTATTATTATTATTATAGCTTGGGTATCCAGCGTTTCCCTTGAAATTTAGTACCCCAACTAATATAGAGTTATAGACTAGCTGGGGTACCCAGCGTTTCGCTGAAAATTTAGTACCCCAACTAATATAGACTAGCTGGGGTACCCAGCGTTTCCCTGGAAATTTAGGATTCGCACTGCTTTCGGCCAATTCCCAACTTCCAAACCCTCACTTCATCCCTGCCTCGCCTCTACTCCTCACCCCCACTTATTTTCTCCATCCCATTCACCCACCGACCTTCCTAACTCGCCGGCCCACCTTGCCTCCACGTATCTGGGGTACTCTGCATCGCCCAATAAATTTTCCTTTTGGCCCACTCGAACCGGCCACAACTGCCCGATCCCCCACCTAACCCAACCTCACCACACTACGATCTCCTAACCGCTCCGCCTTTCGTGAACTTTCCGTTTACCGGCAAAATGTTTTTCTTTCCTCCCACGCCCCCATCAATACCCTGCCTCCACCCAGCCCCTCTGGGGCGAAGTGTGTGTGTTGGGTGGGGACAAGGTGGCCCCTGTAGCACTATAGCTGTCTATCTGCAACGTTTCATGTGCAAAACTGTGAAACTATGGTAAACAAATGGAAATTCATAGCGAGAATTAGGTTTTTCGCCTCACCTTGGCCCCACGGTGGTAGAGATTCGCCGACCCCTCCACTGGGTGGTCCTGATGGCCCTTTGTTCTAGGTGCCAAATTTCAGATCAGTAGCTGCTACACTGTGGGCGTGCATTCTGTACCATTCTGGACAAACATATGTACACACATACTTTCTTATATATAGATATATATGTACGTATGTATTGTGTATATATAATAGATACAATTATACATATGTCTTGGTATAGAAGAAGAGCCAATAAACTCTTCTTCTATGCTTCGTACAATATACATCTGTGTATGTTTGCATGTACCTTGATGATGATGATGATGATGATGATGATGATGATGATGATGATGATGATGATGATGATGATGATGATGATGATGATGATGATGATGATGATGATGAGTTCTCTGTAGGTTCATCGGCTTTACGCCTATAGGGATGAGACGAATTAGGTGGTTTTCCGTTGCCTTCCTCACAAATAATGATTGTGGGGGAACAACATGTCTCAGGTCACTACGCAGTGGCTTAAGGTAGATACGAACTTACGACCCTTCCGTCACAAGGCACTGAACTTACTGCTACACCACTACGTCTCATCACATGTACCATAAAGCGTAATACTTCCAAAACATGCATGTAAATATGCAATACAGGCCGGTTGGAATTAATGTATATACAACTACATGTAGCTGTACCCGGCCACGCGTTGCTGTGGCAGAAAAGACCTCCCCCTCCCCTCCCCCTCCCCCAAAACCTTCCATTCCAATAGCACCGTGTCTTAAGAATTTTTTTTAAACGCAATCTTTTCCACAAAAAGTGAACTTTGCAATCCGTAACAACTATTGCTCACTGATATCATGAGAACGTCCATCATGCATGTGTAGCTGAACACTCCCACTCCCCCTCCACCTCCCCCTCCGCTCCATCCCCACCATCTTTGCCCCGCTTTCTCCGCTCCGTTCCTCCATCACACCGTCCATTGCTGACATCGGATAGAGCCCAATAATGATGAAAGGCCGCTTTTGCGACTCGCTTATGAAGTCACAGCACGCGACCTCATTCATGTTTCGTCTGCTGTGTTTGGGGACAACGCATTTCTGAAATCTGACAGTTTTGTTGAATTTGCAAATGGCGGTCGAACGGATTGCAAAGTTCACTTTTTGTGGAAAAGATTGGGTTTTTTTCTGGAAAAAAATCTTAAGACACGGTGCAATTGGAATGAAAGTTTTGGGTAAATTTTCAAAACAATCGGTGCGTAACTTTCGGCGTGATTGTGTCACGAACTATTGGAAAGTTTCATTTCTATTTATATACATGGGCTAGTAGTTTTGACATGTGCACGAATAAAATAAATGGTTGCATTCATGTTTGAATTAATTTTATGTATTTATATTTCAACTTGTAGGAAATTATAATCCATATACAGCAGGCCCTTATTTTTGAAGCAAATTCATATGTTCGTTCATGCACTCACACCAGAAAAAAAGCAATAGCTCAAGAGGGCATATTAGGACATTTAAGTGCAATAAAATGATAAACAAATTAAATAGTGATTGTCCCGTGTTCGGGTCCACATTTGACCCACTTACCCACATGATGAAATCAGACTAAAATTATTTCCTGATTGCCCAGGTAGATAACTCATCTTCTTCTTCTTTATGTTCTCTGCCGTCAGGCAGGCTCGTATGTCCAACGACGCCATTTTTCTCTGTCCTGAGCTTCTCTTTTCATTCCACTGTATCCCTCTTCTGACAGCATCCAGTCCAGCAGCATTGTTCTTGGTCTGCCTCGCATCCTTTTCCCCTCCATTCTTCCTTCAATGATGTCTTTTAGTAGGGTGTCGCTCCTTAAGATGTGTCCTATCCATTTCTTCTGTCGCCCACGTATAGTGTCCATCAGTGATCTCTTTTCTTCCACCAATTGTAAGATTTCCTCGTTCGTTTTTCGCTCAACCCAGCTGATTCTCTCCATTCTTCGCCATATCCACATCTCGAAGGCCTCCAGTCGCTTTATGTCCTCTTGTCGCATTGTCCACGTTTCCGAGCCGTACAGGACAACACTCCACACCAATGTCTTCACCATTCTCTTCTTCAGATTCATGTTTAGACTTCCTCTGAGTAGCTCCCCCCTTTTGTAGAACTCATCTTACAAAATGTAAAACTGAAAAAAAGCAAAAATTAATGTCACACACATAGTGAGAAAATAGGAGAAATTGATATTTCCCCGTGTTTGGACCCACATATGACCCACTTACCCACCTGATAAAATCAGTCTAAGATTATTTTCTGATTGCCTAGGTAGATAACTCATCACAGAAAATGCAAAACTGAAAAAAGAAAAATTAATGTCACACACATAGCGAAAAAATGTGTTAAAATGGTGTTTCCCCGTGTTTGGACCCACATTTGACCCACTTACCCACCTGATAAAATCAGTCTAAGGTTATTTTCTGATTGCCTATGTAGATAACTCATCACAGAAAATGCAAAACTGAAGAAAGAAAAATTAATGTCACACACATAGTGAGAAAATAGGAGAAATTGACATTTCCCCGTGTTTGGACCCACATTTGACCCACTTACCCACCTGATAAAATCAATCTAAGATTATTTTCTGATTGCCTAGGTAGATAACTCATCACAGAAAATGCAAAACTGAAAAAAGAAAAATTAATGTCACACACATAGCGAGAAAATGTGTTAAACTGGTGTTTCCCCGTGTTTGGACCCACATTTGACCCACTTACCCACCTGATAAAATCAGTCTAAGATTATTTTCTGATTGCCTAGGTAGATAACTCATCACAGAAAATGCAAAATTGAAGAAAGAAAAATTAATGTCACACACATAGTGAGAAAATAGGAGAAATTGATATTTCCCCGTGTTTGGACCCACATTTGACCCAATTACCCACCTGATAAAATCAGTCTAAGATTATTTTCTGATTGCCTAGGTAGATAACTCATCATAGAAAATGCAAAACTGAAAAAAGAAAAATTAATGTCACACACATAGTGAGAAAATGTGTTAAAATGGTGTTTCCCCGTGTTTGGACCCGCATTTGACCCACTTACCCACCTGATAAAATCAGTCTAAGATTATTTTCTGATTGCCTAGGTAGATAACTCATCACAGAATATGCAAAACTGTAGAAAGAAAAAGTAATGTCACACACATAGTGAGAAAATAGGAGAATTTGACATTTCCCCGTGTTTGGACCCACATTTGACCCACTTACCCACCTGATAAAATCAGTCTAAGATTATTTTCTGATTGCCTAGGCAGATAACTCATCATAAAAAATGTAAAACTGAAAAAAGCAAAAATTAATGTCACACATATAGTGAGAAAATGTGTTAAAATGGTGTTTCCTTGTGTTTGGACCCGCATTTGACCCACTTACCCACCTGATAAAATCAGTCTAATATTATTTTCTGATTGCCTAGGTAGATAACTCATCATAGAAAATGCAAAAATGAAAAAAGAAAAATTAATGTCACACATATAGTGAGAAAATGTGTCAAAATGGTGTTTCCCCGTGATTGGACCCACATTTGACCCACTTACCCACCTGATAAAATCAGTCTAATATTATTTTCTGATTGCCTAGGTAGATAACTCATCATAGAAAATGCAAAAATGAAAAAAGAAAAATTAATGTCACACATATAGTGAGAAAATGTGTCAAAATGGTGTTTCCCCGTGATTGGACCCACATTTGACCCACTTACCCACCTGATAAATGCAGTCTGAGGTTATTTTCTGATTGCCTAGGTAGATAACTCATCACAGAAAATGCAAAACTGTAGAAAGAAAAATTAATGTCACACACAAAGTGAGAAAATAGGAGAAATTGACATTTCCCCGTGTTTGGACCCACATTTGACCCACTTACCCACCTGATAAAATCAGTCTAAGATTATTTTCTGATTGCCTAGGTAGATAACTCATCACAGAAAATGCAAAATTGAAGAAAGAAAAATTAATGTCACACACATAGTGAGAAAATAAGAGAAATTGATATTTCCCCGTGTTTGGACCCACATTTGACCCAATTACCCACCTGATAAAATCAGTCTAAGATTACTTTCTGATTGCCTAGGTAGATAACTCATCATAGAAAATGCAAAACTGAAAAAAGAAAAATTAATGTCACACACATAGTGAGAAAATGTGTTAAAATGGTGTTTCCCCGTGTTTGGACCCACATTTGACCCACTTACCCACCTGATAAAATCAGTCTAAGATTATTTTCTGATTGCCTAGGTAGATAACTCATCACAGAAAATGCAAAATTGAAGAAAGAAAAATTAATGTCACACACATAGTGAGAAAATAGGAGAAATTGATATTTCCCCGTGTTTGGACCCACATTTGACCCAATTACCCACCTGATAAAATCAGTCTAAGATTATTTTCTGATTACCTAGGTAGATAACTCATCATAGAAAATGCAAAACTGAAAAAAGAAAAATTAATGTCACACACATAGTGAGAAAATGTGTTAAAATGGTGTTTACCCGTGTTTGGACCCGCATTTGACCCACTTACCCACCTGATAAAATCAGTCTAAGATTATTTTCTGATTGCCTAGGTAGATAACTCATCATAAAAATGCAAAACTGAAAAAAGAAAAATTAATGTCACACACATAGTGAGAAAATAGGAGAAATTGATATTTCCCCGTGTTTGGACCCACATATGACCCAATTACCCACCTGATAAAATCAGTCTAAGATTATTTTCTGATTGCCTAGGTAGATAACTCATCACAGAAAATGCAAAACTGAAAAAAGAAAAATTAATGTCACACATATAGTGAGAAAATGTGTCAAAATGGTGTTTCCCCGTGATTGGACCCACATTTGACCCACTTACCCACCTGATAAATGCAGTCTGAGGTTATTTTCTGATTGCCTAGGTAGATAACTCATCACAGAAAATGCAAAACTGTAGAAAGAAAAATTAATGTCACACACATAGTGAGAAAATAGGAGAAATTGACATTTCCCCGTGTTTGGACCCACATTTGACCCACTTACCCACCTGATAAAATCAGTCTAAGATTATTTTCTGATTGCCTAGGTAGATAACTCATCACAGAAAATGCAAAATTGAAGAAAGAAAAATTAATGTCACACACATAGTGAGAAAATAAGAGAAATTGATGTTTCCCCGTGTTTGGACCCACATTTGACCCAATTACCCACCTGATAAAATCAGTCTAAGATTACTTTCTGATTGCCTAGGTAGATAACTCATCATAGAAAATGCAAAACTGAAAAAAGAAAAATTAATGTCACACACATAGTGAGAAAATGTGTTAAAATGGTGTTTCCCCGTGTTTGGACCCACATTTGACCCACTTACCCACCTGATAAAATCAGTCTAAGATTATTTTCTGATTGCCTAGGTAGATAACTCATCATAGAAAATGCAAAAATGAAAAAAGAAAAATTAATGTCACACACATAGTGAGAAAATGTGTTAAAATGGTGTTTCCCCGTGTTTGGACCCACATTTGACCCACTTACCCACCTGATAAAATCAGTCTAAGATTATTTTCTGATTCCCTAGGTAGATAACTCATCACAGAAAATGCAAAACTGAAGATAGAAAAATTAATGTCACACACATAGTGAGAAAATAGGAGAAATTGATATTTCCCCGTGTTTGGACCCACATTTGACCCACTTACCACCTGATAAAATCAGTCTAAGATTATTTTCTGATTGCCTAGGTAGATAACTCATCATAGAAAATGCAAAACTGAAGAAAGAAAAATTAATGTCACACACATAGTGAGAAAATGTGTTAAAATGGTGTTTCCCCGTGTTTGGACCCGCATTTGACCCACTTACCCACCTGATAAAATCAGTCTAAAATTATTTTCTGATTGGCTAGGTCAATAACTGTTGACTAATGGTTCTTTGGTGTGAAAATCTTATGCATATGTACGGTTTTAAGATGATTTTTCAATATGAATTTTACCTTCGGCTTTCCATACCGAATGTCTGAATATCAAACGTGAATATCAAACCAACTTGACGGAGGTAAAGAAAAGAACATAGTAGATTATGTAAAAAATAGATACTGTAAAGATGGGAGAGATAATGAATGTAAGGAATGTAAATATAAATATAATCACGCATATTCTGAAGCTCGAAAGAAATATGACCCAGGCTTTAAACTACTCAAAAGTATGAGGACCAGGCTGGGCGACGCATTAAAAGGCAAATCGAAGTCACAAACGACGAGGCAACTTATCGGTGTCGACTTTGAAATATTTACTAAATGGATCGAATTTCAATTAGAAGAAGGAATGAGTATGGAAAATCACGGTTCGGTTTGGCATGTCGATCATGTTTTACCAATATCATCGTTCAACTTGCTAGATGAAGAAGAACTTATTAAAGCTATGAATTGGAAGAATATACGTCCATTGCTAGCACTAAAAAATATCCAAAAATCAAACAAAATAGATCGCTGGCTGTATGTAGTGCAGGAAGTAAAATCGAATTACTTTTTAAAACATTTAGATGAAATATAAAATGAGTTCTGCAACTGTGAAAAACATAGACATCATATATTACTTAGACCAATGAACGCCACGGCGCGGCCGAAACAAAATTGGCCCAGCGGCGTTCACGGAATTCTGGGTAAATCGTTGGTAGAAAGCCGCTGACTTGTTCGCTTTACCTTCGGTCTTCGCTAATGATGTCCGTTCATCATGTAACCTCTTACTGTCAATATATATGAAAATTTAAGCTTTAGCAAGCAGATTTCCCGACGATTTATACGGGTTATCACATATAAATGTTACAGAGTCAATCGAGTTCTTAGGTAGGCCTATAGATACTAAATTTGCTTACTTCGGGCCAGATTAGCAGTCAGTTAACAGACATTAGGCCTATTGCTTGCTTCATCTCAACTTATTATCTTGTTCATCAGGTGTGCCCTTAAACAAGATTTCGAAATGTGCTATATAATATATATTATATATATAGCGTTTTTACATGGTCGATTAATCTTCTTTGACATTGTATATAGGCTTGATCTTCTTTAACATTGTCTATAGGTTTGGTTGTTACATATTAATATGTCTTGTTTGTATGCGCACTTGTTATAGCACCTCTTCAAGCTCCTACTCAGAGGCGCTCCAGACTACAGAGTGGACACTGCATCCGCATTTCACGCCGAAGCGCTGAGCAACTGCGATTTGCGAGTGAAGGACTTTCCCAAGGTCCCTACGCTGCGACACTTGAGGTGGATTCGAACCTGCAACCCTTCGGCTGCAACGCGACGAACATACCCACTACACCACCGCGCCCCACCTACTTCTGGAGGCTATGATGAGTTGTGCAATGAATTCTTTTGAAGTTGGAGTGACATTACATCGAGGGATACTTAAGAACCTGCATTTTGCTAATATATTGACTTGATAGCAGTCACCAGGCAAGGCAGTAACAGTTTTGGACTCGAAATAAATGTGCAAAAACGAAATTAATGACCACTGGAAAAGAACAAAAGAGTGGAAAGTGTGAATGGATGGAAAGCAGATGGAGCAAGTCACAAAGTTAGTGTGACTGGCAGTGTGAGGTAATGGAAATGGCCATTTAACAAAGTATGAATGAATGAATAAACTTTATTGTTCACCAAAAGAGTTCAAGCAAAATACAACAAAAAACAGACAGTGTACATTATTCATTGACAATGGGTAAACCCAAAGCAAAGGTTCCACCAACGAATAGTCATACAGACAATAATTATTTTCATGTCATCATTATATATAAGCTTATACATTGTATATTATATTCACTTGTAGATCGAGGCTATTGCACAGCCGAAATTAGGGGAGTTTTAGATGTTTGAACACCCCAAAATGAAGTAATGTAAACATGAGCCAGTGCATTTACTAACATACGATGTAAGAACTACTGGGGGATTGATTTAATTTTGAAGACTTATTTCAATGTGAAATTTTAGAACATTAGATTAGATCACGACGACGGTGTGGAAGCTGCTGAATAATAATAATTAGCAATATTATTATTTCAACTAGTGTTTACAATGGAAAATGTGGAAAGAATACAACTTCCTAACATGTTCTTAGAAACAGCAGAGCATTCATGTGTACTCGATGTTCTGTATGTTTTTTCTTGAACTGTTCTTGAACTCAAACAAAGGTGGTGTAACTGAAAATGCTAAAAACACCCACCCTCCCCAAAAGAACAGCAGAAAACAAGTAATAATATGCACTGTTGATGAGAGGGCAAAGAAAGCATTATTCCACAAAAATGCTTGTGAGTTTTGGCTAAGCAAATATTACACTTCACTATAGATGTGAGAAATAATTGTTTCAATCACTTAACAACAAAAATCATATTAATTAATACAATACACATATACAATATTGCACATACAACAAACAGTAAAACCAATATCAGATATAAATCCATGTACAGAAAATAACAGATGAACAAGAAATCCACATTTAATTATATACATGTAATCTCAAGATAAGACATTCTTATTGGTGAGCAAATAAGACATTTTTGTTGCTGTTAAATCTAATATTTCTTCCTCTTAATTTATCTGAAAAGATTTTTCCCACTGAGTAAAATCGGATATTCACATAAGCGTTAACAATTAACCGCACAAGATTCAGAACATGACTTTCGAAAACATCGAGTACACACGAATGATCTGCTGTTTCCGAGAACAAGTTAGAAAGTTGTATCCTTTCCAAAACAGCAATTTGAAGAGCAAGGCGTAAGTTCCGTTGCTTTGGAACAGATTCACCTGCTCTTCCACACACAAAACGAATGCAACGTTCAGTAACAGTGCATACGTTGACAACAGACTGGCTCGGATACAGCAAGCCACCTGCATCTTTGCGGTGAATTAGTTTACAGTTTTCAACAACTTTCGACTCACTAATTAAAGACAATTTGCAACCTGCGCAAGTAATTGTTTTGCAAAGTTTGCGAGAAACATACCCAGCCATATAGGTGACAATGTTTGCACTAAACTCAGAAATGTGAATGCGATCTACGGTTAAAGCATAATCATGATCAGAGTTACTGTCACACTGGCCCAGACTAAAACGTCTCAAAATCTCAGCAGTTGTCACAGAAGCCTCATGTTTATCGATAAGTCCAACTGATGGTAACAGAACAGTTTCGTCTTGAGAAATCACATTACCAGTATTCTTAGGTTTTATGTTATGTTTCATTAGCAGCTGCCTATATGCCGTTCGAAACTGCTCTGCTGTGGGATTGTTGTTCCATCGCCCACGAGAACGCACAACATTGAACAGCAGCTCAATGTGATCCTGACTCAATCGATATGTAGCCAGATAAGCTAACACCTTTGTTGCAACAAACTCATCAAACAACGCAACAACACTATTTATCGTGGCTAAAAACCCAAGTACTGCTGTCTTTCTCATGGTCTGATGTAATGGGAGACCAAACAGCTTCAGATTAGTCAAATAAAGAACTGTCTGTGTCATGAAAGGTCGCCAAAATTGCTAATTTTCACATCTCAATACAGACTTGAATTCTTTCTCAAATTTATTCTTAGAGTTTAAAACATCAAAAAGTCTGTCTATCACTCTAATGAAAGCCACAGTTGGTGCAACATCAGCAAACTTAGGCAAATTCAGATCTTCCCCTAGGAATTCAAGTGCATTCGCCACTGATCTGCTCATACACTGTGCAGCTAAACTCACCTTCATTTTCTGTTGATACCACTCAATATGACTCCTTTTCAGTTTATTGGCAGCTTTCAGACCTTCCTTATCCTGAATCTCATAGAGATCCTTAATATGTTGCCATCTAATTTGTTTCTTATTTTGATCTGTCAAAATTCCTTTCTCTGCCAGTGTATTACGCATCAGTTTCAACATATGAGCAGCATCAAAAATAATATGGACTCTCCATAAGCAATTTGCAGGATGTATGAAATATGGCTTCAAATTGTCGGCTGTGAATGAAGCACCTAGTTTTGAACCAACAGCAAAATTGGTTGTGGGTCCATCACAAACTAATGCTACAATTCTAACATTAATCGCATAAAGTCTGTTAATGGCTTCAAGAACAAGGTTTGCTTTTACATCAGCTGTTAATCCATCTATAAGGAAGTATGCAACTGGCATCTTCCAAGCAGCATTCAGTGCAACGACAATAAACATCAAAACCTCGGTAGCAACAGGCATACTGTCGTCATCAATTCCCGTTCCTAAATCAACGAATCCTACGTTCTCCTTGCCATTCCACTGGACCTGTTTCCGTATCGACATTTCATCAAAAATTAGGCTGCAGAGCAGTGGTCCATTCGATGATGAATTCAGTTGGCGAAGGCACTAAACAAAGAATATGCATAATTATTGTAAAAATTGAAATGAAATAAATTGCCACTGAAATCAATCCATTTGAACTTTATCATTTGATCGCTTTATGATGAGAAATAATGCTGAGAAGAAATTGCCTTATGCTTACTTCGCAAAGGTCAAATCTTGCCACCATGCCACACAAAGTGTCTGATTGACGCACTGGTATTTAAATGGCAAAGTTGCAAGTTGTGAACTGATTAATTTGGCAACTACCCTAAGCTGAAATCATCATCAACATTCATTCAATGGGCTCAATGCCCATAAGTGTCCGGTGCCTTCTTCAAAATGTCTCTCCACTCGAGCCTGTTCTGAGGTGCATGCCCCAACTTTTGTAGGTCTGCTTCACAATACTCTACAATGTCATACAGAGTGGTGTGAAGCAGACTTATAGACGCTGGGGCATGCACCCCGGAACAGACTCAAGCATAATCGTAATCTCGAGATTTCTACAGCGCCCACAAAAGCGAAGTCACAGGAACCAGCTTATTCACAAGAGCTCAATCGAAACCAAATCGATAGGCAGCAAGCCAAGTCCGGAGAGTCAGGCAGACAGATAGATGGACGGCTAGCTGGAAGTAAGTGGCAATAATGGTAGTACTGCAAATTTATATCGAGTTGCTTAAAGAGAGACTCATTAGAGCACTCTAAGAAATCACAAAGAAATCGCGAATGAACAGAATGATTTTCAGGCAGTTGTGGAACAATAGACAAGCTTACAGAGTTAACCCAAATGATGGTCAAAAAACCATTAAATAAATTTGTCAAGTAAATGCTATCTAACGACAAAGATGATTGACCGCAAAACTGAAGAAACACTACAAACAGTGCAGAGGTCAAAGTTCACAATCAGAAGTACATACACTTTTATGTACGTGAACATTTAATATATAGTGATTATTTATGTATTTGAATGCAAAAGTTCTAAGAAATTATATGAAATCTCAAAATGCGCAACCAATGTATTTTCAGATAGAATTGTCAAACCTCAAATGCTTCAGCTGTAAACCCCGGACGTCCATCCACTGAAGTGTGCCATGTCCGAATTGTAGAAGGGTGTGGTAGAGATTTGCTGAAGGATCGGCGAACGAATTCATAAGCCTTCGCACTGTAAAAATGAAGAGTCATTGCAAAGGACCGTAGAGTTTCATTGTATGGTTCCTGAGCTGATGCGTACAGTTTACGCTTCAACATTTCGCATGGAACTTCTCCAAAACAGCGCTCAATGAGGTCAACAGATGTTGCATTAATGTCATTTCTAGATCGGAGCTGTTTTATGACGTCTTTCATTGTCCGCAGCTTCGTTTCTCTGCGAAACAATTTACGCCGAGTGATAGTGAACTTCTTTGTAATCAAGCTCCTTTGTCGTTTTTCCTTTTCTAGAAGATCCTCATATTTCCTTTTGATGCTACGGGGACTTGATCTGATGGCATAACTGTGATCTGTCACAGATCCAAAATTAACTACAAAATCACACGATACAGCAGATGAAGATTGGGGGATTGACTGCTCTTGAACAGTGGATACTGTCGACGTAGAAGGTGACGCAGTGCTCCTTTGCAGAATGCGACGATTTTGTTCTTTCTTCTTCAAGTGGCGCGGAAATTTGAATATATCCGGAACTGCATCCTCCTTCAGTCTGACTTGGGACCTGTAGTGTCGAAAACTGGAAGGTGCAAAATGTTCTGAGCAGATGAAATCTGTCGATTTTGGCTGCCATTTCTCACGCCTAATTGCAACCAGCCACTTCTTTGTTAATGTTGCATTCTTTAATGGAAACCTGCAGGAAAATAAAAAACATGTTTAATTATAGTCAATTAATTAAAACTGTAAAGCACATGCACAATCCATGGAAAATGTAAATCTATGGTGAAGATAGCCTCCCTCGAAAATGTGAATCTATGGTGGTGTATATAGTCAGCCACTAGGAGAAGATGCAGTTTGATATCCATGTGCTTGAAAGAAATAATGTGCATATGAGAGCTACAAAGAGAGTGGCAGGTTATTCCAATCCCTAGGGCAGTGTTTCCCAAAGTGGGTTCCATAGAACCCAAGAGTTCCGTGAAATGAGCACAAGGGTTCTGTGAAAAGTTGTAAATAAAAGAAATTTTAGTAAATTTTTTACTGGAATACAACATTTAAATTAGCTTTTAAAAATGCAATAATAGTTTAAAACTACATTTAGCCGTCTCACCCATTGACTCTAAGCGATTATCCGATTTTTCACTGTCCGTTAGCAATTCAGTTGCAATTTATAGACATCACTGCTGCGACATAGACCTACGTAGGTAAGAACTGTAAATCTGGACAGGGATGCAGCCATCCTTGTCATAATATTTTTTGATTAAAATCCTTACGCTGCGTGTGTCGCACCTATTTTAAAATCGATTCGGAGATCCGGTGCTATATAAGTTTCTGAGATTCAGGTAAGTTAACTATCGGGTTTCCAGCGAGACCCCTGGAAAGCATAAGCTCATAATCAATCAATAAAACATTCCAGAAAAACAGATGTTTACTGCAATTAAGTATAATCTTAATTTTCCAACAACAAGACAGAAACAACGAATTAACATCAAAGCTGAAACGTCCAATATTTATAAATCTGCGCGCCAAGTACACCTATATACGATGTGAGCACACTCAGATCAAAACACGTGAATGTGATAGCACAATACTTTAAAAATTTGCTTACCTGTAAAAGCGAACCTCCGAATCTTTCGAGAATCGATTAGTGCAGTTATACGCACAGCAGGACGCCACCATTATAAATGTTTAAACTAATAAAAGTTTTTTGTGTTCGTCTATCGTAAGTCGTACATAACAGTAATACAACAACTTTCTGCCAACTAACTGGCGACTTCCGGAAAAAGGAAATTGAACCATAGACATCATATAGTAATATATGATGTCTATGAATTGAACCAAGTTTTTACCATAGAATCGGCAGTCTAAGTAATATATGATGTCTATGGTGAAAAACATCGATGTCGAAGGCGTAGTTCTTCCAAATCATCCGTTAACGAATTTTGAATTATTGGATGCCGCGAAGAAGCTGAATATTCCGAATTTTAGAGGCGTTTTCGTGCGAGACGAGCTGCCGAATAAACCTAGACGGATTGAATGTGGGATATTGAATCTAGACGATTCTAAAGGAACCGGTCAGCATTGGTGCGCTTTCTTAAAGAGCGGTAATGAGAAAATATATTTCGATAGTTACGGCCTTCCTCCCCCTCTAGAACTGATAAAGTATTTACGCCGTCCAGTGTTATATAACAGCGAGCGAATACAACCCGATAACGAAGTGTTTTGCGGCCATTTGTGTCTGTATGTGACGAAGATGGTGGGTGATGGAATGAATTTTCAAGAAGTTATAAACGGCTTGCATTAAAAATTATTATATATAGATATATATATAAAATGCCTGTCGATAAATTTGGTCACACCGCTGCTGGAGGAACATCACGAAGAGTAATCGCTGGAGGTGTTACTCTTAGCCAAGTAAATGCTAATTTTCTTCGATTGGATGGGACAAATCTGCCGACTGGAAATTTAAAAATGAATGGACATGTGATAAAAGGTCTCCCAGTAACGAATACTTCGACAGCCGGAATGGATGAAGCTTTAAGTAGGGGACAAGCCATTGATTTGATAACGAATCACAACGATTCTCCGTCCAACGATAATCATTTGACGAATAAGAAATACGTTGATGCTTCGAAAGTGTCTAAAACTGGTGATACAATGACTGGCGACTTGTTCTTAAACGTTGGCTTCGATCGTCTGCGTTCAATGGGTTGTAAGTGTCGCGACTGGGATACCCAGGCGCTACGGATTTGATTTCTGGGTGCCATATATATATTTTTGGATCCGTTATGGTATTTTCGGGGTCCAATAATTATATTTACATTATAATATTATTATTGTTGAGCTGCATTCGGTGACCTACATAATATTGGTGACCTAGTTTTTAATGTCGAGCTCGTGTGTGATGCGAGTTGCCGACAGGGATGACGTAAGCGGTCGCCATAGCTACCAGGTTATTGATCGCTTCTTGCATACGCTCAGCGAATGGAGGGTCGGCCGAAAAGGAGGAATAGGAGTCGGCCGATATGACAGGCGCAGCGCCAGAGCAGTACAGATAAACGGATAGGCAGACGGACGGAGCAATACGCCCTGCTGGCCGCTGTCATTGAATGCATGTGTGGTATTTTTCCTTCACGCTGTACGAGGTGACCTGGTCTATTTTTAGCACGGTTGACTCAGTGCAACTCGTGCGTACGTGTCAGAGCAAGAGGAAGAGAGAGAAAGACAGTGAGCTGCAGACAGGCGCTTAGAGGGAGATAGGTGGTCGCAGCTGCATAGGAATTCAGCGCGCTTTATCTGATCACGCGGTACATGCGTGATCACGGCTCGTGCAGTGCCTTCTGCGCATGCGTCGCGTTCCCTTGAGGCGTGGTTATTAACTCAAGAACGCGCAATCGAGGGCAGATTCACGACGGACTCCGACGAGGATAGACGTGTAGCTCTGGAGAGCAAGTTACAAAATCAGAGTTTGATTATTTTAGAAAGATAATAGTTTATTTAAGTCAGCTTGGATTCGTCGTCTGAATTATTGCGTTGTCGCGTATTTACTTCACGGATTCTGTACGGAAATTCTAAAACGGCAAGGAGCCGATTGCATTGCGGTTTTGTGTTACGAGCGAATCGTCAGCGACGTGGTTCTGTTTCGCATCTTCGTAAAGGAGTTAAGTCTTTCGTTCTGGTTTTCGATCTTTCTCTCGTTTGGAGCGAAACCGCTCAGGTTTCCGGAATTTCTTCTGTCGTCGATATCTTCTGCGCAGTTAGCCTACGGGCGTCAATATATTATTAAAATATCTTTTCGTGGATTCCCTGTTCTCGACGTGTCAGCTCGGTTTTAGCGTCCTGTCAGCGTCGATTGTTGCGGATTCCTCTGAGTCACTTATCGTCGACGCACGTCCTGGATTCGACGCTCCATCTGTGCCTTTTCTCGCATATCGTCGACGATCGTCCTGGATTCGACGCTCCATCTGCGCCTTTCCTCGTTTATCGTCGGCCTTGTCAGGTGTCTCTGGAAGAAGGTACAATTTATTAAGGGCTTTAATACGAATTAAAAATTGATCTTTTGGGCAGAGAAATTAAGATTGGCATCTAAGTACAAAATTGGGGATTCATTTTGTCTGCTCCGATTGAAGTCTGTTTGAATTGTGTTGCATATTATTATCAGTTGCTTTAAACTGTAAGCTGTTGCTTAACATTGTGAATAATTATTAAATGTTTCTGATAATAATAAGATCCATTGATTAAACTTTCGGATTTACTTCTTGCTAGCGTTAGGATTTGACATAACCAAAACTTGTATAGCGCCATGGATAGAAGCGGAGCATCAACGCCCTCGCAGCCATCTAGACCACCATCTGCGTTGGGAATAGGCATTTTACTAGAGGCCATACAAACAAATACTAGGTCTACACAAGAAGCAATTTCCTCCGTGAAAAGCGATGTGCAGGCAAATGCCAGGTCCACACAAGATGCAATACAAAATAATGATAGAAATACCCAGGAGGCCATTGCCGTGGTACAAAGTAATGTAGAAGAGGCTCTTTCTTCTGTCAGGACTGAGTTTCAAGCCAACGCTATAAATACACAAGAGGCAATTGCCTCGGTACAAGATAACGTTAGGGAAGCGCTGACGGAAGTCGTCGCGCGTATAGAACGTTTAGAAACAACGCCCAGGGCATCTCCGAAGCCGGTTGCAGGTTCGAACCCAGGAGCAATATTTCCCTTTGGTACCACCGCGGATAGACCTTACCACTCAGCCATCGGCCTGGGAAGAGCTTCGGGGGCTAGGCCTAAGGACCTTTCACTTCCGGTCAACCCCGGAATCCTACGCCGGAGTGAAAGACTGGCCAGTAAGGCCCCAGTTTCATACGGAGAGCTAAGAGGTCGAGATACCTGGCCATCCCGAACCCGACGGGATTCGAACCCCGAGGCTACCGCCTCCCTTCCTCCGTCTATATCTCTGAACTACGACCTGCAACCGCACGCGGCCCTCTCACACGTTGGACCGGAAGTGGCGACTCCGGGAGTGTACGCGGGGGTGGGCGTTACAATTGGTCCCAGTCAGTGGGGTCGAATTAGTTCTAGAGATTTGGACGAGGAAGAGGAAATTGAAAATGTCGGAAGAAGAGAAACTGCATTATCTTTTGAAAGAAGGAAGGAAAGGGAATTTGTTGATAATGTTGAAATTATGTCTGATGATGGTAGCATAGACATTGAAGTTAGCAAAATAATGGAATATAGACCTAAAACTGTGAAAATAATTGATAAAAGAATGCAAGCAGCACAGCAATCGGAGTTTAGAAATTTTGAAATAAATAAATCGATTGATCATAAATTGTGGGAGGGGGGTGATAAGGTCAACCCAGTTCCTTTGGCCTCTTCTTCGCCCTTTCACGTGGATTATCCTCGACCTGATCCGCAATGGAGGAAGCATGAATCGTTCGTGCATGCGGATCAGCCAAGAACGGAAATGATGGCAAATCGGGTCGACGCTTTCCAATCAACGTCGGGAATGCCGACCTATCACTCCGTGCCCAACTACGATGGGCTGGTTACTTCGACCATGGTTGGTCGAGACTACGCTCGACCCGACCTTCGACCCGATCTTCGACCTGGTCCAGTGGCAACTACAGCGGGTGACTGGATGCAACCGAGCGCACACCCTGAGCATCCATACGTGTCATGGATGGCTGCTCCGAACTACGCTCCGAACTACGCTCCGAACTATGCTCCGAACGCGCTGTACAACAGCATCGACAACCGGATGTGGCTCGATGCGCTTCGCTGTCTCAACCCGCCTCGAACCAGCGACGTCGCCTTTCCTCGGTGGCCAACCGTCGTGGAGTCGGCGAGGATGAACTCATGCCTCGGCGCTCAGAATTTTGGATTTAGTCGTGACGTCGAACTGCCTCGTCAAGCGCTTCTGAAACCGATGTATCTGAATAAAGGTGAAACAACCGACGACAAAGCGACGATGTCTGCGGATGGTGAAATAAAAGTGCTGCCGCCTGTCAACGCGTCCGTCGGTCCTACCAGATCCGTTCCCAGGACATCCGTTGCGACACAGACAATGCCTAGTGACTGGGAACTTCCGACGAGTAGCACTGTTGGAACAAACAAGGAATCGGAAACGACCGCGTCTACGACCGTGAAAGCGGCCGAGGTCAAACCGTCGTCGGCTGCGCCTCCTAAACAAAGGCAATACACGAAACTTGGATCTTACAGCGGAAGGACGGATGTGGAAGTCTTTTTGCGCAAGTTCACCGTATGCGCAAAGAACAATGACTGGTCGGACGAAGAGAAATTTAATCAACTGGTCGTCTCCTTAGTCGAACCGGCGACCCATTTGCTGAGCGAGTCGAACTTGGATACATGGACGGCTTTGGTTCGGCGACTTCGAGAACGGTACGGTAGCGCCGAGCAGCAGACCCTGTTCCAGACGCAACTTAGCACCCGGAAGCAGAAAGCCGACGAGGACCTGGGAGTATTGGTCGATGATATTCGGCTTTTGTCGTCGCGAGCGTATCCTGGCTCATCGACAGCGCACAGCGAAGCTATTGCTATTCGGGCATTCGTGGATGCCGTGAGCGACCGAAATCTCGCTTTGAAGCTCCGTGAACGAGAACCGAAATCCCTTGATGAAGCCTACAAAGTGGCGATGCGTTTGGATAGCTATCAGAAAGCAGAGGCCGGTGGTCATGAACAGCAAGAACGACGACCTGGGCGTGTCTATGCAGTTAAAGAAGAGGATCCGATGGACCTAGTAATGAACTTGAAACGTGAGGTGGAGCAAATGAAGAGACAAATGGAGCGACAACCGGTGTCGGCACCACAACCCAGAGACTATAATAATCGCGGGTCGTGGAGAGATCAGAACGGTTCAAACGGAAATAACTGGCGGAATAACCAACGCTGTTCGATCTGTAATAGAACAGGCCATGGGAGTTCCGCCTGCTGGTACCGACAGGCGGCGGGACCGGAAATTGGACGATCGGAGCGAAGATGTTACGCCTGTAACCGAATTACAAATCATATCGCCCGGGATTGCCCATTCCGACAACGGCAGCAGAACCCGCCTGGTGATAACCCCGGTCAAGGTGTGAGCGATAATCCCGACAATCCTAACGTTGGTCGGAATTCGCCAAGAGAGGGTCGGCGCTGTTTCTACTGCGACTCTAGCTCGCACTTGCTAAGCAGATGTCCACTTCGGCAGCAGCAACAGAATCCACCTGGCGACAATCCCGATCGACCGGTGGGCGATAATCAGGACAACCCTAGCACTGGTCGTGTGTTCGCCGCACGCGCGCCCACCCCGGATCATATCAGAGATCAGGTGGATCGGTGGGAACAGTACGCACAACCGGAGGGACGCCGCTGGTTCACTATGAGTGACAAAGCTCCCCGGTTGAAGTCTTGCCCACTACCCGATGGATAGAACTGAAGGTCATCTGGTGACCTTTGTTAACGACCGTTTAATGGCGGAGATTCTGAATGCAGAAGTATCTGTAACAAATTTTTTGGTTCGATTCTGATGAAAATGGGTTATTTTTACATGTAATGGTTTTTACATGTGTGAGTTACTGTGTAAGAGCTGTAATGTTGTATTGTAGGTTGACTGAACTGTGTGAATTGCATAGATTAACAATTGCATTGCATTGCATTATAACGATGGACAGGTTTTAATTTTGCTTCGGATGATACATATTGTGGTTTGACGCTATATCAATTAGTAGGCGCTATATGAATGATTTTCTGACCTGAGGAGATATATATGTTATAATGGCTACGGTCGCCTTGTTTTCATTAAGGCGTTGGCTAGGATGATAATAATTGTGTGACCTTAGCTGTCCTGTTTTATAATTATAATAATAGGCTTATGTTTCGCTGCATATATATAAATAGCGTGATTAATTAATTCATTCATTATTAGGTTTTGATGCAGGGATAGGTCTACATAAGATTTCGTGGTCATAGCATAGCAGTTATATAATAATAAGTGATAGGTGCATTAATGATGATTTAAACTGGCGCTATATAAAAATTCTAGAGGCCCATTGCGTCATACTGTAGCAGCGATATAATTATATATAGGTTGCATGAATAACACTGAAACATAGGCTATAATTATACTATGTTCTGCTTTGCTCAGCTATTGTAATTATATTAATGTACATAACGCAAGGCGCCATATAAATAGTACACGCGATTATAATATTAAAAGTGTAGGCTTAAGGTAGGCCTATAGATGATAATAAAATACTGTGATTAACGGCTGATGAGCTCATATAATTTTTAGACGAAGATGTTTATAATAATATAGCAGGCTTGAATGACTTTAACGTGCATAGGCCTATATATATATATATATGTTTTAGTTCAGAAATTATAATAAGCATTAGCATAGATAGACTAGAGTGGATAATATTATATTATTTTGTTTGGCTTATATAGGCCTGATTAAATTAGTATATTGGTCGGAGCTCTACATAAAAACTGTTTAGGCCTAAGTTGAGTAATAAATAGAAGGATTATAAATATATTTCCTCTCCTATCTTGCAGGCCTATTGCTTATAAATAATACTGGGATTTGAGCGACCAGAATATATAATTGGCTAGGCTGTCAATAGGCTAAACTGCTGGATTTTATATAATAATTGTTCAGCCGTATAATGTTTACATTAATTTGGTTGATCAGCCTAATGATTGAAATTGAAGGTCTGATTATATTAACGGCTTAGAATATAATTTCGTGACTTAAGCATTAGCGGGACGATTTATATTGGCCTATAATTATACATTAATTCTGCAGGACGAAATTGTATTCGTAAGGTAGATTTCTGCCTTTTAATATTAATATTATTATTAATCGTTCTGTAAGAGTTTTAATACGGGGCAGGAATGACCTAAATTTCACTTTGTTTATATGGATTAGTGTGTATAATGGTTATACGACTTAATGTGTACACTGTGTACGGATCAATATTTGGACCAGTGGATGAGGTGATGAGTGCAAGTTTATTCAGCACTGTCTTGTTATGGTGGACGCGATCACCGCATTTGCATATTATAATTATAATCGGGCTGGCGTTCCTATGCCATGGGAAGGTAGATTTTATTTTGATGGGTGGCCTAAGGACCTTCCACGTCTGCAGATTTTATTGCGGTCGGCGGGGGAGTGCGATGCGTTTCACCTGGCTTCTGAGAACGCCGATAGATCTAATGATTATTTTCCCACGACAGCGACTTCGTGTGGGTGGTCTTTTGCGTGTACATGCATGATGGACTGAAGGAGGAAAGAAGGATGAGTATAGATGCAGTATAGTCATGTTTTGGTCCTCCTGTATATACATGCTAAGTTAACACATAATATTATGATTAAAATATAGACGTAAAATAAGAAGACTGTGAATTAATAATAATAGTATATAGATTCGTGCATGGTCTGTAGGCTTAATTTTTAGTTTTATAATCATGATGAGCCTCTGATAATTACAGACATAGGCCTATGATAATTATATTTGATTACGCTATATAGTGAGCGAGATTACAGGGTAACCTGGTACTTTAGTGTAAATTGCACTATATTAAGTTGGCCTAATTACGCTTATGTTACCGTAAGTGTTCTGTGCATTGGCTAATGGAGCCTATTAATTAATTAAAATTAACATTACTAGGTCGGAAAGCGTTACGCTGCTAGTAGGCCTATTAAAGGTGCTATTGTTAGAGCAGGCCTATACCTAGGCCTATATTAAGATTACGCTATGTTGAGCCTTCGATGGTAAATTTTGATAATGGCAGACACAGTTATATTTAGCTACGAGTTAGGCCTACTTAGAGACAGAAGCTGTGTGCTCAGAGAGTCTCTCTGGCGTTATAGGCTGAGTTGAAATCTAGACGGAGTTCTGCTCTGATATGATAGCAGTGTGGTTTCGTTAGATAATTATCGCCTTTTAGTGATATTAGTGAGTATGAAACTCAGATGACTTGTTATAACAATGACGTGGCTTGACTCAAGGTGAAGCTGATCGGTTATACCACAGCGATAAACCTATAGAAGTCTAGCAATATGACGTCATGTGTGATATAATATGGTATAATTGGGCCTAATGGTGTGACTGGTTAAACTGCTGTCTGTAAATTAGGTTGAAGTTTACCATTGAATATTCTGCATAATATTGAACTGAAGGAGGCTTACAATAAAAATGGACTTATATATAAGCTTATAAATGTTTACACTTTCTACGGAACTCGTAGCAACGGCGCTACATAAACGCAGTGACTCTTATTGATATTGAAACGACAATTTATGCTGAACTGTGAATTCGGTTGAATGCTTTTTGCTTAACGCTGTTCGTTTCTGCTGTTATAATTGTTCATTGCATATTTTTTTGATTTATGCATTTAATTTTAACACTTTTAATGTAAAAGTCGGAGTAGAGTCTTACAGAATTTCAGGCTCCATTTGTCCAATTAAATAGAGCCGGAAATTCGGGGGATGGCCGGTGAGAGTGTCGCGACTGGGATACCCAGGCGCTACGGATTTGATTTCTGGGTGCCATATATATATTTTTGGATCCGTTATGGTATTTTCGGGGTCCAATAATTATATTTACATTATAATATTATTATTGTTGAGCTGCATTCGGTGACCTACATAATATTGGTGACCTAGTTTTTAATGTCGAGCTCGTGTGTGATGCGAGTTGCCGACAGGGATGACGTAAGCGGTCGCCATAGCTACCAGGTTATTGATCGCTTCTTGCATACGCTCAGCGAATGGAGGGTCGGCCGAAAAGGAGGAATAGGAGTCGGCCGATATGACAGGCGCAGCGCCAGAGCAGTACAGATAAACGGATAGGCAGACGGACGGAGCAATACGCCCTGCTGGCCGCTGTCATTGAATGCATGTGTGGTATTTTTCCTTCACGCTGTACGAGGTGACCTGGTCTATTTTTAGCACGGTTGACTCAGTGCAACTCGTGCGTACGTGTCAGAGCAAGAGGAAGAGAGAGAAAGACAGTGAGCTGCAGACAGGCGCTTAGAGGGAGATAGGTGGTCGCAGCTGCATAGGAATTCAGCGCGCTTTATCTGATCACGCGGTACATGCGTGATCACGGCTCGTGCAGTGCCTTCTGCGCATGCGTCGCGTTCCCTTGAGGCGTGGTTATTAACTCAAGAACGCGCAATCGAGGGCAGATTCACGACGGACTCCGACGAGGATAGACGTGTAGCTCTGGAGAGCAAGTTACAAAATCAGAGTTTGATTATTTTAGAAAGATAATAGTTTATTTAAGTCAGCTTGGATTCGTCGTCTGAATTATTGCGTTGTCGCGTATTTACTTCACGGATTCTGTACGGAAATTCTAAAACGGCAAGGAGCCGATTGCATTGCGGTTTTGTGTTACGAGCGAATCGTCAGCGACGTGGTTCTGTTTCGCATCTTCGTAAAGGAGTTAAGTCTTTCGTTCTGGTTTTCGATCTTTCTCTCGTTTGGAGCGAAACCGCTCAGGTTTCCGGAATTTCTTCTGTCGTCGATATCTTCTGCGCAGTTAGCCTACGGGCGTCAATATATTATTAAAATATCTTTTCGTGGATTCCCTGTTCTCGACGTGTCAGCTCGGTTTTAGCGTCCTGTCAGCGTCGATTGTTGCGGATTCCTCTGAGTCACTTATCGTCGACGCACGTCCTGGATTCGACGCTCCATCTGTGCCTTTTCTCGCATATCGTCGACGATCGTCCTGGATTCGACGCTCCATCTGCGCCTTTCCTCGTTTATCGTCGGCCTTGTCAGGTGTCTCTGGAAGAAGGTACAATTTATTAAGGGCTTTAATACGAATTAAAAATTGATCTTTTGGGCAGAGAAATTAAGATTGGCATCTAAGTACAAAATTGGGGATTCATTTTGTCTGCTCCGATTGAAGTCTGTTTGAATTGTGTTGCATATTATTATCAGTTGCTTTAAACTGTAAGCTGTTGCTTAACATTGTGAATAATTATTAAATGTTTCTGATAATAATAAGATCCATTGATTAAACTTTCGGATTTACTTCTTGCTAGCGTTAGGATTTGACATAACCAAAACTTGTATAGCGCCATGGATAGAAGCGGAGCATCAACGCCCTCGCAGCCATCTAGACCACCATCTGCGTTGGAAATAGGCATTTTACTAGAGGCCATACAAACAAATACTAGGTCTACACAAGAAGCAATTTCCTCCGTGAAAAGCGATGTGCAGGCAAATGCCAGGTCCACACAAGATGCAATACAAAATAATGATAGAAATACCCAGGAGGCCATTGCCGTGGTACAAAGTAATGTAGAAGAGGCTCTTTCTTCTGTCAGGACTGAGTTTCAAGCCAACGCTATAAATACACAAGAGGCAATTGCCTCGGTACAAGATAACGTTAGGGAAGCGCTGACGGAAGTCGTCGCGCGTATAGAACGTTTAGAAACAACGCCCAGGGCATCTCCGAAGCCGGTTGCAGGTTCGAACCCAGGAGCAATATTTCCCTTTGGTACCACCGCGGATAGACCTTACCACTCAGCCATCGGCCTGGGAAGAGCTTCGGGGGCTAGGCCTAAGGACCTTTCACTTCCGGTCAACCCCGGAATCCTACGCCGGAGTGAAAGACTGGCCAGTAAGGCCCCAGTTTCATACGGAGAGCTAAGAGGTCGAGATACCTGGCCATCCCGAACCCGACGGGATTCGAACCCCGAGGCTACCGCCTCCCTTCCTCCGTCTATATCTCTGAACTACGACCTGCAACCGCACGCGGCCCTCTCACACGTTGGACCGGAAGTGGCGACTCCGGGAGTGTACGCGGGGGTGGGCGTTACATAAGGACTTGAGAGGAGAAAATAAAGAATTCGCTATTTTCTTAGGTAGTATACGAAATAAACTACAATGTTCGTTAAACAATCCTATTACATTACAATCGACGGATGGATTTCTATGCAAAATAGGCGTAGAAAATATAATGAGAATCGGTAGAGCGTCTAACGATCGAAAAATCGACGTTTATCAAAATATCCTAATGAATAGTAATAATATCAACGATTTAAGCGATCCTCTTTCAGCTCAAGATGCTGCTACAAAGAATTACGTCGATAAATCTCTGAAAAAGTGTCGTGTTGGGTATATTCCTCCCTTGGAAGATGATGTAAGTGTAACAGGATTCGTTGCTAGCGCTGGTTCTTGTTCTTCCGGAAGCAAAGCCTACCATGCTTTCACTAATCTCACCGATGATGTGAACGCAGCTTGGATTCCAGGTAAAGGTATGTTTACTTGGTTACAAATTAAATGTCCTGAGCCAGTTAAAATTTGGAGAATTGCGTTTAAAAGCGAATATATAGGTGATTTAATTTTAACCGCTAGCAATGATGGAGCAATGTTTGTACCCATATCATCACGTCTTTCTTCAACTACTTCAGAGGCTGTTCCGACATTTTATGATATTATTATGCCTATGGATGCGTATCAATATTATAGAGTTACAGTAGTGACAAAGTATGATGATCATCCTCTACGAGGGATTCAGGTAATGCAATTATATGTATACGATGACTAATCTGCATTAAAAAATTTATTATATATGAGAAATGCCCGTCGATAAATTCGGCCACACCGATGTTGGTTCATCACAAAGAGTAATCGCTGGAGGTGTTACTCTTAGTCAAATAAATGCCAGTTTCCTCCGATTGGATGGGGTAAATCCGGCGACTGGAAATCTAAAAATGGGTGGTCACAAAATTAAAGGACTGCCCACAACGAAGCCTTTGACAGCAGGAATGGATGAGGCCTTAAGTTGGGGTCAAGCCATTGATTTGATAACGAATCACGACGATTCTCCGTCCAACGATAATCATTTGACGAATAAGAAATACGTTGATGAACAAGTTACATTGAAGGTGTCTAAAACTGGTGATACCATGACTGGTGATCTAATCTTAAACGTTGGCTCCGATCGTCTGCGTTCAATGGGTTGTAAGGACTTGAGAGGAGAAAATAAAGAATTCACTATTTTCTTAGGTAGTATACGAAATAAACTACAATGTTCGTTAAACAATCCTATTACATTACAATCGATGGATGGATTTCGTTTTAGAATAAACAATGAAATCATGTTAGAGATGGTTAAGTCACTCGATGGCACTCCTCCGTCTAAAATAAATGTGTATAAGTCCATCTTTATGCATGATGCTTACATTACAGGGCTACACGAACCCAACAGCGTCAGCGATGCAGCTACGAAGCAGTATGTAGATTCTATCTCAATCGGTCCCGCGCTTAGCATTCATTCTTTAACTTGGCAATTCTTAATCGCTAAAACTCACACAAGAGTTACTTTCGATAGTGTAAGATTCAAAACCGATGGTGTTATAAGTGCGGGAATGACCCGTTTCACTCCCGGTAAAGCCGGATACTATTTCGTTTCGACGTACATAGAATTTGGTAACAGTAGTACCGCTCCTGGTAACGTCTACCTGTATAGAAATGGGGCGAATTACATGCAAATTGCGGGCGGAGGGGGAACGGGAGCTGCGTTTAACAATTCAACCGGTAGTTGCATAATTTTCGTAACCAATACCGATTTTCTCGAGATATTCGCTTATTCGCACATTGCACTAAATATATTAGCTAGAGACTTTTCGGCGGTATTCTTACGACCTTAATTTTTAACTGGTTTTAACTGGTTTATTAGCTGATATTTTCTTCAATGGAAAACACCCCCCAGCTTATCCTTTAGCGCCATTTTAACTTAATTTATCTTCAATATCAGGCTTCTTAAAAAATAGCTAAGTAATTAATTATGCATCAGGAAATAATAAAATACCCCAAAGGAGAAGAGGAGGAATCAGAGGGGAATAATAAAAGACCTCTTGGTTGACAGTCCAGCGCGCTAACCACTGTACTACCGAGCACCCCCCTCGGGAAATAATAAAAGACATCCAGAGGGCAAATATTACATCTACTCACACAATCATGTGCATCCAGAACTTGGTCATTAAATTTTTTTAAAGTCACTTAAAATCAACTAATAAATCGATAAATTAATTGCTTCGTGGATAATTATCGAAAGACGGCAGCAGTAGAAACACAATCAATGACGATACAAAATCCGACAAAAATCAGCAAACACAAATTCACATGAAATAAATATTCGATACCTGGTCTAAGATAATACCCTGTCTGCCCCTCCCCTCTGAAATCATTGTAGGCTATCTCAGTCAGCGCACGTGAATAAGTTGGTGCCCTGCGCTTGGCATTCGAGTGGTGCTCTAGAAATTTTGGAGATTACGATTAAGATTACGACAGTCAAACTCTAGATACACCTATTTTGAAAACAACGTTGCTTCCTTGAATTGACAACGGTTGGCTTTGTTACAGAGCTGTTCCCTGTTGGTTTTTTCGTTGACCTTCAACAACACAACGACTAGTCTTATGTGTACGGAAACTGCTTATGATGACAACCGTTGTTTCAACTGCAGCAACGGTTGGAGGGGATGAAACGTAGGGTAGAAAACTACTTGCTGTCAGATTACTTAGGGCCATGCATATTTGCACGAGAAGAGCAGAGCTGATGAGATAGAATACTCTCAAGGGACCCTTTCATCAACAGGCTCTATTTCAACAGCTCCCCTCCAAGCCTCTCACCCTCTGAAGCCGCTGTGGGACCCGTACGACCAAACTTGACCTGTAGAGAGGGCACATGGGTCCCATCTAGAATGAGAATTACCAGAGGAGTTGGGGGTTTCATGGGCCCCATCTAATGTCGGTATATGCCCACTATCCCGACTGGATATTATTGCTGAGAGTACTGTGGACGAATCTGGAATTGATATTGGAAGAAGTAGCAAGAAAGCCTTGAATGACGAGATGAAGCAGGGATAGCATCACGAGGTAGAGACTAGACTGAGGAGATGCTCCTGTTGCAGCAGCCGGTGCTACCGACCGAACTCCAGGCGCCATCTGGTGACTAGATGCCTGACGACCGGTTTCAGTGGCTGAGTCTTTGTATTCGATGAATTCATCATCCGCATCATCATTGTCATCATCATCCAGCTCTCCAACCTGGTCGTCATCCTCATCCTCATCATATGAGGGATCTGAAAATGCAAAAAGTGACAATAATACGCATCAAACTGAATTATTCTAAGCTAATCTTATAATGAACATTTGTAAGGTGCCTCTCCCAGCAGAGCTATTCAGGAGTGCTCTCAGCGTGGCAGGCCCGTGAAAAGAGAAACCAGTAAATAAGTATAGTTTGCGAATACAATATTTGACTGACAAGTAAAAAGCAAACAAGAAAATGCATAAAAATATTACTAATAATAAAATCTGAGCACATTATAGGCATGCCAGAATGGAGTTTCGTATTCTCTTGTCACTATCTGAGGTGTCTGTGAAAATAACAATAAAAACAATAACATTAATAATAGTAACAACATTCCAGGTTTGTAGTCTTTTCCAGCAGTCTCCGGGCATTTTTTAAACCCACCAGCGTCATCCTTGATATACCTTGGTTAAATACGATGATAATAACAACAGTAGCAGCAATAACAATATCTCAGTTTCAACCTGCTTACCAACAGTTAGGCTACTGCAGTTGCTTATTCTATGGTATAATAATAGCTTGCTTGATCTTCGTCTGGGCTACCAACAACATATTGATGCATGAAAATTAATGGCACAATAGAAGTTCTTTAATACAACTAACAACCAAGTTAATATTCCCGCTGCCAGGGCTTTTTTAACGTGCAGTTGTACACAAAAATGTGCAGTTCTGAATGGATTTGTGCAGGTGCAAAAGCACTTCTGAGCTGTTAAAATAATAGGCCTAGTAAAAAAAGGTCATTGTCCTGCGATTGGAAGTAATTTACCATGGAGGATGGGAAAGGAAAGAAGGGGTTGTGCAGTTCTAAAAATTCCTTTAAAACAGCCCTGCCTGCTGCAAAGACCTACCGATTTGGTTGAGCTGGAGAAGCGGCGTGGTGAAATGGAGGGACACGGGTCGACCAGCTCCAGCTCGGGACATCGCCTGGACCTTCACAGCGTACGTTGTTCCCTCCAGCAGACCACTCAACGAAAACGATCGACTCTCCTAACACAGGAATCATTGAGGAATGCAATGCGCACGCTTTTCATGTAGATTTTTTTTTAAAAATATCTTTTCTGTTATTTCAATGCACTAAGTCTTGTGGGTATTTTTTCAATTCAAGTTCTTCAATCACAATAATAATATTATTGCTCCTAATGACCTTCGAATGCTGTTTGGTCGATAGATATCAGAACAATAATAATACAATAATTAAGTGTGTAAGTCTTCGAGTGAGTGAGTGAGCAGTTGAGTCTGTCAGCCAGCTAGTGAGCTAATGGGTGGGTGGATAAGTCTGAGTGAGGGGGTGAGTGGGTGGGTGGGTGAGTGAGTGAGTGAGTGAGTGAGTGAGTGAGTGAGTGAGTGAGTGAGCGAACGAGCAAGTGAATGAGTAGTTCTCTATGTACAGCAGACTTCTTGTCCCGCCCTTTCTCAGTCTGCTTATCCATCCTCAGTCTCATGCTACCATTCCACTCCTGTTCATCTTAACGCACTCATTAACTTCTTCCAATCCACACTGTCAAACGCTTTTCAAAGTCCACGTAACATTTGTATTATGCCCTGACAATGCAATGTATATTTTGTTGTTACCCCTGGAATTACTTTCGTGAGGGTTGAGGCTGCATCAGCAAACGAGCTGTGTCCCTGTGACATCTGACCCCAGATGACCCTGTAGCCGGAGACCCTTGGCCCCCCTCCTCCTCCTCCTCCTCCTCCTCCCTCCTTCGCAGTCGGTCCATCCCAGTTGAGTTTGGCCGTGATGTTCGACTGACTGATGAAGAAACTGTGCTGCAGGTTGGACGGCTCCTCTGGAAGACGATTGGCTGGAAATAACAATCAAAATCTTAGGTATAATATTAAACCGGTTAGGTTGCTTTCTTTTATATTCTTGTCTCATTTCTCTGATTTAATTCAGTGGGGTTGTAACCCAAGCGGTTATTGGCTGGGTTCCCAAGCGATTCCCTAGCTTTTGCCATTTGCCATTGTACAATAAATGTTCTGTTAGTATAATTTGCCACCATTGCCTACTGTATAATTTGCCTAACACGAAACTGGCCCACGGGCATGGGCGGAGTTTATTCGGGGGCTAGAAAGGGGCTAAGCCCCTCCAAGAAGACCCGGATTCAACTTTTTTACCATGAAAATGGTATCCCTTTTGGGGTTAGCCCCCCCCCCACCCCCAATAAGGCCCAGACTCGAGGTTAGCCCCCAACCCAAGAACGGAAACCAAACTCCGCCTCCATGCCCACGGGCCCCCATAAACTTGGCCTATCTTACATTCGGCCTACCATAAAACTTGCTTACCAGAAACTCGGCTTACCATAAACTGGTCCCACCATAAAACTGGCATACTACAAACCTGACCTACCATAAAATCGGCCTGCCATAAAACTGGCCTATTATGAACCTTGCCAACCCTTAAGCTGCCCATAAACCTGACCTCCCATAAGCCCAGTGTGTGAATTGTGGAAAAAAATAACTGGGGTTGGACTACGATCCACTTGGAATTGGGGTGTGAAAACAGACTTTACAATGGGGCGCTCAGAAAGACTGGGGGTTGAAACACCCCCGGCCATCCGGCAATTCTCAACGTGAATAAACCTTGACTACCATAAATAAACATTGACTACCATAAACATTGCCTACCATAAACCTTGCCTACCATAAACCTTGCCTACCATAAATAAACCTTGCCTACCATAAACCTTCCCTACCATAAACCTTGCCTACCATAAATAAACCTTGCCTACCATAAACCTTCCCTACCATAAACCTTGCCTACCATAAATAAACCTTGCCTACCATAAACCTTGCCTACCATAAACCTTGCCTACCATAAATAAACCTTGCCTACCATAAATAAACCTTGCCTACCATAAACCTTCCCTACCATAAACCTTGCCTACCATAAATAAACCTTGCCTACCATAAATAAACCTTGCCTACCATAAATAAACCTTGCCTACCATAAACCTTCCCTACCATAAACCTTGCCTACCATAAATAAACCTTGCCTACCATAAACCTTCCCTACCATAAACCTTGCCTACCATAAATAAACCTTGCCTACCATAAACCTTGCCTACCATAAACCTTGCCTACCATAAATAAACCTTGCCTACCATAAATAAACCTTGCCTACCATAAACCTTCCCTACCATAAACCTTGCCTACCATAAATAAACCTTGCCTACCATAAACCTTGCCTACCATAAACATTGCCTACCATAAATAAACCTTGCCTACCATAAATAAACCTTGCCTACCATAAACCTTCCCTACCATAAACCTTGCCTACCATAAATAAACCTTGCCTACCATAAATAAACCTTGCCTACCATAAATAAACCTTGCCTACCATAAACCTTGCCTACCATAAATAAACCTTGCCTACCATAAATAAACCTTGCCTACCATAAACCTTGCCTACCATAAATAAACCTTGCCTACCATAAATAAACCTTGCCTATACCATAAATAAACCTTGCCTACCATAAACCTTGCCTACCATAACTGTATTTAACCAATCTCGAAGTAACTGACCGACGTTTGGACAGTCTGGTCTGATCTTGCCGACGACTGGTGCCTCGAAGCAGGCAGGAGTGGCAAGGGTGAGGTGGTTGGTCGGACCAAGGACACCCTGATTCGTCACGGACTGGATGCGGATCAAGTACCGGCAGTCGAACCTCAGATCGAAGATGACAAAGGACGTATCCTGTCACATAAATTAAACAGCATATTATCGTTTGCTTCAAATTACATAATCAATCATAAGAGGTAAAGAGATAAAATTTGGATTTATTTTATGTGCTATCATTGCATGTCTAATCCGACGAATATTGAGGCTGGCCTATAGTCCTTCACTAACCTGAGTGCTGCTTGACATGCCCTTCGCCAGTCCATCATCCGGCAAATGATCCGCAATGCATGCCTCCGGAGACCAGTAGACGAAGATCCGGTCAACCTCTGGACTTCCGTCATCCCGACTGGGCAGAGACCACGTCACGTTGGCCTTGAGGACCCCACTTTGGAAGAAGGGTCGATGTGCGACCAGCTGTAGTGGGGCGGCCGGAGTCGGGACGGAACGAACCGTGTTGACCGGTTGCTGTATTCGAGATCCAACCCCTGCTCAAGCAACCAAGACAGCCGAGAAATTGTATTGCGGTCCAATGAGTCCAAATGTTGGGCATGGTGGTGTAGTGGCGGCGTCGTTGCCTTGAAGCCGGAGGGTTCGAGGTTCGAATCCACCTCGCCCGCGTAAGGACCTTGGGCAAGTCCTTCACTTGCAATTGTTCAGCGCTTCGGCGTGAAACTCCGATGCAGTGTCCGCTCTGCATTCGGGAGCGCCTCTGAGTAGAGAGAGCTTGAAGTGGCGCTATAACAAGTGAACATACATACAAACAAACAAGCATTAGGCTACAGCCTATGGTGCAGGCAGCATGAGAATTGAAAAACAATAGCTGGGGGACCGTCAGACGTTGACTTTAATGTGATGTGTAGCCTACAACGAGGAATTTACTATGGTGTCCTGAAATTTCAGGGAGGGTTAAACCCCACAGACGCCCGGATATTCTCACTCTGGGTGCACCCTCTTTGTTAGCTACAATTGTAGGAAGATATGTCCCAAGAGTGGCGAGAGGTTTAACCGGTTCACCCATAATGATGGGGTTTTTTTCAGAGATTTTAATCACAGGCCAGCATGGTGTGCACACCAGTGGTGATTTAGTGAGTTATTAACCGTTCGAAGAACAATGAAGTATCTGAGCTGATCTGATAAATTCGTTGAAACAAGAGCAGGATTGAGTTTATAACATGGACGCTTTAGAAAAGCAGCGTAGATTAAATCCTTTTTGTTGCAGTGCACTACAGCGTAGCACAGCGTGCATAATCTGATTGTAGAATAATCTATAATAGCATCTTCGTTTATAGAAAATTAATGTAGATGTCAAACTGCATCTATAGGTTGACTGTTACAGTAGAGAGTTCAATCATGAAAAGCAAAAATAATGCGTAGGCTACTAACAAGAGCAATAAAGAGTAGAGTAACCCTATTGTGAATATTACAGTGGAAGAAGAGACAAAGATTAAGAGACAAACACACAGACACACAGACATACCTTGTTTGTCTGTTCTTGGCAGTGGATAGGTCATAATGTGGAGGCTGACTTTGTCGCTCTTCAGTCGTTTTTCACCATATTGACAGATCGCCAGAATCTGAAAGTAGGGCATCATCAACGCAAAGGTAAATCTAATAGACTATACTGACATAACGAACTACGTTGAGAAGACTGAAATGGAGAATTGTGTGCAATTCTCGCCATACTATAGATAACTTCATAATATTATACCTAGGCCTACATGTATAACATCGTTTGTGATCAACCAGCTACACTGACTTCCTCTCTCTGCTCACATCCAATAAGCTTATATATCTATAGCCTAACGTCCTGTCTCTAATCCTCAAATCCAAACTGGGTCTTTTACGCTACCAGAAATATCTGAAGTATCTCATTCTTTCTCCTCTTTCTGCATCTTCTCATCGACCTCTCCGTTCTCTGGACACGTCTGACGTATCTGTCCCATGAGCTAAGACCTCTATCGCTCAAACTCGATCCTTTAACAGAGTACTGTTGTTTGGACACGAAATGCTCAGAGAATCTACATAATGTCCAGCTACAATCTCAGGAACTGACTTGAACATAGTAGGTCGTATCTGGTTCGAGGTCAGGTATTTGGAACATTAGCTGGTCCCCTGTCACCATCTGACGAACGTCAGTTGACGACTGCAGGCCACCAGTCTTCGCTTTCTTACTCCAGGAAATCTGCACAAATTCAAGCATCACTATTTCATTTCAAGTGAAGTAATTTGGAAATATATTTTTAAGAGAATACTTCTTTTGGTATTTGTGATATCAAAATAGATAGATTAGATTTTTTAAATATTACTTCTTTTCGTATTGGTGATATCAAAAAAGATAGGTTATATTTTTAAGAAAAAAACTTCTTTTGCAGTGCTTAATCCAGGCATCACATAGGCCTAGATGGAAAAAATTCCCTCAGAAATATAATCCCTACAAAATTGACAAAATAAAAAATTATTACTTTTTAGTTTCTGTTCACACTAGGCCTACTGTTACAGTAGTACTTGAACTGTTATACTATACCGTGATGTCATCCACTATCATCTGATCATAATATTACAATATATGATACTATCATAATATTATTGGCATACTGAGCGAAATTTACAGTTTATAATTATTTGTACAACTACACGTAAATGACAGAAATGACATGCCCCCCAACTACATATTTGGCAGTCTCACGCCCTTTCATTCATTCAATCATTCATTCATTACAAAGATTTATAGGCCTATAGCACCCCTTCACGGCGACTACTCAGAAGCGCTCCCCAGCTCAGACTGGTCAATAGGACAGTTCTGATATGTGCATAGAGTCAGAGTGGCTCTTTGGGAACAAGCGCAGTGACAACTAGATCCTATCATCCTATTCCAAAGTGAGGGGTCAACATTCGAGAAGGCACGATTCTACTTGGTGCCTGTGCGGGAAAAAGAGATGCTGAGCAAACCCTCCTCGGTATGTAATAAATACCCAAATTTATTAACGTCAATCATTTATTCGAAGTTAAATTTTAAAGATTTTATATGGGTCCTAAACTATAGTAGGCCCTAATAACCTTGTAGCGACTGATCGGTAGATCGGACTTTCTGGGGTGGAACCAATGTAGATTGACGGCCACTTTTCCGCCCATGATCAGCGTATCACCCTCCGTCACGTTCGTTGGGGGTCCGGGTCGCCTCGGTTCTGCAATCATCATATAAGCAGAAATAAACAACAGAGCATCCTTCTAATCTAACTCATCATC
This sequence comes from Lumbricus rubellus, assembly GCA_945859605.1. Classification (NCBI taxonomy): domain Eukaryota; kingdom Metazoa; phylum Annelida; class Clitellata; order Crassiclitellata; family Lumbricidae; genus Lumbricus; species Lumbricus rubellus. Next base: position 2,282,559 of record OX243819.1, read on the forward strand.
TTCTAAGAATCAAACATTCTGAATCTTGTTATCACAATGCGACTTGTATATTTTTACGGGGCTTCTCTTAGGGAATTTTTAGAACTCCACAATACATTCACTGCTCTTTCCAGCACAGCCACGGCTAAAAATAATGTTCTTGACCACCTGGTAGAAAGCAGGCAAATAATAATATTCCAAGGTAGAATGTCCAAGACATCAGCAGATGGTCACCTCGAGTAAAATTTCAATAAAAATTTATAATCTACTGGAGAGAAAAGCGGATCAAAGTCCAATCGATGAGAGAAACCGGTGGCCATAGCACAGGCTATGGTGCATATTGGCAAGTTAAAAGAAATTTATAATTTTTTGCTCAAGGTAAACATGAAAGCTGAGGTCACCTGGTCAGTGGTCACCCTATATTGTACACGTACCTTTGGAGAGGGTGAAAGCCTTCGTGTGTGGGGAGCTTCCCCGGCGACCGTTGATGTTGACGGCAGTCACTCGAAACTGATACCAGTGACCCGGAGTGATGTCATTGACAATGGTCGAAGTGCTGGTCGTCTGAAAGACAGAATCAAGTCTTCTGGGGTAGCGAACAGATGCAAGAACAGCCTTAACATTTTTACCAATCGACCTACATCATGGCAGGGCTGACATTGAGCCGGGTCTGCGACTCGGCACTCATTTTCGTGATCTGCTGTTGTCGGGTCTCAGCCGGGTCGTTTCACTCGTTTGTGAACGCATAAGAAACCCCAAAATCGGTTTCGAATGATTAAAAAGGTCGTCAGGTCTGATGCCAAAACTAGGTATAAAATTATGGCAGAAGCTTTGAAAAAGTTCTGGGTAAATTACTAAAAAAATAAATAAAGGTCGTCAGAAAAAAATTCGGGTCAACGGCATCGGTCAGACACGGCAACTTTTACAAAACACTTTCAGCCCTACCTACATGTAATCCTATCTCCGTTTCAAGGTCACCCTCGCACAGCCACTCTGGGAAGATGAGTGCTTTCAGTGCCCTTTGCTCGTATATACCTCCATCATGCAGGGCCATGGTTTTTCTGTGGTCGGCCCGACGATGTGAAAATAATGTCTTCCCTCTTGAGCTGCGCCTATAATTTCCAAGGTCACTTTCTCTCTTCGAAGTAACTACAGTCTTTCACACTAAGAAGCATACTTTGAGGTCGATAATGCGGTTGTATTTAATCGCAATCGCAAACTCAAAATTTCTTGAGCGCCACTCGAAAGTTAAGCGCAGGGCACCAGCTTATTAACGAGCGCTAATTAACCGAAATTAATATATAAGCTTACTGCTTGAATTTGGTGAAGATCTGATGTTTGGTGTCAATGAAAGTCTTGAATTTAATTCAATCGCATGCATGGTCACCTACAAATTTCTAAAGCGCCACTCGAAAGCAGATCACAGGGCACCAGCTTATTCACGAGCGCAGAGGTAGAATAATTAAATAGTATGTTAATTACTAGTGGTAGAGTGGCATGTATGATCACGTGAGATGTCCTGTATACCTGTGCCACTTGATGCCAGGTCGTCATGTCGCCTTCGATCTCCTTCGGTCCGATGTTCCATCGCGAATCGATGATGTAGAGAATTGGACCAAAGGTCAAGTTTGAGGTCATGACCGAATTCCATCGAAGTTCAATCGACGATGACGTCTTCGGTCGTTCACGGATGAATGGACGATCAGGAATGTCAGGAGTTTCTGTGGGATGAAGAAAGAAAGATGCAGGCGGATAAATGGACATACAGAGGTATACACGAGTAACATGAAGACGCAGGCAAACAGACAGGTAGGCACACAGACAAGAATACATGCAAACAAAGAGCGTCCTGAAGACAGACATACAGACAAGCAGGCGGACAGCAGACAGACAGATAATTATATACACGTTCCGGAGTTTAAGCGCTGTCTGCGGTTGACCGCTGCGAACAAGCAAGCGCTTCCGCTAAGCGATTCTTTGTGGCTTCATTAACTTCAAGCGCTGTGAACTGTATACAGTAGCCGACGACTTCATAAGCTGCAGCTTGCCAATCATCACCCTTACAGACGGGCGCTTTATAAATGCTCATTATCTAATGACGAACATATGGAGGTGAAAAGAAATTTGCCGAAATCTGTCGACAGCAAGACCGGTGACAGAGAGGGAGAGAAAAGGGATAGAGAAGGAGTTAGATATACTTTGTTGGCTATGTATAGGCTACTCGCATATTCCACTCAGTGATACTACAAGATCGTAGTGTAGCTATACAGCGTAAATTGTCTAGTAATGAATGAAAAGTTGAAATCAATCACTTGAGCAATCCTAAAAGTCAGTCATGGGCAGTGGCGTAACTAGGAACTCGGGGGCCCCTAGACAAAATATGAAGTTGGGGCCCTCTCCCTACGGTAGGCCTACCTATTGAAATGTATTATTACTTATTAATTTACTGAAATGCTGATGTATATGAACAAGATACAAGTACAAATTACAGTATCCGATGGATAGCCTACATTTCTCAAACAATGAGATGCGCAATTTATTTCACAGGAATAAGTTTCTCTAAAATCATGTCAACACTCAACACCATGAAAATGCAATGACGTCATTTCCGGGACCGGAAAGTTATCAATAATTAAACATTAGGGCTGTGCAGTGTGTGCACTGCTGGAACTGGGCGTCTCCGACTCGTCGCGTCGTGTCGGGTTGACGGAACTTGACGGGTGCTCGGGTAACCGTACTGAGAGTCTAACACGGTATCGTCTACTTAGTCTACTACAATATTTATTTAGCATAATATTTTCGGAGTCTAGCAAACTCGGGGGCCCCTCTGGGGCCTCTACACTCGGGGGCCCTAGACTTTGTCTTACCCAGTCTACCCTGTTGTTACGCCACTGGTCATGGGTATATGAAGTTACTTCAGTTTCTCATTGACTTCATACAGGGCATTAACTTCCCACCCACACACTCCCGAGACGTCTATAGGAGGTGCTCGATCTCGTTGGACCCTAAATAAATCACTGGATCCGAATGGCGCTCATAATTATGGGTCCAATTTGATGCCGTTAAAGTGCATTCAGGATGTTTAAAACAAGTCTAGATTAAACACTGTTTCTCCACGCTCAATCCACTTGCGTCCATCCAGCATCTAACCATCGTATTGAAGACTCCTTCTGGTCGTCGGTTGCTGGCAAGTCCAACCGCCGCAGCCCTCTCCCCTCGTCACCGATGGACAGCACTTGAGTTGCGGCTGCTGCGCTGGCGTCGATGTCTCCGGACAGTCGGCGTCCGTCTGGCAGCTGACGAAGCCAGCGGTGGCGGTGGTGCACGGGTCCTCGCCCTCCTGGTCACCGTCGGCGTCGTCATCGTAGTCACCGTCGGTCCCTCTGCCCGATGAGTCCGTCTCGGTGACCGATGATGAGAGAGGACAGTCGCCCGATCGAAGGGTGTTGACACGGCGGACGAACTCACAGCTCTGACGACACGGGCGATCGACCGGAGGCTGAAGTGTTATGATCACATGCACCAAAGACAGAAGAAGACAACCGTATAGTTAGAATATAATAAGACCAATGACCATGATCACCAATAATAAAGTACTCAGTCGTCGTCATCGTCATCGTTATGGTCATCGTCGTCGTCGTCATCATCATCATCAGCATCATCATCATCAGCAGCAGCATCATCATCATCATAAACATCTTCAACATTATCATAACCACAATTATTACCATCATCTTCATCATCATCGTCGTCGTCGTCGTAATCATCTTCATCATTATCATCATCATCATCATCGTAATCATCATCATCATCTCATCATCGTCATCGTCATCATCATCATCATCATCATTTATCCACTCCAGGCCTCAAAGACATGATAATTATAGTCGTCATGTTAAACAATACGATCTGTCATTCCAATCCGTCAACACTGTCGTCTTCATTCCATCGATTCCCCACGTAACAGATGAGGGATGGGTCATTGGGGTTATTGGGGGTGTCACCCTCCAGAGGAGAGAGGCACCGTCGCAGACATGGAATCGGCGCCATTACCCAATTTCATTCGCTCAATTCCCGCCTTACTAACCGCCCTCCGCATCTTTCCGCCTCAACCTATCCAGTGGTATCCACTCCACGCTTCCCAATCCTTGCTTCACTACCTAGCAACACATTTCCAATTTAGCGGTCATTGCAGCTAACGGACGGAAAAGAGTCAGAGACAGACAGAGACAGACAGACAGAGAGACAGACAGATAGAGACAGACAGACAGGGACGGACAAAGACTGCAAGAGGATCTGCCTTCAAAGCATCACCGCTACCGTCGGGTCTCCTTGCAATCACTACAGTTCATTGTCTAGGCATTGGTGACAGGCAACAGCCAAATCGCACCGGGAGGGATAAGTAAGTCAGTCACCAACGCGATGCCAATGTTAAGCAACTCTCCGGAAGTTCTCAGGGTCACGGCATTTAGGATCTCTCAGGGACTTCACTACTAACTATTTTTTGTTTAAAAACTAGTATCATCATCATCATCATCAATCGTCGTCGTCGTCATCGTCATCATCGTCATCATCATCATCATCATCATTATTATTATTTAGTGCATCTGGAAGGGATCGAAAGTAGAAAGGTAAGAATGAGCCAAAAATTAATGTATCAACATAGGACTAAGACTAGTCTAAGAGGTGCACCTCCGAGAAAAGGGAGGAAGAAAGGAATAAAGAACGAATGACATTGAACAGAAGCGAGATGAAGACCGCTGCAGATGAGTCTAGGCCTATAAGCGGTTCAGACGAGTGATGACCAGCGGCATGAAAAGAAAAGGAACGTGAGCGAAGGTAGGAATTGTGGATTAGAAACCATCTCCTGCATGCTTATAAAACCCTCGAGCGCTGGTTTGTGTCCGACGGACTGTCCGCGGTTGGTCAGGAAAAGATTCGAGCTCGGACTGTTCGGTTGTCAGAGAAGAGAGACAGACAGAGACAGATAAAGACAGAGACAGACTGACAGACTGTATTACACAGACATATATTATAGAGACAGAGAGACTGAGACAGAAATATAGGCTAGAGGGAGAGAAATAGAGGGACGAAACAGAGAGAGGGGTGGCAAATTAATGAGAGAGAGACAGAGACAAAGCGAGAGAGAAAGCGCGAAAGAGAGGTAGGGAAGGAGTATGGGATTGAGGAATGAAGGCAGGCAAAAAATTAAATGGATAGCGAGAAAGACAGACAGACAGTGTAAGAATTGTGAAAAAATAACTGAGGGGTTGGACCATTATGCACTTGGAATTTGGGTGTGAAAAACATACTTTAACATGGGGCTCTAAAAATGACTGGGGGGTTGAACCCCCCCCAACCCCCCCGGCAATTCTCACCCTGCAGACAGACATAGGCAGACAGACGGTCAAGCAACACCTCAGCTTCAGATCGTCATTCTCAGATCATGTTTAATTTCCCTTTATGTCTATTCCTTCATCACTGGTGAATTATTTTCTTCACACGGACTTTCTATAGCGCCTCCTCAAGGAAACTATGTAAATAAGTGACAAAACTGAAACCTCTACTGAAAAAGCTTTCATAATTAGGATGATAAGCGCCTTCGCGAGATTCTTGTTAAGGCGCTATATAAATGACCATATACATACGATTTTCTATTTTGCATGATTTTTAAAATTTTGAATTTGATCGCCTTTACAAGTTCAAAGAATAATGTACGTTCATCACTATACACACCAACATGCGGATAGCAATCGGTAAAATAAATAAGATTCCCATCTTATTTTACCTGAAATTGAAACCTTAATCGTATCCTACCCGGTGCGATAATCCAGTGCGCGGCAGGCGTGGGAGAGGACGATTCCTATGGGAAGCGAAATCCTAATAAACTGCGAGCAAATTGACAATCTGTTGACGCGCACATAAGAGAGACAAATCTTGCGTCAACGACAATGCCCCTCGGCCACCGGAAAGTGGGGGGGGGGTAAGAAAGGATGGGAGGACGGGAGGGTACGTGGGACCGCATGACGCCAGCGAGTGAAGAGACTTCCGCTTCTCTCTACTTAACGTTAATACTGGGGTCTATTCTGACGCCTTCCGGTCACGTGGTACGGCTAAGCGAAACAAACTGAAAGAAGACTGTTTCGGATGTGGCTACATATACGTAATGTGAGACAACACAGTTTGTATAGCGCCAGTCTAGAGTCTAGACGCCTTTCAGGGTTTGGAGGAAAGACGACTTGACGACGAAATTTCCACTTTAGAGATTTTCGTTAATGGATCTGTTTAAATGATCCAACTTCATCACCATCATCTCCATCTTAAACCTCCCTCCTCCTCCTCCTCTTTCTCAGTGATCATCATCACCGTCACCATCATCATCATCATCATCATCATCGCCATCATCATCATCATCATCACCATCATCATTATCATCTTCTTTATCATCATCATCATTATCATCACCACCATCTTCTTCATCATCATCATCATTATCATCATCATCGATAGATCGATCGATCGATCGATTGATTGGTGGTTGACTGATTAATTTTATCGGCTGATTATCCGAGTAGAAACTAACCGGTAGTTGGCACGCATCCTCACAAAGACTGACGCTTGTGAACGGTTGATTGCACGGACGAAGACACTACAACAAAAAAGCAACAACAACAGCATTGCGACGTTCACATACATTGATTTATTTTTGATTAATTATTGCGTACATGTATGTCAATTAGTATACATTCATGGTATAATTATAGCCTACCAGGACTCCTTCTCCCTATGTCCAATTAACCTATTAATTAATCAACCTATTAATTAATTAGCCCAGTAGCCTAATTAAATAGCCTATTAAATACAATAACCTATTAATTAACGTATTGATTGAACTATTAATTGACTTAGGCCTAATACTTAATTAACACCGCTTTGAAGGAAGGTCATTCCAGATGGACGACCCTGCAACCGAGAAATCTCGGCATTGCTGGCAGCTACATGTATAGACGAGCCCGTGGAACTACAGGAGTTGCCCCTTCATAGCAGAGCGAAGAGTCTGACATGCATGGGCGGAGTTTATCAGGGGCTAGGGGGAGCTAAGCCCCCCCAAGAAGGCCCAGATTCAGCTTTTTTACCATGAAAATTGTATCTTTTTCCGGGCTTAGTCCCCCTAAGAAGGCATTAGCCCCTCCAAGAACGGAAACCAAACTCCGCCCATGCTGACATGTCCTCAACGTCAGAGACTGGGCGACAATGATAGCGCAGGTAAGATGGAGCGTGACCAAGGATGCAGCGTGAAACCACAGCAGAAATTCGATAAGAGATAGGTATACGAAGGGCCACAGGCAACCAACGCAACACACCACGCATGCTGCAGGCAAAGACAGATGCGAATTTAGCAATTCCCACATTGAGCCGAGCAGCCGAGTGCAGAACCCGGTCTAATATCGTCCCATGACCCCACAAGGAAGGCCAAAAAGGATCGAGCAACAATGTACACTTGTACAGTGTAGTTACACTGAATATGGTAACAAATTTCCGAAACAAACACCCAAGAGACGATAAAATAAGAACGAATATTAAGGAAATAATCAAAGCCCTCAGTCGATAATTTATTTTGATCCTGTCCGTGCTCCGTGCATCAAAGATAAAAGCGAGTTGTGTCTAAACGTCATCCTGTCACCTTAACAAACCTGTCACAACCCTCATTATACTCATCCTCTGTCATCCTACCCAACCCCACACTAAACGTAATCACCTGAGGACAAGGTTCACGGCCTCACAACGCGACCAAAGCGGACAGGGTATAAGCTTACTGCGACAACCAGAATGAATGCCCACGTAGCAGCGGAAGACATGGCAGCCCCCATCAAACGCCCGACTGTAAACGAGTTTCCGGCCGATTTGTCGGCTCAAAACGGCGCAGAAAACGCCATTTATTACGCGCAACGGACGACATTAGGCGACCATTAGAGCGGGAAACCGGAGCAGACGATAGATACAAGGCGGCGGCGGCGGTGGCGGGGATACGATGGCGGCGTATGCGGACGCGTTCCGTTTGCGATTAATTCAATTGCACAGAGCCACTGGGCAGCAAACCGACCATAAACCAATGCCACATCATTTGCCAACAGCCTCCCCCTCCAGTCTTCTTCCCATCTGCTGATGTGCAGTCGAAGAAGCAGGCTGCAGGCTAAAGCATGCCAACATGTGCGTGTGTATACATGTATACGATATGCATGTGTTAGCACTTGTAATAGCGTCCCTTAAATATGCTCCCGACTATGCGTATACACCGCGAAAACTGAATCGGAGTTTCACGCCGAAGGGAAATGAGCAATTGCGAGCAAAAGACTTGCCCAGAGTCGCTACGCGGCGGGCTGAGGTGGATTCGAACCCGAACCCTTCCGGCTCCTAGGCAACGGTCATATCACTACACCGTCGCGCCCCACAAAGGCAACATACTTAAAATAGGCCATAATATCTGGAATTTGACACATAATTAATATATTATTTCTTCGCGACTGTTATTACAGAACACGATGTTTACTTTAATAAACATGCACTGGCGCTGCAAGTTGAAGTTGGCCACCGAGTAGGTATAAGCTTACACGTTGATGGTGCCTAGTCTTAGTAGACATTTCTCTCTTGATCAAAGCAACGCAAGAAACGTCCACATATGACTCTACTACATTTGTGTATACGAGTCCGATAAAACCGAACGTCCACCAATAAATTCTTTTCGGTATAATAGTTATACAGATAAACCGACGAAGAAGACGCAGTTGAGGCAATTAGCAGACGCTGACCGCAGCGGAGCACCTGGCTGGCGGGTCTTACACACGCACAATTAGATCTATCTGCGAGAAGAAAGAGACCGCGGAGGGAGGGAGGGAAGGAAGGAGGCAGAGAGGCAGGGAGGGATGGAGAAGAAAGACAGCGTGGAAGATGCCTGGAGGAGTAACTGTCCATGGTATCCGCTCGACTGCCTATGCCACGAAATTGAAAAGAACAGTATTCTGCTGGCATTAAAGCAACGAAAACCGCATAGGCCTATATCTGCTTCTCTCTATCTCCCTGTGCTTGTTTTGTCTATCTGTCTGTCTGCCTATCTCTCTCTCTCTCTCTCTCTCTCTCTCTCTCTTTCTCTCTCTCTCTCTCTCTCTCTCACTATCTCATCCTGTCTCCCTCTGATGGATTTGTGCAGTCGAAGAAGCACTTCTGTGCAGTTAAAAATGGTCTTAAAACGGTTACTCCGTTTCCATGGGAGTAATGTACCATGCATGATGGGAAAGAAAAGAAGGAGTTGGGTATAGATCTAAAAATTCATTTGAAAGGCTATGCTATACAGACTACACTGTCAAGAACACCTTTGTGGCTGTTGTATATAGCCTATTATTATAAGCTAACTTGCTTGTTGCTGTTTCACGACATTGTGTCTTATCAAAGATGATTAGTGTCGCCATCCTCCCTAACCAGGCTTGGGACTGGCACTGGCAGAGTGCAACCAGCTACATAACTGAATCCTACTCCCTCTTGTAGTCACGTACAGCTACGCCTACTATATCGCGCGGTTGAGTGATTGTCAATCGCCTTTCTTCAATGGGACAATAGCCTAACAAACAAGACCGCTGAGATTCATCGTCCACAAACATATCAGACCAAACCATGTCTCTGCGTGTCTCTCTCCCTGCCTTTCCCTGTCTCTCCCTTTGTCCGTGTTGCTCCGTCTCCCTCTCCGTCTCGCTCCTCATCCTAAGCCTCGCGATATCCTAGAACACGCTTAACGTGATCAGCGCCAAAAACCAATTTGTCGTACAAATCCCTTAACGAAATCCGCCAAGCAGGCAGACGCCGACAACAGCAAGCTGTAAGGAGGGACCATCCAGCAACGGTGTCGACATTAATAATTGCAACTCCATCATAGATGAGAATCATTTTCCGGGCGAATCCCCCGACCTACCCGGCCACTGTGTATATACCCACCCGATAGCCTCATCGGCGTCGACACAACCCCCCTCCCCCCCCCATCAGGGATCGGCGCAAAAGTTATGGGTAAATTTGGCGATTTCACGGAAGGCAAATATGACGACGATGAAACTGGCGGCGGCGGGTATGTTGGGAGACGGCCGCGAGGGATGCCGGGAGTAACGGGGTGGAAGAAAGACCACAAATCAAGGAGCGGCCTGTAGCATCAGATCATTGACCGATGATCCCTCACCGAAATCAAGACGCAACTATACCGGAAGATATATTACGCGACGATACATAAATTGTGGTGTTGAAGGAAGATATCGATATCGGCTATACTCTATACTATGGCTAGCAATGTTTGGCGACTGAGACTTAATAGCGTCAAAAGTCACATGGAAATGAAGCGTGATCTACATTTCCAATGACATGCAGACGACGATGTAATCATGTAAATCGTCGCCTATAAGACTTATCATGAGGAAGGGTGTAATGTAACCAGTCTGTCTTAAATCATCACTGTAAAGTATTCTCCCTGAGATTCTGTATTATAGGACTAAGTCTCCTCCAACAACGAGCATACAAAACAAACTGCTGTGAATTTTAAGACGAGATGTTGTAACCTACTGAAGCAAAATGAAGACAATAAATATTGTTGTTAATTGTTTGAACCTCCCTTATAAAATGGCTGCTGTTAAGGACCTTGAGAAAGTCCTTTATTCAATCACAGCGGCTCAGCGCCTTCGTCACTATAGCCTAGATGGAAGAACTTTATAAAATAATGTGTAACAACAGCAAGTGTAAGGGTAGACTAAGCTTATTATGCCTAACTATATAGTTATCAGCTATAGCCTAAATATATAGGCTAATAAGTCTAAGATGAGATCAATCAACAATTAAGATTAATTACGACTTCAAAAAACGTTCTAAATGCTAATGGTAAATGCTTATAACGAGAATGAAACTTGCAACTGTCTATAGGCTAAACGACTGAGCTTACAGCTTCACACTCGGATTCCTGTAGGCATGTGAGCAGCGTCACCGACTCATAGACTTGTGATAGTTCAGGATCCAATGCTCTCTGAAACAGGCACAATGACAATCGGTAGGCCTAAACAAGTGCAAAAACAACAAATCATTAAGTGCAATATGCAATACCAAATAATAAATATTAAATGCATAAAACAATCTGAGTTTTAATTACATAAATAAATAACTAATTAATTAAAGAAAATGTCCAGTGATTGGTTGTTCCAGAAAACACGCTTGTACACTTCTTGGGTCCCTCTGTTTGGAATATCCACCTCTGTGGCTTGCGTTCTCTTCCACGGGTCTTTTGTCAAGCTCTTTCTACATGTTGAAACTAGGCTACTCAGACTTTCGTCCGTGGGCGTGTCTGGGTCGGGAACGCCTCTGAATAGTTATCCTCAAATGGAGCTATATAAATTATTCAGACAGATAGGGCCTACTCATGGCATTGTAAGCCTATAATTGGTGAACAGGTCTAACATAGGAGCAACGTACAGAGCAACCTAAGGCAAATTCATTAACAGTCTTAGAATTCTCATGTTGAAGACGGTTTTAAAGAGCAGTGTGGGGAGTTGTAGGCTATACATGTACGTGGGTGGCCAAACCAACGGCTACATGTATATCCGCATAATTGGTTACTTATGTCGGATATTACACTTGATCTCCGCAGCTACACCAGATGTTCTCAGAGATTGCAATACCGACAGACAACTAACTCACTCGGCTGTATACATGTACACAGGGTACACTGTACAACCTTATAACCTATCCGCAGTATACACGCGTCTGCAAGGAGATGTATAGGCTACTACAAACGTGACACGCTCACAAAGACTCCAGTGGCTGTCCGAAGTATAGCTGCAGTAATAAATATTTGAAGTTCATAACCAACGGATTCTCCGTCTGCTCCTATTGGGTATAGATGCTGCAAAAAGAAAGCATCTACTTCTCTCCAACTTTCTTGAGTGGGAACGGGAGAGACCCTGAAAAGCTTTAATTCCGCTGGGCAAACACGGGCAGAGGCAGACGGCAAACACGCCGACTGGCATCGATCCTATCCCCGGCCAATGCATCTATAGCGTATACTCCGACGTCGTCGTCAAAGGGTGTAGTGTTTGTCAAGCGGGTAACACGGTCCGCGCGGCGCAGATATTAATCCGGTATATCGCCAATGAGAAACAATTGTATGAAGGGCCTTCTGTTATCACAGGTGTACACTCGCCCGCAGAACCGATCACTCCACTCCGCTATATCCTACTCCACTCCACGCACAAAGGATGATGCGCCTTAGAAAGCGCCTTAGAAAAGATGAGCGGTGAAAGATATGCAAGAGCATGATTGTGTAGCGGAAGACGAACTAATTATAACAACACAGAAACATATGTAGGCTATGAATACTGTGAATAAAACCCACACAGACGCACCAGCAGACACATACGACCAGACAGACAGGCTGAGACAGCAGTATAAAAGAGAAGACGGAACAAGGAGTCCTCTGAGGAGACAGAAAGCACTATAAACAGTGAGTGATTACGGGTATACAGCCGGATAAATAGACAGGTCTCCTAAGCGGACAATCAAACAGGAACGGTCGTATAAACAATAGCAAATAAAAGACCTTCCTGTCCACCCCTTACACGCTGACAGACTTTCTTTCCCAGCGTCGAAGTTCCAAATCTGTATGCATCATGGTCTTCGGAATCAGTCCACCCGTCCACGGATCATTCGCTGACAGTGCCAGTCCCAAGTTTGGATAAAGGAGGAGGGCGACACTAATCATCTTAAACATCTTATATTATTCTTTGAACAACAGCAAGTAGCCCCGAAGGCCTGACAACAGTTTTTATCCAGAAATATTGCATTGTATTGTATCTGACCATTTATAAAGCGCCTCTCGCGCTCCCAGTGCGTTCAACCTCGAGAAAAAGACAAGTTTTAGGCTATAGCGCTATAAAAAACTGATCTTACAAGAGAAGCTGTGTTGAGAACATCGCAATATTATTTCATCTGCGAAGACCATGTCGTCCACTTATATACAGGCAAAGATATTACAGTTTTATGGCGAAGACTCGATTTTTTTCAGTTCCGCCGGGAAATATTATCTCGGGCATAAGGGGCAGTATTATGTCACGTGAAATGAGTTAAGGAATGCAATCAGTCTCACGAGCGGCCACCACACTCCTCGCGGACTGCAACGACAGAGAGAGAGACAGACAGACAGACAGAAAGACAGACAGACAGACAGATACAGAGAGATACAGAGATAGAGACAGAGATTCTAGTTAGGCTAAGTCTCCTTCCGTCTTTCAGTCACCCAACCCACTTTGCAACACCATCGTATTTTCTTTCTGCCTGCAGGGGTGACGCAACGCCAATTACGATTATGTCAACAGCATGACATTGTCATTTTAGAAGTATTACCAACACATCGAATGGAAATTATCCACCACAGTATCATAATGGCTTTGCGGGCAGAGGGGTTTTATAATTATGACCGAGGCCCTTGTCAAAAAGAGGGTGCTGGTTTGACGTGTTCATACAGCTGTATATAATTTATATAGTCATAATTATACTCCGTTCTTGGCAAAGTTCTGGCGATTTGTCGATAGATTAAATGTCCGAATATCGTAGATTTCATTAATCAGATATCGCTTTGTAGGCGGCTTCTGCCAAGCTGATGGCTCCCAATGCACTTGACGTGTCAGTCACTTGCTCGTGGTTCCCAATGGAAAAACTCCACAGCTTCAAATGAATCCCGGTTGTGAAAACATATCCCATAGCCTATTTATCTCTAAACACTGAGGCGCCATTTGATGGCATAGGCTTATTTACTTTCATTCATTCATTCATTTCAGACATTTGTATAGCGCCTCTTCAAGAGTATCTACTCAGAAGCGCTCCCGACTCAACCACAGTTAACAAGAGGCTCAATTTTTCTATTGCGCACTGGTTGAAGGTTATTGTTTACAGTATACGGTCTGCGTCATCGCATAGGCGATAAGCATCACCCTCCTTCTTTCTTCAGACTTGCGACTGGCACTACCAGAGTACAATAAATGATGGAGAATGAAGGGGTGGGCAATCCTTTTTTCGCTCATCTTCTTCCCGTCAGAGGGCAATATAATTGTAATCTCAACTGAATGCGTTGGCCAACATTGGAAAATCCTCTCCCACGCCGTCTCTTCGTCCCACTAACAGTGTAGGCTACGTAGGTCAATGTACTCATTTTAATTAAGTTGACTAGGGGTAGGTGCAGTTGGCGCGTAAATCTCATCACAAATTGTTGCCCCAAATTATTTGCAAGAAACGACGACCTTTGTAATCCATATTGAACACTTTGTAGGCCCATTCAACATGATTCAAGTACATTATGCTGCACATCTTGCGAGAAAGACCTGTTTATAGGCCTAATAATAATAATAATTTTTCTTTTTATTTAACAATCCGGTTATAATAATAATTATATTACCAGTACATCAAGATAAAAGTCTGGCTGTTACCCTAATAACCAGATGCATTTGGTGGCTTTATGAACTTTGTGGACACAACTATAGGCTAATTTTGTGAGTGTCGGCCAAAGGACCATGAAAATACATCTCAGAAAAAGTTGCCTTTCTCAGATCCTATAAATTTATTACCGATGCCGAAGGTTGACAACATCAAAACCAACGTTGACCGCTTTGAAAGACTATCAAATGACACCAAGATAAACAGACTAAAGAACATCACACCAGCACACGTAAACACACACAGACACCTCGCCACAAACATTAAAACATACAGATCTGCAAGCAACCCGATAGAGACAGAATCAGAAAAAGGCAGAAGAACTGACTAAATGTTCTTTATATATAGGCATATCATTGGCTTAAATCCTGGTTCACTGACAAAATCAAATATTGACATAGCTCGAGATTGATTGTTGACTTATAGAAGAGGACTTTCATTTCTCACCAAGTCAAAGCCTTACAATATATAGCCTATGTTGAGCGGGGCAAAGATCCCGTAGACCACACAACTAGAATCCTCTACCACTTTCCTAACACTGATATAAACTTGAAGAATTCGTCTATTAGACCTATAGTAATGTTCTCTTGTAAGGTTCTTACTGCCCTTGGGGCTTTGTATACTATGTTATATAGACCTTACCGCTATCCTTCTCAGGTTTTTAGCACCCTTGTAAAATTCTACAAAGGTGCCAAGTATACCAATTTACAATATTCGCTCTCAGGTTTTGATGTGCCCCATGGGAAAACATCCTATACTTTCAGGGTTTCTGGCTCGAATTCTCATGTATAGGCCTGTCCGTCTATCTGTATCTCTCTCTGTCTCTGTGTGCCTCTATCGCTGTGTGTGTCTCTCTCTGTCTACTTGTCTCCGTCTGTCTGTTTGGACGCTAGTCTCTCTCAATGCATCTGTTTACATCGATCGTTCACCAGCAGTTCCTCTTAGACGAGTGTTTATTGCCTCGGTCACTACAACAGTACTATTCATCGGTCGATCCTACACTACTCGATTTCTTGTCGACGGAAGGAATATAGTCGCCAACGCCGGAAAACATCGACCCACCACCCTACCACCCAGCCACCCAGCCACCCATCCACCCTACCACCCATCCACCTTACCACCCAGCCACCCAACCGCCCGTCCAACCCAGCGACAGATGACTCCTCGTCTTCTCCGTCGAAGGACATAATTGCCGGCTGTTATTCGTTCTTCGAACGCGGTGGTCACCACCACCGAGAGCCGCCAAGGGAGGATGCGACGCCGGCGCGGAGAACGCATTGTGCGTCGTCATCAACATTCATGACTTCGCGGCGACTTAAACCGCACAAAGCGTCGCCTCCAACGCCAATAAAACTGATGAAGTTGCAGCAGTAGCCGCGTTATATGTAGGCCCTATGCGTCGCCGTGGT
The DNA here is from genome assembly GCA_945859605.1 of Lumbricus rubellus. Classification (NCBI taxonomy): domain Eukaryota; kingdom Metazoa; phylum Annelida; class Clitellata; order Crassiclitellata; family Lumbricidae; genus Lumbricus; species Lumbricus rubellus. The sequence goes on from OX243819.1 coordinate 2,298,455, forward strand.
GAACCGCACGGCTGTAGCAGCCTGTTGTTGGGCGATTTTAATTAAAGCCGAGCGGACGGTTGAATGGCGGAACGGACGGACGGACGGAGGACGGACGGACGCCGCGGATAAAGACGGACGTAGGACCGGACGATTTGTAGTCGGACAATTCGAAATCCTTGGCGAGTTCATCCACGCATTCGCGGATTTTCAATCGGCTCATTTTCTGCGGTGTCAGAGAAGGAAGGAAGCGAAGGGGGAGAGAGAGGTCTAGGACGGTGGGGAGCAGCCTGGAGCAGGCGGGTAGAGGAAGCCCTGGAGAGGGAAAGGACTGAGCTTAATGATGATTGAATGGAACTACTTGTTAACTGCAAACTATATTTGTATGTGCGGTGGTCGGAATCATTAGCAGCAGATGGTTTTAGTGTCGACGTCGTCCCAACAGTCATGGCACGGTTGGAATTGGAGAAATCCAATTCTACATTTTGTATAGATCACGTGTCTTACACACACGCGCACACACACACATACACATCTATATCTATAAGAAAGGATGTGTGTTTATTTATATGTTTACTAGCTGGGATACCCGGCGATGCCCGGGAATTATATGTAAATAGCCGTGAAGCTATGGCCCCTCCACTGGCTGGACTTGACGGTCCTCTGTCGACATGCAAAGTTTCTATCAATAGCTGCAAAACAGAAAAAATTCGCGCCCCCCAATTTTCCCCACCACATACAACACCCTGCCCCCACCAGGCCCATGCGGGGCGAGGTGTGTGTTGGTTTGGGGGCAAGGTGGTCCCGGTGGCATCCTATCTAGCTGCAACTTTTCAGGTGAATAGCTGTGAAACTATGGCGACGAAATGGAAATAGCAAAAATTTGGGTTTTTGCACCCCACCGTGGACCCATGGTGGGAGAGATTCACCAACCCCCCTCTGGCTGGACCTGACAGTTCTCTCTGTCTAGATGCAAAGTTTCAGATCAATAACTGGAAAATTAAAAAAATTGGCCCCAAAAAAATTTCGCCCCCCCCCAAAAAAAACCACGCCCTGCCCCACTCGGCCCCTGCGGGGCCAGGTGTGTGTTGGTTGGGGGCGAGGTGGTCCCGGTGGTACCCTATCTAGCTGCAACTGTTCAGGTGAATAGCTGTAAAACTATGGCGATGGTATACAAATAGGGAAAATGGAGTTTTTGGGCCCCCTCCATTCTCCTCCTGGCGTGGTAGAGGTTTGCCAACTCGTTTTCTGATTGGACCTGACAGTCCTCTGTCTAAATGCGAAGTTTCACATCAACAACTGCAAAAAAGTTTGCCCCCTAAATTTTTTTGCCCCCCTCTTTAAACAACGCCCTGCCCCACTCGGCCCCTGCGGGGCCAGGTGTGTGTTGGTTGGGGGCGAGGTGGTCCCGGTGGCACCCTATCTAGCTGCAACTTTTCAGGTAAATAACTGTGAAACTATGGCGATGGTATACAAATGTGGAAAATGGAGTTTTAGACCCACCCCCATTCTCCCCCTGGTGGTAGAGGTCCGCCAACTTGTTTACTGGGGTACCTGACGGTCCTCTGTCTTAATGCAAAGTTTCACATCAATAGCTGCAAAAAAAATTTCGCGCCCCCCTAAAAAATCTCCCCACCCTGGCCCCCATGGTGTTAGAAATTCGCCAACCCCTGGACTTTTTAAGTTGGATGGACCCCTGTCTAGATGCAAAGTTTCAGACCAATAGCTGCGAAACTGAGGGCGTGTATTCTGGACAAATATATCTATATCTATAAGGAAGGATGTATATTTATTTTTTTATTTATATATTTACTAGCTGGGGTACCCGGCGATGCCCGGGAATTTTATGTAAATAGCCGTGAAGCTATGGCGACGGAATGGAAATAGCAAAAGTTTGGGTTTTCGGGCCCCCACCATGGCCCCTCCACTGGCTGGACTTGACGATCTTCTGTCTACATGCAAATTTCATATCAATAGCTGCAAAGCTGCAAAAAAAATTTCGCCCCCAAAATTTTTTCCACCCCGTACAGCACCCTCCCTGTCCCCACCAGGCCCATGCCGGGCGAGGTGTGTGTTGGTTTGGGGCGAGGTGGCCCGGTGGCACCCTATCTAGCTGCAACTTTTCCAGTGAATAGCTGTGAAACTACATGTATGGCGATGGAATGGAAATAGCAAAAGTTTGGGTTTTCGCACCCCACCGTGGACCCCTGGTGGAAGAGAGTCACCATCCCCTCCACTGGCTGGACCTCACGGTCCTCTCTCTAGATGCAAAGTTTCAGATCAATAGCTGGAAAACTGCCAAAAAAATTGCCCCCAATTTTTTTTGCCCCTTTTCAAATAACGCCCTGCCCCACCAGGCCCCTTTGTGGCGAGGTGTGTATTGGCTGGTGGCGAGGTGGTCCCGGTGGCACTCTATCCAGCTGCAACTTTTCAGGTGAATAGCTGTGAAACTATGGCGATGGTAAAAAATATGGAAAATGGAATTTTCGCCCCTCCCCCCATTTTTCCCCTGGAGGTAAAGATTCGCCAACTCCTCCACTGGGTGGACCTGACGGTCCTCTGTCTAAATGCAAAATTTGACATCAATAGCTGCAAAAAAGTTGCCCCCCCCCAAAAAAATGTTCGCCCCTAAAAGACGCCCCGCCCCACCCGGCCCCTGTGGGTGTTGGCTGGGGGCGAGGTGGTCCCGGTGGCACCCTATCTAGCTGCAACTTTTCAGGTGAATAGCTGCGAAACTATGGCGATGGTATAAAAATAGGGAAAATGGAGTTTTTTGCCCCCACCCATTCTCCCCATGGTGGTAGGGATTCGCAAACTCGTTTACTGGGGGGTATACCTGGCGGTCCTCTATCTAAATGCAAAATTTGACATCAATAGCTGCCAAAAAATATTTTTCGCCGCCCCCCCTAAATTCCCCCCAGCCTGGCCCCCATGGTGTTAGAAATTCGCCAACCTCTGGACTTTTTAAGTTGGATGGACCCCTGTCTAGGTGCAAAGTTTCAGATCAATAGCTGCGAAACTGAGGGCGTGTATTCTGGACAAATATATAAATAAATAAATATATAAATATATAAATAAATAAATAAATATACATCCTTCCTTAAAGATATAGATATATTTATTGATGTCAAATTTTGCATTTAGATAGAGGACCGCCAGGTACCCCCACGTAAACGAGTTTGCGAATCCCTACCACCATGGGGAGAATGGGTGGGGACCACCTCGCCCCCAGCCAACACCCACAGGGGCCGGGTGGGGCGGGGCGTTGTTTAGGGGGCGAACATTTTTTGGGGGGGGGCAACTTTTTTGCAGCTATTGATGTCAAATTTTGCATTTAGACAGAGGACCGTCAGGTCCACCCAGTGGAGGAGTTGGCGAATCTTTACCACCAGGGGAAAAATGGGGGGAGGGGCGAAAACTCCATTTTCCATATTTTTTACCATCGCCATAGTTTCACAGCTATTCACCTGAAAAGTTGCAGCTGGATAGAGTGCCACCGCGACCACCTCGCCACCAGCCAATACACACCTCACCACAAAGGGGCCTGGTGGGGCAGGGCGTTATTTGGAAAGGGGCAAAAAAAATTGGGGGCAATTTTTTGGGCAGTTTTCCAGCTATTGATCTGAAACTTTGCATCTAGAGAGAGGACCGTGAGGTCCAGCCAGTGGAGGGGATGGTGACTCTCTTCCACCAGGGGTCCACGGTGGGGTGCGAAAACCCAAACGTTTGCTATTTCCATTCCATCGCCATACATGTAGTTTCACAGCTATTCACTGGAAAAGTTGCAGCTAGATAGGGTGCCACCGGGCCACCTCGCCCCAAACCAACACACACCTCGCCCGGCATGGGCCTGGTGGGGACAGGGAGGGTGCTGTGCGGGGTGGAAAAAATTTTGGGGGCGAAATTTTTTTTGCAGCTTTGCAGCTATTGATATGAAATTTGCATGTAGACAGAAGATCGTCAAGTCCAGCCAGTGGAGGGGCCATGGTGGGGGCCCGAAAACCCAAACTTTTGCTATTTCCATTCCGTCGCCATAGCTTCACGGCTATTTACATAAAATTCCCGGGCATCGCCGGGTACCCCAGCTAGTATATCTACACTGTGTCCGGAAAAAAAGGGACCCATTTTCTGAATATGAAAATAAATAGTAAATATTACGCGATTTTCACAATTCAAACACCATTTTAATCCTTACATATTTGTCTAACATTGGTGAAAATATAAAAGTTACAATCATAATAATGACGTCATCATGACGTCATTTGCATACAAATGCATGTGGCCGGCCATTCATGCATGGTTTCGGTTGGTATATTGGTTTTTGGTAAAACGGAAATCCATTTAATAGAACCAGGAGTGAAAATAAATGCAGCTTATTAGAGGGAAATTCTGCGCTGTAAAAAAAGTGATGAATGCTATCCGGGAATAATCGGAACAATAGCCTACACATTTAAACAAAATAGCGCTTCAGTTCACTGAGTTCGTCAATCTGTTGAACTGTTAACTAAGGAGTCTCGAATTTCATTCCTCTTAATAATATTATTTGACTGCTAAACGGCCGCCCGATTAAATCCCGCCCTTAATAAGAGTTGGAGACTGATGGAGGAGAAGGTGTAGGCTACAAGACAAGGATAAGAGACATTGGAGAACTCCGTGAGCGAATTGTTAATGCCTGCTGGGGAGGATTTTGATAAGCAGGTTATCGATGCTGTTGTTGGCTATTAGCGCGATCGTTTTGAAGCTTACGTTGAGGCCAAAGGTGTACACTTTGACCAAAAAATAATTCAGATACAAAAATAAAATCAAACTTACATTTATTATTGATAAATTACATCATAAAAACATTGAAATGTTTGAAGATTTTGCGCATTTATCTCCGAAATTTGACTTTTTGTGCAAATGACGTCATTATGACGTCATTATTTGGAATGAAACTTTTATATTTTCACAATTGTTAGACAAATATGTTAGGATAAAAACGGTCTTTGAATTATGAAAATCGATTAATATTTACTATTTATTTTCATATTTACAAAATGGGTCCCTTTTTTCCGGACACAGTGTATATCTATTATATTTATTTATATATATATTTATTTATATATTTATATATATATTTGTCCAGAATACACGCCCTCAGTTTCGCAGCTATTGATCTGAAACTTTGCACCTAGACAGGGGTCGATCCAACTTAAAAAGTCCAGGGGTTGGCGAATTTCTAACACCATGGGGGCCAGGGTGGGGGTATTTTTTAGGGGGGGCGCGAAATTTTTTTTGCAGCTATTGATGTGAAACTTTTCATTTAGACAGAGGACCGTCAGGTACCCCAGTAAACGAGTTGGCGGACCTCTACCACCAGGGGGAGAATGGGGGTGGGCCTAAAACTCCATTTTCCACATTTGTATACCATCGCCATAGTTTCACAGCTATTCACCTGAAAAGTTGCAGCTAGATAGGGTGCCACCGGGACCACCTCGCCCCCAACCAACACACACCTGGCCCCGCAGGGGCCGAGTGGGGCAGGGCGTTGTTTAAAGAGGGGGGCAAAAAAATTTAGGGGGCAACCTTTTTTGCAGTTGTTGATGTGAAACTTCGCATTTAGACAGAAGACTGTCAGGTCCACTCAGAAAACGAGTTGGCGAACCTCTACCACACCAGGAGGAGAATGGAGGGGGCCCAAAAACTCCATTTTCCCTATTTGTATACCATCGCCATAGTTTCACAGCTATTCACCTGAACAGTTGCAGCTAGATAGGGTACCACCGGGACCACCTCGCCCCCAACCAACACACACCTGGCCCCGCAGGGGCCGAGTGGGGCAGGGCGTGGTTTTTTTTGGGGGGGCGAAATTTTTTGGGGGCCAATTTTTTTCATTTTCCAGCTATTGATCTGAAACTTTGCATCTAGACAGAGAGAACTGTCAGGTCCAGCCAGAGGGGGGTTGGTGAATCTCTCCCACCATGGGTCCACGGTGGGGTGCAAAAACCCAAATTTTTGCTATTTCCATTTCGTCGCCATAGTTTCACAGCTATTCACCTGAAAAGTTGCAGCTAGATAGGATGCCACCGGGACCACCTTGCCCCCAAACCAACACACACCTCGCCTCGCATGGGCCTGGTGGGGGCAGGGTGCTGTATGTGGTGGGGAAAATTGGGGGGGGGCGCGAATTTTTTCTGTTTTGCAGCTATTGATAGAAACTTTGCATGTCGACAGAGGACCGTCAAGTCCAGCCAGTGGAGGGGCCATAGCTTCACGGCTATTTACATGAAATTCCCGGGCATCGCCGGGTATCCCAGTTAGTAAATATATAAATAAACATATAAATAAATAAATATACATCCTCTCTTATAGATATAGATATGTTTATTTATTTAATTAAATATTTGTCCAGAATACACGCCCACAGTTTCGCAGCTATTGATCTGAAACTTTGCACCTAGACAGGGATCCATCCAACTTAAAAAGTGCAGGGGTTGGCGAATTTCTAGCACCATGGGGGCCAGGATGGGGGGAAATTTGGGGGGACGAAAATTTTTTCCCCCACCTATTCATGTCAAATTTTGCATTTAAACAGAGGACCGTCAGATACCCCCCAGTAAACGAGTTTGCGAATCCCTACCACCATGGGGAGAATGGGTGGGGGCAAAAACCTCCATTTTCCATATTTTGATACCATCGCCATAGTTTAACAGCCATTCACTTGAAAAGTTGCAGCTTGATAGGGTGCCACCGGGTCCACTTCGCCCCCAAACAACACACACCTCGCCCAGCAGGGGCCGGGTGGGGCAGGGGAGCCAAAACATTTGGGGGGTGGCAAAAAAATTTTTGCAACTATTGATGTCAAGTTTTGCATTTAGACAGAGGACCGTCAGGTCCACCCAGAAAATGTGTTGGCGAATCTCTACCAACCGGGGGAGAATGGGGGGAGGAACAAACACTCTATTTCTCTTATTTTTATACCATTGCCATAGTGTCACAGCCATCCACTTGAAAAGTTGCAGCTAGATAGGGTGCCACCGGGACCACCTCGCCCCAACCAACACACACCTCGCCCCGCAGGGGCCGGGTGGGGGAGGGTGTTGTTAAGGGGGGTTAAATTTTTAGGGGCTATTTTTTTGGCAGCTATTGATGTCAAATTTTGCATTTAGACAGAGGACTGTCAGGTCCACTCAGAAAACGAGTTGGCGAACCTCTACCACCAGGGAGAGAATGGAGGGGGCCCAAAAACTCCATTTTCCCTATTTGTATACCATCGCCATAGTTTCACAGCTATTCACCTGAAAAGTTGCAGCTAGATAGGGTACCACCGGGACCACCTCGCCCCCAACCTACACACACCTGGCCCCGCAGGGGCCGAGTGGGGCAAGGCGTGGTTTTTTGGGGGGGCCAAATTTGGGGGGAGGCAATTTTTTTCCATTTTCCAGCTATTGATCTGAAACTTTGCATCTAGACAGAGGACCGTCAGGTCCAGCCAGTGGAGGGAGGGCTTGGTGAATCTCTCCCACCATGGGTCCACGGTGGGGTGCGAAAACCCAAATTTTTGCTATTTCCATTCCGTCGCCAAAGCTTCACGGCTATTTACATAAAATTCCCGGGCATCGCCTGGTATCCCAGCTAGTACATACATATACACGCACACACGCACATAAACACACCTAAACACAAAAACACACATGCACATACCCACACACTTAAACACACACCTACACCTGCTGTAACAGTCACAGTGGCACACACCTAAACACACACACACACGCATATGCACACTCATGCACATAATTATGCACAGGATTATTGTAGGATTTCTACAATATATTTGGAAAGAAACATACATGTACATGTAAACGCTACAGTACAACGTTGCTACGTGTCTTACACACAAACCAAAAACAATGGTGATTGAAAAGACACAAATAAAACTACCAGCATCCAAGTAGAAGACATCGTCTGCAAAGTACACAGATAGAAGAAACTAAGACATGCAAGGAAGAACAACTAGACGTGCTTCGCAACCATCTGCAATGTTGATCAGCGTATACGGAAAGGCAGAGACTTAACAAAGAAAAACCAAGACAAAAAATACACGAGACAATGATACAAGAAATTTTCCTATAATAGACAAACGGATCGGAATGTTCGAAAATGCGAAAAGATGAGAAAAGAATTTTTACTGCTGAAATGAGTTTCTACGGGAGGTCGCAGGGATTTCAAGACTACGGAAATTTAAAAAAAAACCGATAACACTACAGACAAGCAATGGGTATAAAAACACAACCATAACCAATGCATGCTAAATAATATATGTGTGCGCGCGTACGTACGTGTGTGTGTGTGTCTGTGTGTGTGTGTGAGAGAGAGAGAGAAAGAGAGAGAGACAGACACAGACAGACAAACAAACAAACATACAGACAGACAAACACACAGCTGCAGACAAACAAACACATAGATAAACACATAGACAGAGAGTGAGTGTGAATGAGGGTGATGGTGTGAGAGAGAGACAGATAGAGATAGAGACAGAGGCAGACAGAGATACAGAGACAAAGACAGAGAGACCGTCGTGCCACTCTTAAAGAGAAGCCGGATTTTCTTAGGCAACCTACAGGACACCCTTCTAATCCTGCCTCCCAACCCCCACCCCGACTCACCCTTTCAACATCCAAACAAACACCGGACACCACCGCCGCATCCGATGAAAGGATGAACACAGTTGTGGCCAAACATCGCTAGGGATCCACCCTCCTCACCCACCAATCCGTCCGTCCGCACACCCCATTCATCTCCTCGTCCAAGTCTCAAACGTTCAATCGTTTCGGGCTCAACTCTCAAGTAAAGTCCATGGCCAGCAGTCAACAGTGTAAGCTTAGTTAGCAGATTATAATCTAAGACTATTTCTATGCGGACATGGAATCCGTCTCACGCACAGAAAGACAGTTTCTCAGACTGTGCATTATCTGTCTCTCTGCCTCTGTATGTCTGTGTCTCAGCCTGTTTGTTTTCCTGGCTGTCTGTCTGTCTTCCTGGCTGTTACCTCAGACTGTCTGTTCGTCTGCCTGTCTGTCTGTCCGTCTGTCTGTCTGTCTTCCTGGCTGTTTCTCAGTCTGTCTGTCTTCCTGACTGTTTCATAGACTGTCTGTTTATCTGCCTGCCTGTCTGTCTGTCTGTATGTCCTCCTGGCTGTTTCTCAGACTGTCTGTCTGTTTATCTGCCTGTCTGTCCGTTCGTCTGTCTGTCTGTATGTCTGTCTTTCGCCGTTACTTTCTTGTTGAGTGTCGACAGTAGTGTCAGTATTTGTGCTTGCGTTTGTCTACTCCTTGGGTTCCCTACTTTTAATTTCCTCCCTTCTCAGTTCTCATACAGTAGGGCCTACCCTCCAGCCAACATTAAGACCCAGGTGTGAAGTGTCTTGTCCGCTGGTCCCACCTGGGAAGAACACAAACCCAGAAAGCAAACAGTCTACAAGGCGCCCATGCGTGGACATAATCCAGGCTAATTAGTAACGTCGCCTCGCGGGCTCTAGCGGTCGACAGAGGAACAAATAAAGATACACACAGGCCCTCTGTCGGACGGTGATAGAACCCGCATGGTGTAATCATCAGAGCTGGCCCTCCCGCTCTTTTGTGTGTACTCATTCAACAAACAGCTAGTTGGTAAGATGTGGAGAAATCAGTGGGTGGGAGGTAGACAGTCAGAGTGAGACAGAGAGAGAGAGACAGACAGACAGAGAGAGACAGACAGACAAGACAGACAGACAGACAGAGAGAGACAGACAGACAAGACAGACAGACAGAGAGACAGAGACAGAGAGAGAGACAGAGACAGGCAGAAACAGACATAGATAGACAGAGATATAGAGACAGAGACATACAGAGACAGAGACAGACAGACAGACAGACAGAGAGAGAGCAAGAGATTCAAAGAAGACAAGAGTCCTGATGGTGCGCATCTCAGACGGGAGTGAACGCGAGTTTTGTTTGCACAATATGCCAGTAATTAGGAACAAGCTCTGAATCGCCCTCCATGGATATGCATTATATAGGCCGACTGTTGCCTACAGAGACTCCCGTTATTCACCACTCGTACGTTTACACTTCACAAGAAATCCGCAATCACACAGTCTCCACATAATGGCATTGGACATGTGTAGCACCGATGCATTACAAAGATCATACTTATTAAACGGAATCTGTCTCTGGGTAGCCGAATTATTATACTCGCACTCAGTATAATAGCCTATAGGATGAGTGGGTCAATTTTAACAACACGATCTACATGTAGTTTCATGTCGTAACAAAAGAGTGAGAGAGAAGACATGACTCATACACCTAGGTCGACCAACCATGAAGAATCAAGCTCTCAACCAATCAATGTTTGGAATATATCTGGACCTTTCCTATTAGGTGGTATAGTTAAGTCCCTGCAGAGGGATCCTGTATAGCTTACCTAGGGGCAAAAAATAATTTTTTAAAATAAAAGCAATCGATTACAATGACACCTGAGAGACAGGGCTGTTTTTAGGAACTGCACAACTCCTTCTTTCCTTTCCCATCATCCATGGTAAATAATTTCTTCCAATCGGAGGACAGTGATCTTTTTTCTAGTTTTAACCGTACATGAGTGCTTCTACAACAGTGCACATTATTTTTGTGTAGGCCTACAACTGCACGTTAAAAAGCCCTGCTGAGGGATTATACATGTATAGGCCTAGATACCTAGGGTAAAATAATAAAATAATAATAATGATACAACCACATTAGTCTACCAGCGCTTATCTGTTGCCATCCAGGGCTTTAATCATTTTAATGCAATCGCTTTCCCCAACACTTTTGACACTGAGCACATGCATCTCCAGCAAAGACCAGCCTAACCATCTCACAAAAATTATCTCTATTTTTTAAAATCCTGCTGCATTGCACATAGCTGGACCATTATAGCAAGGCTACCTCAGGTTAAAAAATACGGTTTTAGGCTATCGATTTGAAATTCTTCGCTTCTGATTATATAATCAGTGACCTCATTTTGAATAGATCTATTTGCAATAAAAATCAATATTACTTCCAGTAGCGCGATCTAACCCCACGCGTCTCATGCCGTTCGCCGTCTTTTCAATAATAATTTTTATGGTCCTAGTATTTCCAAGTGAACGCGTTCAAACACACTTACGCCTACATCTTTGAAGAAACTGAACAGTCGGCATATTAGGCTATAGCAGGGTGAGAATTGCCGGGGGGGTTGGGGGGGTTCAACCCCCAGTCATTTTTAGAGCCCCATGTTAAAGTATGTTTTCACACCCAAATTCCAAGTGCATAATGGTCCAACCCCCCCAGTTATTTTTCCACAATTCTTACACTGGGCTATAGGCCTACGTTTAACACCGTATAACAATGAGAGTATAGGCCTATAATAAATAAAAGTGACTGCAGTCGACCGATACGGGCATCATAATTATAGGCATCATACGGTTTAATGGGGCGCGGTGGTGTAGTGGTGGCGCCGTTGCCTTGAAGCCGGAAGGTTCGAGCTTCGAATCCACCCTCAACCGCGTAAGGACCTTGGGCAAGTCCTTCACTCACAATTGCTCAGCGCTTCGGCGTGAAACTCCGATGCAGTGGCCGCTCTGCATTCGGGAGCGCCTCTGAGTGGAGAGATTGAAGGGGCACTATAACAAGGGCACATACAAAGTGCTAAAAAAAGACTCGAATGGCATAACAAGACCTGGCCTTCGGAATTTCATAACACCAGAATTATATATACGCAACGATGGGGCGACCAAAACTGATCTATCACTTTCATTATGACAATCATATTCCGAGAGTCATGCACTCCATCCAAAAAACTGCAGAGGTTACAAGTCATCCCTCTAGACAGCGAGTTTAGCAATATAGAGAAAAATTATGATGAATAGGAAACCTGGTGACAAAATTTCACGTTCAGTAACCTCAAAGGCCTAGTATTAGGCCTACTATAATAGGCCTATATAACATATGATCATTCATGATAGGCCTATTACACAGCGCAAAAAAATTAATTTGCGTCATAACAAGAGCTGTAAAGAACTATAACATTATTTTGTTGCATCACATACAACGCGCACACACACACACACACGCACGTGCATACATGAAAACATATGCTCGCGCACGCACACACAAAGATAGGCTACTGTAAGGAAAATCAGGATCTGCCGGTCTGCTGTAAGGCACGCGTGTCGCTCCCCTGGAGCGTAAGTTCGGCCTCCGTGGTATATCGAAGGACTTATCGCGATACTGTCGTCGACGCGTCGAACCAGAGTCACAGAACGTCTTTCCCCACGAGAAATACTGAAGACACAGAGTTCTTTTCAATACTCTTTATTATTAAAACGTCACGATCATAGCACGGCATAAAACTCAACGACTGTCTAACCTAACCCGACACCGAACCCCTGACTGACCGACAAACTGTCTCTTCTCGTTCCGGTGACGTCGACTACATCTCTTCTCAACTACATCTATTCCACTCTACTCTGTCTGCACGCTCCCTCTATTTATAGCTTGTCCTAGCCGGGAGGCGGGGCCTAGGGAACACAAGCCGGGAACACAAGCCGGGGAACACAAGCCGGAGGGAACACAAGCCGGGAACACAAGCCGGGAACACAAGCCGGGGAACACAAGCCGGGAACACAAGCCGGGGAACACAAGCCGGAGGGAACACAAGCCGGGGAACATGGCCTAGGGAACAAGGCTCAGGAGGCGGAGCTACAGGGAACATGGCCTAGGGAACAAGGCCTGGAGGGAACATGGCCTAGGGAACAAGGCTCAGCTACGGGGAAGATGGCCTAGGGAACAAGGCCTGGAGGGAACATGGCCTAGGGAACAAGGCGGAGCTACGGGGAACATGGCCTAGGGAACAAGGCCTGGAGGGAACATGGCGTACGGGGGCGGAGCTACGGGGAACATGGCCTAGGGAACAAGGCCTGGAGGGAACATGGCCTAGGGAACATGGCTCAGGGGGCGGAGATACAGGGAACATGGCCTAGGGAACAAGGCCTGGAGGGAACATGGCCTAGGGAACATGGCTCAGGGGGCGGAGCTACAGGGAACATGGCCTACGGGGGGGAAACCCCAGAATCTCTACATCCTCCCCCCACTACGATTGGGGAATGTCCCCATTCCCTGGACGGAGACAATAACGAGCCACATGGCTCAACAACTGAAAAGCAGCCATGCAATAACGCCAAAGGCCAACGGGCCAAAGTCCCAACTACTCCAAAGCGGCCAACGAGCCATACAAGTCCATAAAACAAAGTCCCGGGTCGTCCCTCGACCTCTTTAACTAAATTGTTCCACTATACAAGGCCAACGGGCCAACTCCGCTCGAAGTTACAAAATGTCCATAAATGTTCCCAATCTCATATCAAAGCGAACAATAAGCAATCTCTCAAAAATGTCAAATAGTCAACGGGCTCAAATTCCACGACAAAACTCTTTAAAATAAACGCCCGACAGACGTACACTATATCAACATATTAAAGTGGCCAACGGCCCAACAAAAAGGCGCCTATTCTTTAGCCGATTACAAAAACAGTTCTGATAAAATTCCACCAAGAATATAAAATCGTTCATATACCTTGTGTTCTAACCATTAAAGTCACTCAGAATGTCACTCAGTCGAGAAGCTCCTCGATTTTCAAAGTAGGTTATGATCGTCAGTGTTTACCACGAGCAGAGGTCGCCCGTGACGCGCCTCTTTCGTCTTTATCCGTCCTTGATCCGGGGTTTCTGGAGGTCGACTATCCTCCGTGGGTCGTCCATGGGTCGGGTCGACCCATCGACCCGTCCCTCTCTCAACAGCAGGGTCACACACGGAAAGCTTTTCCCAACTTCCCTGATGGCTGTTTACAACTTTCCCCAAAATTTCGCAAAGCCCCCGAAAAAGGATCCCCACAATTTTCTTCTGTAAATGGGCCCCGGGTCTGACAATAACAATTCCTACGAAAGTTCTGGCAACAAAAATAACCCCTAAATTGACCCTCGGGACGGCTTCCACTAACTTAGATCCACTGAAAATTACGCTCATAAAAACCATAACCGTTACCAGGGCCGATGATAAACTATCTAAATCTCCAAGCGCAGACTTTCTCTGCGGCAGCGCTTCACGCCTTGCGGGCGGGTCCACAAGTAGCCTATCTCCAGTCTCAAGTCTATTCTCAAGCTCAGGCGCTTTCCCACTATCGCTTACAGAAACGTCTTTAGACTTAACTGGCAATTCCATTAACCGTTCTCGGGTCTCAGAAGATACTTCTTCCGGCAAATCTGCTAACCCTGCCTCACTAAACGGAGTCTCATTAACCAAGTCCACTACTTCTGCCCTGGGTCTACTGGATTCCACCTGCACCGGGTGCAAACCTCCCAGGAACAAATCCTTAGTCAATCTAACCGGGTCGTCATTTAAATTCACCACCCTCACATGGGTATCGGCCTTACCATCTACCACTACACGGGCAAGATGAACCCCTGGTTTAACCTCTTGGGCTTCCGTCATCCAGGCGGGAGCGACCGTGGTCAAATCCCCATACACAGTTTTTACTGGAATATCGCTCTGGCACTTGGGTGACACCACGACCTCCTCGGCAACCATTACACGGCGACACCACGTCGAGCCGTTCCCCCGCACTAAAGAAATGCGCCTCCGTCCAACAAATAAAGCACCGACACCAAATCCTATCCTACAGCGGTGTTCCCTGAGCCAATCCATGCCTAACATGGGCTCGGTAATTTGGTCGGATACCAGAAACGTGGTCGGGATATCAAAACCTCTCCCAATTTTAATGGGGACCAGGACCTCGCCAAGGACCCGAATATCTGACCCATTAGCAGCCATCAAAGAACGATTACATGAACGTAGTTCTAACCCTTCGACAGTTGAGGCAGGAACCAGGCTGACTTCCGACCCCGTGTCGATCAGGCACAGCTGCGATCGTTCGTTGATCGTGCCGCGGATGTAAACAGCGTTGTTGCTGGCACGGTTCTGCAACCTCGGACGTGTCGTATGGTTCATGGCCACCGGCGGTTCCGGTGACGTCGGATCCTCAGTTCCACTCGTTCCGGCGTCGTTCCCGCGGTTCCGGAAAGGGCGTCGCGGCTGTCGACAATTGCGGGAGATATGACCCGCTCGGTTACAGTTGTAGCAGGTCACACCCCGTCTCGAAACTTCCTGGCGTGGATCGCTGAAGCTGCGGTTTCCGGGGCGATCGTCGCGCCCCAGATCGTCGTCGATCGGGGCCTGGCTGCGTAGACTCCGAAGCTGCTGGTCGATCCTTGTCTCCATCTCGCGTTGCCATCGACGTTGGTCGTCTCGTTGCGTCGTCAGGAACTTGTCTAACGTGGACTGGAGCTGAGCACTCAGGTCGGTTTCCTGAGTCCCTCGAACGCGATTCGGAGGTCTCCTTCGGTCGTCGCTCTCGGATGTTCGCTGGTAGGCCTCCAGACGAAGAGCTGCTCGGTAAGCTTCATCGAGAGTCTTCGGCTCCCTCTCCCTTACTTTCAGGGAAAGATCGCGGTCTCGCATGGCTTCAAGAAAAGAGTCTCTCGCGATGATCTGGGTCGTCTCATTCGATGGAACAGGGTACGCCAATACGACGAGTCGGCGGATCTCGTGGAGAAGATCACTCAGACTTTCTTCCGCTCGTTGACGGCGATAATACAGCTGGGCACGGAAGGTTTCCGCCTGACCTTCCGTCCCGTATCTCTGTCGGAGACGTTCCACCAGTTCCTCGTAACTTACGTTCGGTTGTGCTCCGAAGTCCCAGAGGAGTTGAGTCGCTGCCTTTTCCAACGCGCACCGTAAGTGGTCGACCTTTTCTGACGCTGTCCATCCGTTGTAGCGGGCGCAAACCTCAAATTGCACCAGAAATGACTCCAGCGAACCGGTCCCGTCAAATCGTCCCGGCTTCATCGGCGTTGGTCGCCTTCGCAGCAGGTTGCCCAGGTCCTCCAATTCTGGCCTCGAAATCAGTCGTTCAGTCGTTTCTCGGTAGCTCGTCCTCGCCGATCTCTCGTCGCCCTCGGACTCGTGTTCTTCGATCGAACCGTCCCGATCTGGCGGTTTCTCCATTGTCGATCTGTGGGCTGCAGGCGTAGACAAGTCGTACGACGTGCGGATCTCACCGGGCCTCGGATACTGAATCGTGATCTCGTCGTCCTCCGTCAGCATTCTCGGTTGACTTCGGTTGTCGTCGGCAGAGCTTCAATCCTGACCCCACTTCTGGTACCAATGTAAGGAAAATCAGGATCTGCCGGTCTGCTGTAAGGCACGCGTGTCGCTCCCCTGGAGCGTAAGTTCGGCCTCCGTGGTATATCGAAGGACTTATCGCGATACTGCCGTCGACGCGTCGAACCAGAGTCACAGAACGTCTTTCCCCACGAGAAATACTGAAGACACAGAGTTCTTTTCAATACTCTTTATTATTAAAACGTCACGATCATAGCACGGCATAAAACTCAACGACTGTCTAACCTAACCCGACACCGAACCCCTGACTGACCGACAAACTGTCTCTTCTCGTTCCGGTGACGTCGACTACATCTCTTCTCAACTACATCTATTCCACTCTACTCTGTCTGCACGCTCCCTCTATTTATAGCTTGTCCTAGCCGGGAGGCGGGGCCTAGGGAACACAAGCCGGGAACACAAGCCGGGGAACACAAGCCGGAGGGAACACAAGCCGGGAACACAAGCCGGAGGGAACACAAGCCGGGAACACAAGCCGGGGAACACAAGCCGGGAACACAAGCCGGGGAACACAAGCCGGAGGAAACACAAGCCGGGGAACATGGACTAGGGAACAAGGCTCAGGAGGCCGAGCTACAGGGAACATGGCCTAGGGAACAAGGCCTGGAGGGAACATGGCCTAGGGAACAAGGCTCAGCTACGGGGAAGATGGCCTAGGGAACAAAGCCTGGAGGGAACATGGCCTAGGGAACAAGGCGGAGCTACGGGGAACATGGCCTAGGGAACAAGGCCTGGAGGGAACATGGCCTACGGGGGCGGAGCTACGGGGAACATGGCCTAGGGAACAAGGCCTGGAGGGAACATGGCCTAGGGAACATGGCTCAGGGGGCGGAGCTACAGGGAACATGGCCTAGGGAACAAGGCCTGGAGGGAACATGGCCTAGGGAACATGGCTCAGGGGGCGGAGCTACAGGGAACATGGCCTACGGGGGGGAAACCCCAGAATCTCTACACTACACATATTATGATAATACACAAAGGCATGCGCACGCTTTCACTAACTGGTATATTTATTTGACTGCTTACAGGCCAAACATCTTTTTATTGACGGTAACGGCACCCACCTCTTTTATCAAGACATGGGTCTATAATATATTACCATAATGAAAATGGCAATGGCGAAGATAACCTAAATTCCATTTGAAATTTATCATCAAACACATAGGCCTATATTTAACTTTTAAGGTCGATGGTAGGCCTAAACCTACCCGAACAATCTGTTGCCCCTGCAGGTCAAAAAAGAAATTGAATCATATTTTATTTATATCTCCGATATATATATATAATATATTATATATATATATAATTATGCGACACAGACAGATTCTAATTAAATGCATATCTATAAATATTCTAAGGAGCAAGTCCGTGTGTTCCGTACAGAAAGGTCTTGCTTGCATTTAATTAATTATTTTCAATTAGCATACCCTGAGATGATCGACTTGCTAAGGCAATTAGCCAAAAGTCGCAGGACGTCACTTTACAGGGCCTAATAGACAGAGAAACAGACAGAGAAACAGACAGAGAAACAGACAGAGAAACAGACAGACAGAGAAACAGGCAGAGAAACAGGCAGGCAGACAGACTGAAACGGACTTAAAGAAGTATGCAGATGAGATCAAAAAGCGCAGTTTCCTTGAACTTTAAGACGCAGAGCTACATGTATATATAAGAGAAAGGCACAAAGATGAGGACAAAGATACAGCGAAAGATACAAACGGACACACTGAGAGATACAGAAACGCAGACAAACTGCCCGTTGCGAAACCTATAGTTATTGCATGCTTCAGCCGGAAACAGCTATAGAGTAAAACAGCAGCAATTAAGACATTGTTATTATTAATTGAAGGTTTATGCAAAGAAACAATAACAATTGTAGGCCTACAAGTACAACTTTACTTGATGAAATACTATATGCAACTGCATTTGATATCATTCTAAATTTCACAAAATTAATGTAGCCTGCGCATGGCTATTGGCTAGGCATGATGATGATGATGATGGTTCTCTGCCCGAAGGCAGGTTCATTGGCTTTACGCCCCTGGGGATGAGATGAGTGAGGTGGTTTCCCGTTGCCTTCCCCACAGACAATGATGGGTAAGCAACTTGCCCAAGGTCGCTCCGCAGGAGCTTGCGCCCCTGCGTCCCACTCGTGCTGGCCCGAGATATCTAAATATCTAAATGTCAACTCCCAGCCCGGGGCTTGAACCGCAGTCCATTGCAACCAACAGACGAATGGTTATCGGTGTAGGTATAACTATAGGCCAGCTAGGCATATAGGGCAGAACAATTATAATTAAAGGCGCTGATCAATTCAGCGAAGGACATGCTCAAGGTTACTCTTGTTGCTGTTTAACGACACTGGCATAATTATCAAAGATGATTAGAGGCCCTTTTCCTTTACCCATGCAAGCATGGGACTGGCACTGGGAGAGTGCAACCAGTGGCGGAGTTTCTCAAGATTAATATATATAAAATATATATTAAATTATATACATGTAGCGGATTGTAGCCTATAATATTATATATAAAATATATATAATATAATATAATAGAATATAATATAATATATAATATATAATATATATATATATCCCGGGCCGGATTAAGAAATGTGGGGCCCTGTTCTAATTTTTTGGGGGGAACTTTGCCCGAAAACTCTGATGACTTTTTTGTCATTTGGTCGAAATTTCTTTGGAATATACCGATTTTTTTCTTTAAAAAATTTGTTTTTGCATTAGTGGGGGCCCCCTAAAGTGTGGGGGGGGCCCCTGTTCGGCCGAACATGTTGAACATGCCTTAATCCAGCCCTGTATATATCGCATGCCCTGATATACCAGGGAGGGAGGGAGGGTCGAAACCGTACGTAGGCCTACTCTCTATTGGTTCAGCTTGCACGCTTCACCTATATGCAATCAGCATCAATGTTTCTACCATGAATAATATTCATATATACATGTAGTTCACAGATGGAAGGAAAATCTCCGACCAAAACATTCGTTACAACATTATTTTCCACTCGTCTTCCATGATCCACCCATGTCATCTGCATGGGCCAACACATTCGTCCATTCTTCTATTCATTCAGCAAACATCAATTCATCCCATCTATCTATAGGCTATTATCAATCAATTTATTGAACCAAGAAGCACGCAAGATATATATATATATATAAATATATATATACATATATCTCATCACATCAAAATAAACATTATCTATCCACCCGTTCATTCATTTATTATCCACATAGTTTCCATCTATTCATCCATATACCATCCAACAACCCGTTCATCCATCCATTATTTATCTATTCATCCATCTACCATCCATATATTATCATCCAACCACCCGTTCATCCATCTATTATGCATATTATAGTTTCCATCTATTCATACATCTACCATCCAACCACCCGTTCATCCATCTATTATCCATAGCTTCCATCTATTATCCATCGATCCATCTATTCATACATCTACATGTACCATCCATCCGTTCGTCCATCTATTATCCATCGATCCGGTTTCCGATCCATCGATCCATCTATTCATCCATCAATCCCTCGTCTTCCCTCTTCCGACCGCACGCAAACAACCGCGCGAAAGGGAAGACCAGACCTTGCTGAATACAGAATTGATTTCCCCCGTTCGAAGTCTGGACAGGCGGAAAAATCTCAGCGATTTCACAACCACGAAACGGGAAGGGAGGGGTAGAAGGGGGAAAGATAGTCTCGAAGTGTTGATGGGATTGCACTTCAAGAGATCACACGGTCGATGAATTCGTGAACGCCAATCAGGGTTACCGACACGATCGCCTATCGGACTGACAAGATATCTTTCGCCGAACTTTATTAGATGCACCGTGTATACGATATCTTCAAGCTCTGATAACGACGGTTTCTGGCTATCGAAGTTCTACAAACCCCCGGTCCAATTAGGATAAGAAGAGGGAGGGCAGGGTGCTGCCCGACCCGATTTACCACCTGGTTGAGGGGAGGGGTAACAACAGCGACCTAAGGGAGTCATAAAACATCTTCACGCTATTTCAATTTGAGACAAATTGCTACTGTTGTAGAGGTAAGGCTGAACAGTAAATGCCACATTCATTGGCATACAAACATGCCTTTATAATCGCACCCGTGCTTTGACTGATATATATATATATATATATACTTATGCATATATACATATAATGCATATACATTATACATATTATGAGGTAGATTATATATATATATATATTATATTTAGTACATACGTGCCCGTGCATAATATAGGATGAATATGCTCCTTGATAAAGTCTGTTTACCTTGTGATTCTCTGCATCTGTAGTTTTGTGTACCCTGAACATTAACTTGCTACTGGGTTAGCAGTATATAGCGAAGGTAAATATTGGATTAATGAATCACACAAAGACCTGCAGTAAGTGTAGGCAGGCTGCAGTGAAAATGACCCCAATGGCAGGGTGGTGGATTGGCCAGGGGTAAACATAGGTGCGTCCTGCAACAAAGAATGAAATCTGCACCCAACAGGACTCGTCATCATCATCACCACCACTGACAGTGGTGGCGGTAATGATGATGACACCATCATCATCATCATTGCCACCACTACCCAGTGTGAGAATTGTGGAAAAATAACTGGAGGGGTGGACCATTATCCACTTGGAATTGGGGGGTAAAAAATATACTTTAACATGGGGCTCTAAAAAAGACTGGGGGGTTGAAACCCCCCCCCCCCCAACTCCCCGGCAATTCTCACCCTGCCACTACCGTAGGCTATCATGGTCATCATCCTTATCTTGAGCATCAGTGTATAGTCATGACTCATCAGAATCATCACCATCACCGTCATTTTAATCATTACCATCATCACCATTAACATCATCATCATCATTGTCATCAGCCCCATCACCTTCTTAATTAATCACATGCACTCATGCACAACTCAAGACGAACTTCGCGGTGAAACGAGCACCATCCCAGGGTGATAATTGCCGGAGGTTTGGGGGTTTCAACCCCCAGTCTTTCTTACAGCTCCATGTTAAAGTCTGTTTTTCACACCCAGATTTCAAGTGGATAATGCCATAATGGTCCAATCCCCAGTTATTTTTCCACAATTCTTACACAGTTACACTGCACCATCCTATATGTCGCACACTGCTGTCTCCTTCTCGTTTGCCTTCACCTCTTCACGACCTCTTCTTACTCCAACTCATAATTATGATCTTCCACCTTCCAATAATTCTCGACCTAAACGGATAAACGCCATACCCATATCCTAACAGTTATATTTCGCCACCTCTGATCCTTTGGTAACAGGATTATATGACCTCTTCAGACTACTCTGCTGGACAAACCCTTTGACTACAGTCACACAGCGCTCATGAATAAGCTGGTGCCCTATATGGTTGACTATCAAGTAGCGCTTTAGAAATTTGGAGATTACGATTACTATTAGAGCCTACTATGTAACTGTGTAGCCTACTACTGTGTTGGGACCTTGAACAAGTCCTTCATTGCCTTCGATTAATGCTTGTTCATTAATACTGTGGCGCTAAATTAAAAAAATTAAATGCAAAAAATAAGATTAATATTGCTTGGAAGTGGGAGGCCATAGATCAAACAGTAGTAGCCTATATACGGCAACTTCATTCCAATCACCCTCAATAACAACCCCAAAATGTACAAGACTTATAGAGAGATCGGTCAATAGCCAATCGGTCAAGTCGATTCTCATCTAAGTGACTAATGACCCCATTTGAATAGATGTATGGGCTGGTTATCTTGTCATCTTGGCATCAGGACAAGATGACAGGATGATATCTTACCACACACACTGCACCCACGGGCAACAGTGAATAGATCAGCGTACATATAGTGTGGCTATAAGAAGTCTAGTGTCTATAGTACGAAAACTGCTATACTAAAAGCCTTCTGTTTTAAATTTATTTTAATTAGCACAAAATGTCCAGCTGCTGGCAACAGCGGCTGTGGGTTGCTGTTAGACATTCTATGTCGGAGAGTTCTATAAAAATCACTGAAACAATGATACATCAATGTCTGTTAAGAATAGACATTGGTTTTTAATCTGAGCATCTCAAGGCAAAAGACACTCTTTCCGTTTTAATGGATAAAAAGCCATGCATGCTATCACTTGAGGCTGCAGATAATATACTATACTCTAGTTTTGACCTGTCAATCAAAATCTTTTAATCCACGCTTTTATAACAGAAACCTAAGAAGCACTGCAGAGGGAAATCTCCTTGGTGTAAACAAAATAAATTGAATGAATGAATTGATTGATTGATCAATGGTGGGAAGAATGATGCCACTGTTTGCACTCTGACAGTGCCAGTCCCAAGTCTGGAGAAGGGAGGAGGGATACGCTAAAGAACAAAGATCTTTGTTATCGAGCAGTTTTGAAACTATATAGGTGAATATTGAATAAATGTTTGGATGGGTGGATGGATGGATGGATGGATACATGAATAAATGGATAGATGTATGGAGCAATGGGTAGATGAATGGATAACTGGACGAATGAATGAATGAATGGATAGATGGGTGGATCATGGGTGGATGAATGGATGGATCATGGATGGATGTATGGGTAGAATGGATGGAACAATGGGTAGATTGGGAGCGCTTCTGAAAGGCTCCTGCTGCAAGAAGCAGTTGTTTATAAGTTGTCAGATACAATACAATACAATACAATGGATGAATGGATAACTGGGTGGATGCATAAATGCCATGGATAGATGGATCAATGGATCCATAAATAACAGGGCTAGATGATCATAGATGGATAAACGGATGGGTGGATGTATCCAACTGTTATCTAGATAGATGAAAAGATGAAGAGTTCAAAAATCGAAAAGTCATCTGGTGCATCAATACATAGGCTAATAATTACTCAATCAGAAAATCCTACAAAATAACCATTTAAAAGATGAGTAAAGGTGACGTCATAATTATAACTAACCTGCATCAATGACAGACACCTCACTCGACATCGTACAGCGTTGATGACATCTCCCCGTTCGTCCCCATCTCCACCCTGTCCACTCCTCGCCACGACCACCATCAGCAACACCAAAGGGGCGACAGCAAACCCCATCGACGACCCACTCTTCATCCGCAGTGGGGGGCAACCCCCGTTGGTACCCCATCGAACCCACATTCTATTGACTTCGAAAGGTATACAGCTTATACTGCTATCCACAAAATTCTCGTAAGATCTGGGTTTCAAAGCAAATTGACTCAATAGTAATTTATGAATATCCTGGAATTAAATCAATAACGTTGCGGCGGCCCGTTTCAAGAGTTTTGATGAAAACTTAATCAACTTCTGTAGACTTCTGCAACAACTTCTGTAGATTAGTGCCTATTTTATGTAGACGGTAGGCTGCATGATGTGTAAAGCCTTCCCAACATGCTTTCAGATAAATACGACCAGCCTATTATAAATGACTGCATCATCTCTAAACGCAAACATAGCATGGTATTTTTCGCATAAACGTAACCTACTCATGCGAAGGTAGGCCGACACTTGATTGTTCGCAGAAATCCAAGATTTGGCAACACAACTAGCCTACACCTAGCTCACGTAGGCCTTCGCTAATTACTTCGAATTCGCTCATATTCACTCAACAAACACCGCTCCAGTCGGCGCTCCACGCATACTCAACTAGCTCTTTGTGTATGCCTGCAGAATACTCGTTTTGCACTGCTCCACTGTTTCGTATTTCACTCATTCTTGACGACAAAGATCTGTGAAACTGAGTTTCTAAAATAAAAGTCGATCTTTAAGCGACAAGTCGTTCGCTGCTAACCTCACACGCGTCTACGAAAGTCTGTTTAACTTGCGGCCATCTTCGACGCATGTGCGCTGCTATTTTTAGCAACTGGGTGCGTTTCATTTCTGATTCGCGCACCTGTTTGAATGACACTTCTGCCGCCAAATGGTCAAGCGCTTGAGTTGCGACCCATAATGTACGCGGCTTCGAGCCAGAAGTTAGCAATAAAACGATTACCAGATTGTGTAGCAGACCTCGCAGACTGTGATTAGGCCTAAGTCTGCAGCGTAGGTTACAGCTGTTTACCCCCATTGTGAGGCTACGGCATAGGCGTACGTTGGTTCTTGATTTTTTCAAGACCGACTTTTTAAATCAACATTGAAGCCTCTTTGTGTATGCATGCAGACAACGAGTAAAGCATGCAAAATCTTCAAACTTGAAAGCTAAAATGCAATATTGCAGTAGCCTAATGTTGGCTAGCGCGATATTCGTAGGCTGCATAAAGACCTTAAATAGTATAGCACACAATTCAAACTGGCAACTGTTCTCACCTTATAATTAAACCCATAGAGTCTTAGTCTGATAGAGAATAAAAATTATAGACCTAGCTGGGTACCCAAAGTCGCTCGGAAAATTTCGGCGTTTTGTCCCCCACCCCACCTCAAAAGTTAGGGGTGGTGGTGACGAGTGGCCCCAGGGTGAGAATTGCCGGGTGGTTGGAGTTTCAACCCCAGTCTTTCTTAGAGTCCCTGTTTTTCATACCCCAATTCCAAGTAGAATAGATATTGATCCAACCTCACCAGTTATTTTTCAACAACCGCCGTTGACATGGTGAGAAGATTAATGGGCCACCGCCGCCACCCTCCTTGAGCCTCCTCTAGGTGGCCAATAGTCTTGTCTAGGTTTCAGGTCAATTGCTGCGAAACTGTGGGCATGCATTCTGGACAAACATTTTATAGGCCTACAAACCAGGGCCGGATTTGAACAGAGTGAGGCCCTAAGCAATTTCAATTACGAAGCCCCACTTAAGGATGAAAAACAGATAAAATGCATATTGCTAGACTTAAATGTAGCCTATAATTTTTGAGTAATAATATAGAAACCACTGAATTTTTTCTTTGGTTTACTTTTGGAGGCCCCCCCCCAGACTCCGGAGGCCCTAAGCAGTTGCTTAGTTGGATTCATGTAGGCCTAAATCCGGCCCTGCTACAAACATTCTCCTCTAGGCCTAGAGTATAGATGAGCAGACTCAGCAGAGTGAAGGTTATGCTCTAGATAAGAACTTACAGAAAAACCATGCTGTTAGGCTGATCTTCATGTTGTAGACCTAATTTGTGAACGCAGCGGCATCACAGCTAGCACGGCAGCACGCTACGTGAAAGAACTTTGTTGACGTGCTTCCACCCAATTAAGGAAGTAGGCCTAGGCTAATAAAAATTTATATCATACCTCAAAGTTTACGACCACATAGGGGACCCTACCGTATGTGTCGGGGATCTAAAGATTACAGTTCACGTAGGACTAGGCCCTATACTGTGAGAGACAGTGAGACCCTTGACTGAACGGCACTTTGATGATTTTGATCCAACGCTTCTAAAGTCTACACAAAACAGCTGCAAAGTCCGAGATTAGCCCTGGACCGTATTTCGAATCGGTAAACGTTCCGCGAGAGAAAGTCGGACAACATATCTATTGAGAGCAGGGTGAGAATTGCCGGGGGGTTGGGGGGGGGGGGGTTCAACCCCCCAGTCATTTTTAGAGCCCCATGTTAAAGTGTGTTTTTTACACCCAAATTCCAAGTGCATAATGCATGGTCCAACCCCCCCAGTTATTTTTCCACAATTCTTACACTGATTGAGAGGAGTTCTGAACTAATAATTTTATGAAGGTTAATTATGCCCCTCTCACATTCGGCTACAGCAGTGCCAGTCCGTGCGTAGGAGTGGGTCAAAGAAGTGCTATATTAATCCACAAACTGCAATGGTAGGACTAGGTTTAGGATCTCTTGTTTAACGACACTGCCATATCACAGATGATTAGTGTCGCCCTCCTCCTTTATCCAGGCTTGGGACTTTTAGTCGAATGTCTTTCTTTTCAATGAATAAACTACACCCTCTGAAGGAAGTGTCAATACAGTGTCCAGGGTTTTGCCAAAGACCAGATCCCATTAAGTGAAGTTAGTCAGTGAATAAGTTAGGCAGTGTATAAGTCTGTCAGTGAATAAGTCAATCAATGAATAGGTCAATCAACGAATAAGTCAGTAAGTGAATAAGTCATTCAATGAATAAGTTACATTTATGTACTTATGTACTTATTCACTGATTAACTTATTCGCTGATTAACTTATTCGCTGATTAACTTATTCACTGTGTTAGACACTTGTGTCTCTAACACTTTATGCTGCTATTACTAGACATGACTTGACCAGCTGTGCGTTTGCTATGCGTGTAAAGGAGTGTCGTGCGCGCGTGAACATTAGTCTACTTGTGATGGCTATAAATAAGATTAACTCATGTGATAGTTAGGACACCGTTTGTCGTGAGTGGCACCGCTTGCTTTGCTTTGGACCGGGTGGTCGTTTGGTCGTTTGGTGTGTGAGGACACCGTTTGCTGTTCAACCCCGTTGGTTGTTCCTTGCTGGGATGTTCGTTTGGACCAGTCGTCCGTTTGGTCGTGTCTCTTCGCCTGCTTGGTGGTTCTACGCGCTGCTTGTAACGGTATGACTCTAGTTAAAACCTTAGTTAAGTGCTTTTCGCCTGTACATACTGCTCCTGTTATTAAACTCATATGTTATTTCAACCCGGGGCCTTACTTTCATTCTATCATCTCCTAGACGAACGTAACAAATGGAGGCCCGTCCGGTCCTTTGTTTGTGCGTAGTCTAGCAAAATTTGGGGGCCCGTTAACTTTGAACTTTAGGTGAAATTCTGAAATTGGAAGATTTGGGATGAAAGTTTTTGTGTAGTGCGTCGGTGGAATTTTTTGTAGGCTGTGCGTGAATTTTGTGGGTTACTGCGACTTAAATTTGGTTGCGCCTACGTTTTGGTCCATGAGACATTTTGTGCGTTCGTTCGGCAGTCACGTGGTTTGACTGAGCGTTGAATTTTGTAGTAGCGACGTATGGGTGCACCTACGACATTTTGTGCGTTTGTTTGTTCGTCGGTCAGGTGTTGACTGTGCGTTACACATTTTTGTGCGTTTGTTTTTTCGTCGGTCAGGTGTTGACTGTGCGTTACGTTTGGTAGAGTAGCCTACATTTTGCTGAGGTTTTTCGGACGTTTTGTTGGTTGGTTCGACCGTAAAATTGGTTGTCCTTTTGAGAAATTTTGGGCGTTTGACACGCGTTCGTCGATGAAATTTGACGTTTGAATTTTGAGAAATTTGTGAGGTGAATTTGCCTTCATTTTGTGTCGTGGGGTTCGACATTTCGAAGATTTTGTTACGCGTGGGAGAAAGAAATTTTTCTGCGTAGATTTTGTGCGTGTGCGGAAGTACACGAAGCAGGTTGTCTTTTGCGTTGGTGTTATTTTCTGAGGAAAATGAAACCTTCGGAAACTTTAGAGCAGAAACGAGCGAGACAGGTGGTTTGTAAGGAGAAGAGGAAAATGAGAAAATTGGAGGAGAAATTACGCCCAGAGACTAGAAGAGTAGTAGACTATGCAACTTTTGCGGATCGTCTTACTAAACGTGAACAGAGAGACGGTTATTTTCGTACAAGTGTTTCAATTGAGGAAATTTCTAGTGAAATTTGGGAGGAAATTGCTCGGGAGAGATTGGCCGAGGAAAATCAATTACGTTCTTTGCAGGCTAAACATAATTCATCAGGGAATGGTGGTAAAAGATGTTTGAAGAATTCGAAGGAGTGTCGAAAAATTGGGAAATTGAAACATGTGTACGACGATTCTTTTGACGATATAGTTGAATGTGGTTTGCTTGGAGACGTAGGCCTAAGCGTACAGCTTGACGATGTCTGTGTGGATTTGGTTCAGGATGAATTTGGTGTGTTGTTTGATGTGAATGATAGCGTATGTATGTGGTCTGAAGTTGAAACTGGTGCAGATTTAAGCGAACGTGTGTATGCCGAGGAGTGTATGAATGTTGTCGATGATTGGTCTCTTGCATTGAATGACTCTGACGTTGTGTGCGCTGAGGCGTGTGAGCTTGTATCTAATGTCGATAAACTGAGTGTTGTGTACGATGAAGCGTGGATAAATGAGTCGAATGTTTCTGTCGTTGAACATGCGTCGTCTGAGATTGAGTTTGCAGAGCTTAATTTGCAGCGAGGTTTTGCCGAGGCGTTGAATGAAACTGTTGTTGATGTTGGTTCTCCCGTTGAGGCCATAGTACAGTTGAGTGTGTGCGATGAGGCATGTGTATCTGGGTTAAATGAGGATAGGCCTATGCCGTCGCATAAAATGGAAAAGGCTTGTAAGTTTAGCGTAGTGGAGAGAGCCCTTAAGTTGAAACGAGCGAAGGCATTGTTTTGTAAGAAGCGAATAAAGTTGAGGCAATTGGAGAAATCTCGCTTACAAAATAGCTTCAGTGAGGAGTTGACAGGTGCGTTGAAGGTCACTGTTGGTGATACTGGTTATCTCGTTGAGACATGTCGGCAGTTGAGTGTATGTGATGTGCGTACGACTGTGTCGAATGAAGTTGATATTGAGCGCAGTGTGTTTGTGTCCGTGTCGCATGGATTGAAATTCATTTTGTACACGAGCGTTCGTACTGGTCAGTTGAATCTCAGTTTTGTGAATGTGTTGTACGGACATAGCGGCGACAGAATTCAGATGAAAGGTTTGCTGTCTGACAGAATGATGCATGACGTTGGTTTGTTGAGATTGGATGAGGTTGCACAGAAGTTGAATGAATGTGTGATTCGAGACTTGAATTGTGAAGTTCAATTTGACAACGAGTTGTTTGTGCATGTTGTTGATATTGTTTGCAACGTGTGTGACTCAAATGAGAATGTTGTACGGTCACGTTGTTCTATGGTTGTTGTGCCATGGCACGCTAGTATGAAAGGAAGTTGGTCTGTTGAGACGATGATGACAACTGTTGTCTATGAGCCATCTTTTGTTAAGAATTGTTGGTGCTGCACTATTTCGACTGTTGTACGGTTGTGCATAACTGTTGAGTTGGTTGAAAGGTTTGTGGAAGTTCAGAAGTTTGTGGTGTGTACTCATTGCTTTCTTGTGCGAGAGGAGTCGAATGACTTTGTGTTGTCTGATGAGTTGTTGTTGATCGACAAGGATGTGAAGTTTACTGTGAATGGACAGTTGTTGCACGATAACATTGTACGTTGGCATGTGTATTTGGTAGGCTTGGTGAGGAATCGTGTACATGATTGCTCTTGTGTTGCGTTTGATTGTAATGTGGGTGCATCAGAGTACACTGTTGATTCTTTGAGTAGGCCTATTTCTTGTGATTTGTCGGTTGTGCCATCGTTCGTTGTCAATGATGATGTGCATGAAGGTTCATGTTTTGACTTTGATTTTGTTTCGGCGGTGTCTGATATTCATGTCGATGAGTCAGGAGCTAATGCAAATTGTTATGTGGTTGCATCAGACGCGGAAGACTGTGTTGTGATTGAACATTTCTCTGAATTTAAAGCTTCTGCTACAAGTTTTGTGCCTATTGATGGTATTGTTGGTATGTCAGCTGTGGATACTGTGCTTGAGTGTGAGCGTGTGTCACTTGAGGTTTCTGTTCTTGCCTCCGGTATGGTTGAAGAGGATTTATGTTGCAAGAATTCTCAGTTGTCTGCGGGAGTTTATTTGCAGGATGTGCTTTCGGTGGATGTTGGAGAGCCGATGGTCGATGGTGGACGTCGTCTACGCCGTGGAAAATTGCTGCGACGAGAAACCGAAGCGCGCGGTGTTGCTGTACTGTGGATGACGTGGGTCGCTCTGATGTTGTCGGCGAGTGGCACTTCTGTCACTGGGCACGTGGACGAGTTGCTCAGTGGATCGTCGCAGTGGATTCGGGCATTGAACCTGATGCTTGTTGACGTCGTTGGTCTGTGCTGCTGTGGCATTGCGGACGTTTGGATGGTGTCGACCATCTTGGTGGCTTCAATAGCCATCTGTCACGTCGCTTTCCTTGGAACTCTTGTGAGGTGCCGAACTTTTGGCAACGAATGTTCAAGGACGTTGGTTCAAGAATTGTGTCGAAGGACGTTGTTGAACGAACTGTGGCGATGGATGTTTTGGAACAGTCTGCTGCGAACGTTGCGTTTGAGTTTGTTGATCGGCTTCGTGTGTCGATATGCGTTTGGCGATTAGTCTAATACTTTGTACGCATTTTTGAGTGTCTTAAACTTGTAACTGTCTGTGAACACTTAGCATAGTTTCGGTTTTGTGTGGAACTTTGTTGCAGATTTGATCTATGAACTGTGTACTGAACTGTTGCGATTCTTGCTTTGGGATTTGGTGTAGTTAGTTAAGTAGCATACAGACTTTGGGGTTTCTATACTTCGCCGACCCTTCAGGTCGACTCGTGCTTTATGAGGGGGGGTATGTTAGACACTTGTGTCTCTAACACTTTATGCTGCTATTACTAGACATGACTTGACCAGCTGTGCGTTTGCTATGCGTGTAAAGGAGTGTCGTGCGCGCGTGAACATTAGTCTACTTGTGATGGCTATAAATAAGATTAACTCATGTGATAGTTAGGACACCGTTTGTCGTGAGTGGCACCGCTTGCTTTGCTTTGGACCGGGTGGTCGTTTGGTCGTTTGGTGTGTGAGGACACCGTTTGCTGTTCAACCCCGTTGGTTGTTCCTTGCTGGGATGTTCGTTTGGACCAGTCGTCCGTTTGGTCGTGTCTCTTCGCCTGCTTGGTGGTTCTACGCGCTGCTTGTAACGGTATGACTCTAGTTAAAACCTTAGTTAAGTGCTTTTCGCCTGTACATACTGCTCCTGTTATTAAACTCATATGTTATTTCAACCCGGGGCCTTACTTTCATTCTATCATCTCCTAGACGAACGTAACAACTGATTAACTTATTCGCTGATTAACTTATTCGCTGATTAACTTATTCGCTGATTAACTTATTCGCTGATTAACTTATTCGCTGATTAACTTATTCGCTGATTAACTTATTCGCTGATTAACTTATTCGCTGATTAACTTATTCGCTGATTAACTTATTCGCTGATTAACTTATTCGCTGATTAACTTATTCGCTGATTAACTTATTCGCTGATTAACTTATTCGCTGATTAACTTATTCGCTGATTAACTTATTCATTGATTGTTGACCTGACAATTGTCTCATTCCATGTATACTGTATAACCTATCTTTGCCCGGTGTTCATTCACAGTTGTCCGTTCTTCAGCCTTTTACTCTAAACTAAACTACGTCTCATAATAATGGGGTTGTCCGACTTCACTGAGCAAATCTGAGCTTTGCATGGAAGGCACTGTATCAAAATACAGCAGCTGTATTACATTATGGTCTTGTATAAAGTAACAAACTGACACTCATAATTATAGCTCCTTTTGTAAAGTCAACCGTAGTTTTTTTTTATTGAAATATGATTCCCAGAGAAACATGAACGACTATACATGATGGACAAAACAACATTGAAAACAAATTCAGTTAATAGCAAACAATATGATAATATTATTGTCCTATCATTAATATTCACACAACCATCCATACATGAAATTCTATTACAATTGCCAGACATTACACTGGAAAACCAAGAAGTGTCTAATTGCAATCACATGTAACCATTATTTGGCCACATTGTAAATTCACAGACAATGCAGTTAGGTAAGTAAGGTAGTCAACAAACTGTCCATTTACCGGCATTATGTAATGTAAATGTACTTTAATAAGTAATTATTATAGTGCCCCTCACAACCGTATTGTAGCACTTCCAGAAGATGATGTTTACAAAATAAATGTTTAATAGCTGACTTTAGCTGATTAACGTTTGTAAGGGGATAGGGGTTAAGAAGCTTTTCTGCATGTACGCATGGAGGTGTTCCACAATAATATGTACGAGTTGCATAAGAGGGGGGAGTGGGATCGAAAATCCGATAAAAAAATTTCCTACATAATAAAATATAGATAAAATATAGATATGTAATATATAGAGACACATAGCAATATACAGATATATATAATAATAAAACAGGGCTTTTTAATGTGCAGTTGTACACAAAATGTGCAGTTCCAGATGGTTTTGTGCAGTTGTAGAAGCAATTCTGTGCAGTTAAAGCTGGTTGGAAAAGGCCATTTCCCTTCGACTGGGAGTAGTTTACAATGGAGGATGGGAAGGAAAAGAAGAAGTTGTGCAGTTCTAAAAATTCCTTTAAAACAGCCCTGTTATAGATATGTAGATGGGCCATGTACAGACAAAGATTGAGGAGCTCATGTCACAGGTTGCTAAGCAACACCCCCCTCCCTCCCCCCCCCCATACAGGATCATAGAAGTCCGGCCCACTGGACTTTGCTTGGAATTGTCAAACATTTGCTCACGTATCACAGTTCTTCTGTTATCAACAAATCTCCACCCATGACGATATTTATTTTTGAAAGTCTTCCACACTTTTCCGCTACGACATGAGAGACGTGGAAAGCCGTGGAGTTGAGAGAGCTTCGAGTGACAAACCCTGCGTCCACTCGTACAGCTGTTCGGCCTCATCGTCGTCATCGTCGTCAAGGAAGTCCAGTTCACCAGCTGCGGTCAGTTCGGCTTTAGACGTCGTTGTCGTGGTCAGCTCAGACAGACCGGTCTTCTCCCGGTTCTCATTCGCTTGCTTAAAATACAGATGCATCACCTTTGTATGTACCAGTATGTGTGTTTCTATGTATGCAGCATGTTGGTTTGTATGTGCACTTGTTATAGCACCCCTTCAAGCTCTCTCTCTCTTTCTCGCGCTACTCCGAGGCGCTCCCGAATGCAGCGCGGACACTGCATCGGAGTTTCATGCCGAAGCGCTAAGCAATTGCGAGTGAAGGACTTGCCCAAGGTCCCTACGCGGCGACTTGAGGTGGATTCGAACCTCGAACCTTCTGGTTTCAAGGCGACGACGCCACCACTAGGCCTACACCACCGCACCCCATGAGTGTGTATGTGCATAACACTGTATATAATATGTACGTATGAATCATCAAGAATTGTCATTGTCAGGGCACATCCATTTCATGAGTACCCAAAATCGTATTTTCTATGTCCCTTCTCGTTGTTGCGGCTCGTACACTTTGAGGAACAACCCCCAATGCGTACTTACAAATAAGCTTCTATTATTACGCCTCCGGTAGAAACAACACTATCACCTGTAGTACACAGTAGCTGAGTGGTTAGTACTGTAATCCACTCGCAACCCAGAGCCTGGGTCTGATCCTTCTACCCTGAAACGGTTACAGTGTAGGGACCTTGAAACTCAAGTCGTTCACTAACAATTGCTGATGATAATTAAACACCTTTAAAGCGGCGCCAACTGTCACTATATAAGAGCAGAGAGTCCGTGGTTCAGTGTTCACTATTCACGCATAGCTACAGTACTGTCTAGGAACCTTGAGACTCAAGTCGTTCACTAACAATAAATTGACGATGATAAATAGACACCTTTAAAGCGGTATCAACTGATACTATAATAAAAGCAGAGTCCATGGTTTGGTGTTCACTTTTCTTCTTACAATAATTATCGCTACCGTTTAGAAACCTTGGGACTCAAGTCGTTCACTAACAATTGCTTAGCGCCATCGATTGAAGCTTCATAACGAAGCATTAGATAGTGTTTGTATGACATTGTATGTGCACTTGTTATAGCGCCCCTTCAAGCTCACTACTCAGAGGCGCTCCCGACTGCAGAGCGGACACTGCATCAGAGTTTCATGCCAAAGCGCTCATGGGCGCCCGCACATAGGGGTAAGGGGGGGCACTTGCCCCCCCCCCCCTGGAAAACTGAAACTTATTTTTCTAACTACTACATTGGGGGTTTTAACAAATTTCTTCGCATTAAAGCACTAATGGTACGAACGATACACACAGTAAGAGTCAGAAATCTATGTTTAGAAATCTCTGTAGATAATTGTAAACATTCTCTTAATTTTCTGCCTTGCATCATCAACATCTTTTTAAAAGCTGGAACAGTGACCACTGGATGTTAACCCTCCGGCAGGTGCCCTTACAAATTGTATTTTTCTATCGACTATGGCCTACCTGATTGGAACCTCGCTGTCATGGAACCTTTCACAACTGCACACAAAAATTAAGTATCAATACCAATGCCAAAATTTGAAATTTCTCTACAGAGCACCGCACTTTAAGCCCTGCTGGAAGTAGCTAGAAGCTGCTAGAGGAACAGCTGCACCTTGAAAACTGACACCTATTTTTGTTCATTTATTAGGTTCTTTCGTCCGTCCGTTCTACGCCGCTTCAGGAACCGACTCTTAACATCTGCTTTTTTATTTCTAACAAATTTCTTCGCACTAAAGAAACTATTCATATTAAAGCTGATAGGCCTACACAAGATGAAACTGAAAAATTTGCATTAAGAAACCTCATTGAAAAATACTCGTGCTCTTAATTTCCAGCTTAGAATTTTTCAAGCTCTTGCTACTAAAACATTTACGGTAACTGTGATCATCAAAAATTTTTGCCCCCCCTGCAAAAATTTCTGCGGGCGCCCATGAAAGCGCTGAGCAATTATTGCGAGTGAAGGAATTGCCTACGCAGCGACTTGAGGTGGATTTGAACCTGCAACACTCCGGCTGCAAGGTGACGACCATGCACACTACACCACTGCGCCCCCACAAGTGAGGATTAATAAATGTGTGGTAAATAATAATGACCACAATAAGAACAAAAACAACAATGACGATAGG
Source organism: Lumbricus rubellus (assembly GCA_945859605.1). Taxonomy (NCBI): domain Eukaryota; kingdom Metazoa; phylum Annelida; class Clitellata; order Crassiclitellata; family Lumbricidae; genus Lumbricus; species Lumbricus rubellus. The sequence continues at coordinate 2,333,350 of OX243819.1, forward strand.
CATAGTAATGGTAATAACACTAATGTTGCGGAGGATTGAGATCTGAATGTCAAGACATTCAACAACAGCTCCTGCTGCTCCTTTTCCTGCTGCTCCTAGCATCATTTCTTAGACTCCTGCATGGGGGGGGGGATTATATTCGGGTGCGTGTAATACCCGTGTGCGACGTTTGTGCGTGTTATATTCGCAAAAATACGGTATATGAAGCTCGGAAAAATAATAATTATACAATAGGCTCCTGATGGAATAAATCCTTTCTACCTCAAGACAAAACCAATAATAAGAACAATACTAATAAAACAGTATACAGGTGAATAGACGTATTCTCACCTGTTCATTGCCCAGGTAAGCCATCCTCATCTGAAGTGACCTCAACCTCGCCTGCTTTGACCTTCGTCCGCTCGATACGGTCGGATCCGGTCGCAGTTTCGGAGCAATCGGACGATCGGTTGGGAAAGGTGTTCTAATAATTCGATACGACCACTTTTAAATTAAGAAAGTTCCATTACCTATGGAAGTTGATGGATGAACAAAAAAGATTTCCCAATCACAGGAACTGGATGATAATGCTGACCATATGATTGTACTGTATTTAAGCATGTATGCATGAGCACTTGTTACAGCGTGCCTTCAAGATTTATACTCAGAGGCGCTCCCGAAGACAGCGCGGACACCGAATCGAAGTTTCACATCAAAGTGCATGAACAATTGCGAGTGAAGGACTTGCTCAGAGTCGATATAAGGCGGCATGAGATGGATTTGAACCTGCAACCTTCCTGGTCCAAGGCACCAAAAACACCCCCTACACTATGATATAACCTTAAACCAGGACATACCCCTACACCAGGACATACCCCTACACCAGGACATACCCCTACACAAGGGCATACTCCTACACCAAGACATACCCCCTACACAAGGGCATACCCATACACCACCACGCCCAACATATTGACCCAGGGAGGTTGATTTCACCGCAATTGTCTCGTTTGCCTTCGGAAACACTGTAGACGAGAACAAAGTGATGCGGAACATGCTAGCTATGTTTGGACAAGAGCTATGATGTCAATAGTTGTCTGAAGGACTGGTCTCGGATGACCACTAGTTAGCAGGCAGACAAAATGCCTATCAATCAAACAGAATTTATATAGCGCCCCTTCAAGATACCAACGCAGAGGCCTCTAGTACACATCCTTCAATCGCAGGGCAGATACAGTTTCAATGGACGGTGTTTGAGTTGCCGACACTCAAGTACTTCACCAAACATTGTTCAGTCATTTGTTGACATGCCGCATGCTTTCGACACGGTGCATGCAGTATCGGCGTTGGATCCATGCTGCGGAATTTGTAACTGGGAGTGGAAAATCATTACCACCGATGTGGCATCGGAAAGGCTTTGAGTGGGAGGAGGAATTGAGAAAACATTGTCACTCGTGTGTTATTAGAACATTAGGCTTATGGAGGGATTTGTAATGGAAAAAGGATTTGGGATTCAAGACTTGTCCATGGTGTACATATTGGTCAGGAATTGGCTCCCACATTAGCTACATCTGCTTGTTGGTTTTTTTACTGAAACATTTCTCCAGCTCAAAACTGCACTTATTTGCCATGCTAGAGATGAGAGCACTTCTGAGTAGTCCCCTTGAAGAGTGCTACAGAAATTCTTGAATGAATGAATGAATAAATATTAAAATACAATACAATACAATACAATATCTGATGAAGATGGTTATCTGCTCGAAGGCAGGTTCATTGGCTTTTACGCCCCTGGGGATGAGATGAGTGAGGTGGTTTCCCGTTGCCTTCCCCACAGACAATGATGGGTAAGCAACTTGCCCAAGGTCAGCAGCTTGCGCTACCGCCTCCCACACGTGCTAGCCCGAGATATCTAAATCTCTAAATGTCAACTCCCAGCCCGGGGCTTGAACAGCAGTCTGTTGTATCCAACAGACGAATGCCGCTCTTGCTTACTGGTGTAGCTAACTAGGCCAGACAATATCTATTGATTCATTAATTACTACTGCCACTTTCGCCTCTCACCTGACTGTTGTAAGGATCTCGATGTGTTTCCGCTGCATTTCCTGCGTCATTGGAACGGTCAGCAGAGTCGGAAGTTCCTTCCGAAGACTCGACGAAATCTGACGACTCTGCAGGAAGTCGAGAACGTCGTAGAATATCGTGTGTCTTGGCAAAGCTGGAGAAAAAACAGTTTTTACTTGCAGATGAAAACCCATGTATGCTGCAATGACTACACATCATCATCAACATCAGTTCCTGAAACCAGCCATTTGGTGGTGATGAGTACGAATAAATGATATCCATTGTTCTCTGCTGTTTATCAAGTCCATTACCCCCCATTACTGCTAATTCAAGTGTTTGTTTGTTATAGTTCCTCTTCAAGCTCTCTCTCTGCTCAGAGGCGCTCCCAAATGCAGAGCGGACACTGCATCAGAGTTTCACGCCGAAGCGCTGAGCAATTGCAATGTCTTCATTTCTATAAACTTTTTTTTTTTTGGTCAGTATGAACTAACATACCTGTACAAGCATATTAAGGCAACAGCTTTGGTGCATAGGACTCCTTTACATTAATCAGAACAGCAAATAAACAACATGTCAGCTAATTTAATCAGTGCACGCCGATTGTCGTACAGCGACGTAAGTAGGCCAGGTGCAAATTGCCGCGCGGCGTCTGCACAGGTGATTGTCTGGACAGCACGTGACGTCTAGACGAGCGTACGTTAATTGTACAAGAAGGGAGTGGAAGAGAAGAAGGAGAGTTGCGTGTTGAGAGCCGTTGAGATAGGCTGTAAGAGTTGTTGTTGAGTTGCGATAGAGTAGACTGATGAAGATAGTAGTCGTGTAGTTGTTATGATAACGCAAGTGTAGTCATTGTTGTGTTGTTGCTGATCGTTTTACTTTATATCGGATTTTGGAGTATAATAAGAAGAGTTAAACACGTCGTCGTTGTTGGTTAACAAAACAGTGAAAGACTGTAGATTCTTTAACCTAGCCATTTAGCTAATGAAACAGTTATCTAGGGATAGGCCTACGCTACCACGAACTTATACGAAGAAGCTTCCGAAGAGACTGAAGGTCACACGTAGAGAAGAAGAGGGAAAAGACTTGTGACATTTGGTGGCAGCGGTGGGATAACGATCCAAGTTGCAGGATAACGATCCAAGTTGCAGGATAACGATCCAAGTTGCAGGAGAACGATCGTAGTTACGAACGGAGGGATTCTATTCAATCAACAGACGTTGTGGAGGAACGGACGCTGTGAATTTATCGAGGAGCCGAGCACACGGGAGAAGCAACGATACATCGAGCATCCGTACGTCAGTGAGAAACGACAACACAACGACTACGAGGTAGAAAAAACTTGCTTGTCTATTGAAGTTTGCTTAAAGAATTGAAGTCAGTCAATTGCAAACATTTGAAGAGTAGCCTACTATTTATCGACTAGCATCAGTAAAGTAAAGAAGTAAGATGGAGAAACTTACGGAGAAAAAGCAAGCAAATATTAAGAAGATGTCTACTGATAGACTGATAAAACTGCTAATTGAAGCAGATCTAGACGCAGAAGAAGTTGAACAAATGTCGAGGGAAGAATTGATGAGAAATTTAGCCGAGGTTTGGGCTAAGAAAGAAGAAGAAGGTGCTGTCGGAGGCGCTGCGGAGAAGCCAGTGGAGAAGCCTGAGGCACCGATGTCTATGGAGGCGTTGCTGCAATTCATGATAATGAAAGAGGAGCAGCGTAAACAAGAGGAGAAAGAGCGTAAACAAGAAGAAAAAGAGAAAGAAGAGCAGCGCAGACAAGAGGAGAAAGAGCGTAAACAAGAGGAGAAAGAGCGTAAACAAGAGGAGAAAGAGAAAGAGGAGCAACGAGCGGAAAGAGCAGAAAAATTAGAAAGGATAAGACAACAAGAGATAGACATGCAGAAGCAACAGTTCCAGCTTCAGTTAGAACAAATGAAAATAGATCGTGACGAATCAGAACGAAGAAGGATGGAGTTAATGATAGAGTACGAAAAAGCAAGAAAAAGCGATGAAGAAATACGAAAACAGCAGATCGAAGACAAAAAGGCTCGCGAGGAAGAAAAAGAAAAGATGCGTTTACAAGAACTGGAGAGAGCAGAAGAAATTCGTCAGGAAGAATTTCAAGCCGGAAAAGACAATTTGGAAAAAGCAGAAAGAGAAAGAGAAGAGCAGATGCAGTTAGAACAAAAGAAACTTGCTATCAAGGAGGCTCAACTTAAAGAAATGGCCATTGAAAAAGAAGAACGCAGAAAGCAGTTAGAACTGTTGCAGCAGAAGATTGAACAAGAAGAACTGCGGAGAATCGAAGATCAAGATCGACTGAAGAAGAGGGACGAAGATGATCGTAAGAGCCGGGAAGTATCAGAACAGATTAGGCTCAAAGAAGGTGAGACAATGGTGTCCAAGATTAAGAAGATAGGTGACGCAATGAAGCATGTGTTACCGAAGATGCCGTATGATATGATGGAAGTGCCATTATATTTTGAAACAGTTGAAAATGCATTCAATAGCTTCGCTGTGGAAAAGCAATATTGGGTGAAATTGTTGTTGCCATTGATGACCCCGAGAGCGCGAACGGTATTGAATCGATTGTCATTTGAGAATTTAGATAAATACGATGCAGTGAAAGAGCATTTGTTGAAGGAATTCAAGTTAACAGCTCGTGAGTACAGGTCAAGGTTTGCAGATGCCAAGAAGACAGCCGAAGAAACGTATACGATGTTCACGGCTAGGCTGAAGAACCTGTTGAATTATTATGTCCGAAGTAGACGAGTGGACAAAGACTACGAGAAGCTGTTTGATTTGTTAGTGGCGGATAAGCTGAAAGAATGTTTACCACCAGGTCCACTACAGTTTGTCTTAGCAAAAGAGGGCACAGAATGCTTGGAAGCTAGTAATGTTGCAGATCTCGCAGATATACATGTAAACAATCGGATTGGTGTGATGTTCCAAGACAAACCGAAATTTGAAGCATGGGACAATAGTCCAAAGCAACCCAAGTGGAACAAGGATAGCAAAGACACCGGAAGCCAAGCCAAGAGTAATGATGCAAAGAAAGATGATTATTCTGGAAAGCAGTGGTCGCAAGATAAACAACAGTCAACGTGGGACAGACAAGCCTACAATCGAACTCCGCCGCTGGGACGCCCAACAGAAAGTAATGCATCTTACACGCCGTACAACAAGTGGGAGAACAAGGAGCAAAGAAGTTTTATCAAGAAGCGTTGCCACAATTGCAATTCTGATAAACACCTAATAAAACATTGCCAAGCACCAGGAGCGGCAAATCTGAGGAAGAACTTTAGCAGAAGTGCAGAAAATCTTCGAGTAAACCAGATACAAGTGATAAATGCACCTCCTGGTTGGGAAGAACAATGCAACCAAGAAACAGAAGTAAAGTCAGTGATGAAGTGTACGCCGCAGTTCACCATACTGAAAGAAGCGATAAAGACTACTTCCATTGCAGAAAGTTGTCGAGAAACAAAAAGTAAAGAGGAGTGTCAACGCATAAAGAAGATATCGTTGCAGCATGTAAATGTGGAGATACGTGGGATTGATGGGCAGCCTGTGCAAGTCGAGGCGTTGATTGACTCGGGGACCGAGATACCAGTAATCAACGAGGAACTACTGAAAGGAACGACAGTAGAAGAAATCGGCAGAGTTCATTTGCAATGTGTAGCTGGAGAGCCGATTCCAGCTAAGTTGGTGAAAATCGAAGTGCGGATGAGCGGTCTTAACGAAGGAGCAGCTACAGAGGACAGGACAATAAATATCGCGCCATATTTAACTTTAGTGTGTGCCAGCATTTCAGCAGAACTGTGTAAAGAAAATCCAGAAAAGTTCCTGCTACATCCAGAGATAATTGCAGAACTGAAAGAGGTTCCACCAATCAGTATATTGCAAGGAGAGCTACAAGCGAATGTGACTACAAGAGCACAAAGTCGGAGAGCAGAAGTCGAAGACGGAGAAGATGAAACGATAAACGAAAGTTCGCAAGAAGATGACACGGAAAGCGAAGATGAACTCAGCATCCAAGATGACGAAAGAACAACATCTGAGAACAATGAAACTGAAGAAGAGATGGCTGCATGTGAACGAAATGATAGTGAAGATTCCGGAAGCGACGCTGAACTGGAGACAAGTATGAGGGACTTGTTCACAGAGAATTCGAACGATGAAAGACAGCTGGAAGATGCGAAGAAATTCGAGGAGCAGCAGAGAAATGACGAGTCACTGAAATCGTGGTGGAGGATCGCTGAAGACCAAGGATCAGAGTTTATCGTGGTGAATGGATTGCTGTATAAGAAGCATCAAATGCTGGATCAGCTTGTGTATCAGTTGGTGTTACCGAAAGAGAGAAGAATTCAAGTAATGGAATTAGCTCACGAGTCAGTATTTGGCGGACACTTGGGAGAAGAGAAGACACGAGAGAGAATCAAGTTGTCCTTTGTCTGGCCAAAGATGCGTCGAGACGTGGTGAAATTTTGTAAGTCCTGTGAGAAGTGTCAGCTGAAGGCACGAAGTTTGGTGATGGATCGAGTGCCGATTACACCAATTCCAAGGGAAGATGTTCCATTCCGACGGATGACTATGGACGTGGTAGGCCCAATAGAACCGAAGTCAGCAGCTGGGCATAAGTATTGCTTGTGCATAGTGGATTCATGTACAAGATGGCCGACAATCTTCTTGCTGAAGTCATTGACTGCTAAGGCTGTGTGCGAAGCTTTGATGAAGCTTTTCATTGACGTGGGGGTGCCGTCTGTGATCACCAGCGACAGAGGCACGAATTTTACAGCCAGTCTTACAAGAGAATTTTTGAAATTGATGGGATGCTGTCCACGATTCGATTCACCGGGGCATCCAGAGGCAGCCGGATTAGTCGAGAGATGGAACCAGACGTTCAAGAAGATGGTACATCATGTCATTGTGGAAAATCCAAGACAGTGGCATAAAATCATTCCGTTTACCGTATGGGCATTGAGAGAAGTTCCTAACGCAACGACAGGAGTGGCACCATATCTGCTGGTGTATGGAAAAATGCCAAGAGGACCATTAACTATCTTAAAGGAAAGCTGGACCAAAGAAATAAATCTACCGCCAAACATTGGAGTACAACCAGCAAAGTACCTGAAGAACTTAAGAGCAGACATGGAGAAAGCTTTGATATTTGCTGAGAATTGTGCAGAGGAAAAGCAAAAACAATACGCCAGTCAATACAACAAGAGGGCCAAGGATAAAGAATTCGAACCAGGAGAAAACGTCATCGTCCTGTATCCAACGTCAACCAATAAATTGATCTCACGATGGCATGGTCCATGTCTTCTTCTTCTTTCTCTCTTCCGTCAGTCATGTGACGACGATGAGGCTTTCACATGACTTCTCCAGACTTGTCTATTTCTGATGAGATCCTTTGCTCTTGGCATACTGATATCCATCATCTTCAGATCCTCTCTGACGTTGGTCCATGTACAGTGCTACAAAGAAGATCCAAGTATTCGTATCTGGTGGACATGAATGAAAACGGCCGACGAATCGTCCATGCCAACAAAATGAGGAAGTTCATCGCAAGAACATTATCGTGTGGTCTCATCGTGGAAGAGGACGACGAATTCGGATCAGTGGTAGAGCTACCATTGAAAGAAGACCATGCAGAGACGACACAGAAATCGCTGCAATTGGACTATGAACAGATCGGACATCTTACGAGCGAGCAACAGAAACAGCTACTGGATGTACTGAACCGATATGCAGACAGAATTTCGGACAAACCTGGATTATGTACATTGGTAGAACACGAAGTGGTGCTGAGACCAGACTTTCGAGAGAAGGAGTTCACGGCTTATCGAATACCGTTGATATACCGCGCAGAAGTGGACAAACAAATACAAGAGATGCTGAAAGCAAACATCATTCAGCCGTCGTCGAGCAGAATGGCAAGTCCGCTGGTCATCGTCAAGAAGAAGGACGGATCCTTGAGACTCGCGTGCGACTACAGGTACGTGAATTCATATACTGAAAATTGTCGATACCCCATGCCGATCGTCAACGATGTGCTGAGCAAAGTCGGGAAATCCAAGTTTATTTCCGTCTTGGACTGTCGCAGTGCTTACTGGACTTGTCCGGTGAAGAAATCCGACCAATGGAAAACCGCATTCGTTACCCATAATGGACTGTACGAATTTACACGTGTCCCTTTTGGAATGATTAACTCTGGACGGACTTTTGTAAAAGCCATAAACATGATTTTGCAACCGATTGATGCATTTACTGAACCCTATGTTGATGACATTGCAGTCCATTCTGATGATTGGAACATTCATTTGAAACATTTAGAATTGTTTTTGAAACAAATAAGACTGCATAATGTAACTTTGAACTTGAAGAAATGTGTGTTTGGTAAGAGTGAGGTGAAATTCATCGGTCACCTCATTGTTTCAGGGAAGAAGATGATGAATCCAGATAGGATTGACAGTTTGATTAATTTAAAAAACCCTGAAACGAAGAAGCAAGTGAAGCAAATGTTAGGATTCTTTGGTTTCTACAGACAATTTATTTGTAATTTTGCTGAGATTGCTAAACCATTGACAGATTTAACTAGCAAGCAGACACCTGAGAACATTGTTTGGACTGAGGACCACCAGAAATCTTTTGATTCTCTTAAAGAAATTGTTTTATCGAATGTTATTCTGTACATGTTCGAGGTTGGCAAACCATTTAATTTGTACTGTGATAGCAGTGATTTTGCTGTGGGGGCTGTGCTGTCACAAGTGGACGATGAGGGGATAGAACGTCCCGTTTCATTTATCAGCCAGAAGCTGACAGATACCCAGAGGAGATGGGCGACGATTGAGAAGGAAGCCTATGCAATCATATGGGCTTTAAACAAATTGAAAGAAATCATTATTGGTTCCAAGATTAATGTGTTCACTGATCATAATCCTTTAGTTTATTTGACTGAGTCAATGTCGAAGTCTGCTAAGTTAGTCAGATGGTCTTTATCATTGCAAAATTTTGACATTCTGTTGAACTATAAGAAAGGAAAGTTGAATGTAGTAGCAGACTGCTTATCGAGATTGTAGTATAAGGTATTTTGTGATTGCATTTAGTATAAGAATTGTTTGTATTTAGTTTAAGCATTATACGTTCGCTAATTTTTAAGATTAATTAGCTCTCTTCAAAAGAAAGGAAGGAGGTAATGTCAGCTAATTTAATCAGTGCACGCCGATTGTCGTACAGCGACGTAAGTAGGCCAGGTGCAAATTGCCGCGCGGCGTCTGCACAGGTGATTGTCTGGACAGCACGTGACGTCTAGACGAGCGTACGTTAATTGTACAAGAAGGGAGTGGAAGAGAAGAAGGAGAGTTGCGTGTTGAGAGCCGTTGAGATAGGCTGTAAGAGTTGTTGTTGAGTTGCGATAGAGTAGACTGATGAAGATAGTAGTCGTGTAGTTGTTATGATAACGCAAGTGTAGTCATTGTTGTGTTGTTGCTGATCGTTTTACTTTATATCGGATTTTGGAGTATAATAAGAAGAGTTAAACACGTCGTCGTTGTTGGTTAACAAAACAGTGAAAGACTGTAGATTCTTTAACCTAGCCATTTAGCTAATGAAACAGTTATCTAGGGATAGGCCTACGCTACCACGAACTTATACGAAGAAGCTTCCGAAGAGACTGAAGGTCACACGTAGAGAAGAAGAGGGAAAAGACTTGTGACACAACACATTCCTGCCTAATTAAGAGTCTTAAGACTTCTTTTTCTAGGCATTCTTCACAATAGTAGTGCCTCTGATTAGTTTGTATTGTGAGAAGTACTATAATCAATCAATAAAGAACACAGCATAACTTAACTAGTCCACACTATACTTGCAATATAACGTGTTTCGAAGCTAGCAAGGAAGTAAGTAAGTAAGCAAGTAAGTAATTAAGTCAGTTCAGATGAAAACACGCTCACCTTCAAGAGTCAGTTGTCTCCAGGAGTTCTCCCTGCCTCCCAAAGACGCTGGCAGCTCATCAACTGTACTTGCGTACTATGAACAAAAATCAACATATTTATATAGCCCAACAATTGCTTTAAATCATTAATTTCTTATAACCCAGGGTATATGATTATGATCCCTTGGATGAATCATACATAACCTTAAAAAGCTAATATTATTAACAATAACAACGATAATATTGCCAAAATATTTGAAACTCTTAGGGATCTCATTTCCATTGGGTAAAAAAATAACAGCAATATGAGAGGCACTTTGAAAGGCCAAAGAACAAAGTAGGCTAGTAGGCATGTACAGCGCACTTTGCTATTTATTAATAAATTTTTAATGTACACAATATCAGACTGAAATGCGAATCTAAGATATGGATAGTCAGCCGCTAGAGGAACATGCAGTCAGAGATCCATGCACTCGAAAGCCAAGTAGGAATACATTAATTTTAGTGAGTTACAAGCGTCTTTCTGAAGAATAATATTATTATTTTAAAATTGTAGATAATATTATGATATTTTTATATTTTCTTTCATCATAAAACTCGCAATAAACTGCACAGTCAGTCTCTTTATACGCAGGCACAAAAACGTGCGCGCGTGCGCTCACACACACACACACTTATTTTATTTAACTATCTCTATTTCTTATTTGTTTCTAATGAATAGCATCAGTAATATCCAAGCGCAATAATATTCTAATGCAAAAATTAAAAAACCTCTGGTCACTCATTGGTCAGTGAACTGACCTTCATGTAGTCCTTGAGCGTTGTAACGTCCACTTCATCGGTCATCTTGTGCATCTCGTGGTGGATGCTGTCGACCAACAACTGATCGTAGAACTTACGATGACCCATCAACTGACACGCACCACGCGCCGCCTACAAACATCCTCATCATCATTATTATCATCATTATTATTACCATAATTATCACCATCATCATCATTATCATCATCATTTAGGGAGGGCGGCTATTGTATTGTATAAAAACATTTACAAAGCGCTCCTACTAGATTGAACCGTTCAGAGGTGCTCCCAGTGCGCAATGCCTCAAGAAAAGAAATAGGTTTTGAGAAAAGAAAATGAGGAGGAGGGATTATCAGTTAGAAGTTGAGACCGAGTAGATGGAGACAGAGTATTCCAAAGCAAGGGGCCAATTGATGTAAAGGAATGCGACTGAGCCATAGATTAGTGTATGGATGACACTTTGGCTTCAAGTGATTACCTTGCATGCTTCGAATCCTGTAGGTCAGGGGTTCTCAAACTTTATTTTTATTGTACCCCCAAGTAAACAAATTGAATGATGGCGTACCCCAGCAAAGTCAGGTCAGAAACAAAATGCCATTGCGAGGTCCCCTTGCAGGCACAACTAAAAGTCCATTAAATTTATCATTGGTGGCATCATTTAATAGTGTCGAATATACATGTATAGGGAGCAAAATTTAGTTTCAATTATCTTTAAAAAATTAATTTAAAAGGGAAAATTGGCCTACAACTCCTATAAGAAAGAGCCAATCTGTAGTGCAGTGGGCGTGTTTAGACAAGCACAGATTTAAAATAGGCTATCTGGTTTAATATTAAATTTTGTCAATTGCAAACGCAAATTAACCCCATGTTTGTTTTTGATAGCAAGAATAGTTTGAAAACCAGCTGTACCCAGATATGATAATGATGTGCTGAAAGTAATCACGAAATTTAAAGTTCGATCAGAAATTAATCCTTAGGCCAATTCAGCTCTCTGCCATTAAATTGTGAGCTCGATATACGTTACAGGCGGGTGATTATTTCTTTCATAAATATGCTGCATGTACTGTATTTTATGTGAGTCTAATATTATTATATGCTGTGAAACAAATAAATGACGAAGCTGTTATATTTTGCAACGTTAAAAATCAGTGCTATTCAAAGAAATATGAACACAAAATTCATAAACTAAAAAAATTATATTTCTGGAATTTTTCGCGTACCCCTTACTGGCGCCTCGCGTACCCCTTGGGGTACGCGTACCACAGTTTGAGAACCCCTGCTGTAGGTCAAGCTCTTCCGTCATTCCATAAAGGGCAGCTAAATTACATGAGTATACTCCTTGAACGGCTAGCAACTTTGTGATTCATGTCCTCTGTTATATGCGTCTTTGTGAATTGTTTGAATTGCGTAACTTGTACAATGTACGCATTACTTTTGCATGTGCAGTGCAAACACTGTGCGCTGTACGTGTACAGCACAGTGCGTTTGCAGGCATTTCATTAAAAAATCATCATCATCATCATTACTATCATCACCATCACCACCACCATCATTCGCGAGAAACAATACGTACGGCTGTTGAAGGTCGTATGATGCGTTTTCCGCTCATGTACTTGACGCCCTGGCCGTTCGAGTTGCACAGAAAGACCTTGAAGAAGATGAGAGGAGGGAAAGTCTCTCCACCGAATCTATGACAGAACATGACAACGGAGAAGATGAAACAAAGCAAAGATCACAACAACAACAAAATTCATGAATTCAAATCACACAACTGATGTTTGGTGCCTTGGAACTGGAAGGTTCCGGGTTTGAATCCCAATCAAGCTGCCGGGAGTGCTTCTGAGTAGTATCTTGAAGAGGCGCTATAACAAGTGCACATACATACATGCATACCTGGTTGGGAGAGCTGAGTCTCTCCAGAAGTAGCATAATAAGAATCTGCTATTGAATAAAATTTGCAGATTCTCAGCAACATCATTCTCTGCTTCAATGTCATAATACTATGGATTAATTGAATATAATTGAATAATAATTATTGTCTTAAATCAAATTCTTCTTACATTAATATGTAAAGAGACATGTTGATGTTTGAGATATATTAATGATCAATGTATTGTATATGTATTTTAATTTATTTAATTCTCATGGATTCCTTATAATTTATGCATCACTGATTCACTATGTTCCAATTTTCAAATAAAAAAACTGCCATATTTAGCCGTGTTTGTGCTGGGAGCTCTTCTGAGTAGTTTACCTTGAAGGTGCATAAAAACTCAGTAACAATTATGTAACATCAACCTTAAAACTTTTTATCCTAGCTTAAAAAGATTAATGCGAATAGCTCTCCACTTTCACTTAGCTATAGCAAAGTGTGATGAGGGTTTGAACCTGAATCGGATGTTGACTTTCATGCATGGATCTTTAAGGAGTTCCGCTTCTTTGGAACAGATCCTGCGGAGAATTTCCAGCGGAAGAGAGTTCTCCTGTAACACAGACCAGTTGAAGAAATCAACAAGAGAGAATTTTAAAAGTGAATTGTTCAAGTAAATTCAATTAAATCAAGGGTATTATGACAGTGAAACCCAATTTGGTGTTTGAACAAAACCAACAGACGGGAAAATATAGGATGAAATATAAATGGGACAGGAAACAATTTAGGATAAAAATGCAACAGGAAAGAAAAGAATAGGATAGTATAGAACAAGGAGAGATAGGTTAGGAAAGGATAGTAGTTATCCAGCAACTCTTTCATTGTTCTCTCGCCTCAAACCCTGTCTTTTCTCTCAGTAATCAATTGCACTGGAAATGCATCTCAAAAAGCCTTTTGCTAAGAGAAGTGCTTTATAAATGGTCATATACAATACAATGCAGTACTAGGAGTGAAGTGAGACTCTAAAAAAATTAAGCTTGGGGACGTTCTTACTGCCGCTCGAACAGCATGCTTAAGAAGTCGAAAGATGCGTTGATTTCTGTAGGACAACCAGGTTGACTCGATGCATTGAACGCTGCGAATGACAATCATTCTGAAAAAAATCGACCGCATCAATCATAAAAATTATTCATTTAACTGTATGTTATGATACAGTTACTCAATGATCAGAAGCCAGCAGCGGAACTTGTCAATAAGACAATATTATGATTAGGTACTGTTACGATAATTAATTACTACACATTTAACAAGATAATTATGATTAAATTGTAACTATTATTGCTATCAAGTGCCACTATCTTTAAGTTCTTTCTTAAGAACCTAAAAACTGTTTTTTTAGCCGTGGTAGGGCCGAGAGCGCTTCTGAGTAGCCTACCTTTAAGAGGCGCTATATAAATTTCCGAAATAAAATAAATAAATAAATAAATTCAGATTTACTTGATTATATCTAATCCATGGCCAAAGATGAATGCTATGGTGCTTAGTAATTGAGATTCAAGGACTGCCTAATCTCAACATGTTGTTCTATGACCAAGTTGTTTGTACCATAAAAAAATCTAATTTTATCATTTTCATATCACACAACCATATCTCGCTCACAATCACATGAATTGAGCATTTCAATAACAACCAATAGCATTATTTCTAACTGACTCAAATGTATTGTGTTGAAACATTTATAAAGCGCCTATGGTAGGGTGCACCGTTCAGAGGCGCTCCCAGTGCACAAGGCCCCCGCGAGAAGAAGCAGATTTTGAGAAGAGACAGAGCAGAGGAGAGACTACCAGCAAGAAGTCTAGACCGAACAGAAGGAGAAAGGGCATTCCAAAGAGAAGGACCAATTGAGACAAATGATCGAGACTGAGCCATAGCAGTTCTAGACCGAGGAACCAAGAGGAAGCAAATGTAGCAATATTCTCTTCGTGTAATAACATCACCTAAAGCAGTGCTTCTACATCTTATGACTAAATACACTGTCCTCAACACAACACAACATAACACAACACACATTCTACTAATACTTCAATAATTAGAATCAAAACACAAGCAGAAATTTTAAAAAAAATGCATGTGAGAAAAATGCGTGCGTGTGATGGTACAAAAAAGAATGTGCAACATCACAACACCAGACAAAATTAATGATTGAGATGGTGACCGGTGCGGACCAGTGATGATGTTTGTTTGTGCACATGTTATAGCGTCCCTTCAAGATTCCCACTCAGAAGCGCTCCCGACTACAGCAAGTACACTGAGCAATTGCGAGTGAAGGACTTGCCCAAGGTCCCTATATATGAGGTAGATTCGAACTTGCAACCCTCCGGCTGAAAGGCAACGAACATGCCCACTACACCATCACGCCCCACATTTGGTTCAGTATGGGTAGGAGTAGGCCTACCCCCCAATGATGATGCTGTACAAATGTACATGGTACAGCTGATAGGCTGAATGGTCTACAAATTTTAGTGATGAGGTGATAAATGATAACTAAGAACAAACACAGCTGCTTAAAAAAAGTATAACAGCACATACGAATAGGACAATTCACAACGAATTAATTTCAAAATGAACTTACTCAAGTCGCATTCCATTGTGAATTAAGTCTTTAAAAATTACAAATACACATTCGTACAAATATTATAAAAGATCAATATTTGACATGAGTACAGATCTTGTCCAGTGTGCCATGGGTTCGTTAGTTAATTCCTAATTGAGACTCTTGTCTGTACTATTATATCTGTCCTTAATGCTTATAATTTACCATGCGTAGTCTATGAGTAAATTAGCAAATTAATAGGTTAAAAGAGGCCGTCATTTAAATATTAAAATAGCTATCAGAAAATCCAATGAGCTGTAGTTTTCGCTAGCTGTAGAATGACGTCATGTGAAATCTATTTTATCGTTTTTCTTCAATATTCTGGTGTGATAACTTTATACAAGTTAACATTGAAAGCAATTTTTACCCTGGTAAATAGCATGGTAGAATAATTTTGGGAATAACAATAGTATCTGGGACCTAAGTGTCACTTAGGATTGGGCTAGGCGTCGTGAGTGTCGGTTAGAATCAGGTCAGGCGTCATCGGGACGGTTGTTAGGATTAGGATGGTCAATAGATGCTGTCCAAAGATATGGTATGAGTCAGTCACCGATACTATGATTATGTTTTTGATAGAAATTACTTTGGGCGTTTCATTAAGACCGTAAAACAACTCAAGCTTACTCGTCGAACGTTAATGGCGAGGATACTGGCTGTGGTGGAAGTCGGTGACCGGCTGTCACTTGCCGAGATGAATTCCTGTCGAATTCTCGACTTGCACCGTTTCGACGCTGCTCCATTGCCATCTGAAACCAATACTGAGGACTGTGCAGTCGCTGACCTCCGTCAAGTTGGTTTGATATTCACGTTTGATATTCAGACATTCGGTATGGAAAGCCGAAGGTAAAATTCATATTGAAAAATCATCTTAAAACCGTACATATGCATAAGATTTTCACACCAAAGAACCATTAGTCAACAGTTATTGACCTAGCCAATCAGAAAATAATTTTAGACTGATTTTATCAGGTGGGTAAGTGGGTCAAATGCGGGTCCAAACACGGGGAAACACCATTTTAACACATTTTCTCACTATGTGTGTGACATTAATTTTTCTTTCTTCAGTTTTGCATTTTCTATGATGAGTTATCTACCTAGGCAATCAGAAAATAATCTTAGACTGATTTTATCAGGTGGTAAGTGGGTCAAATGTGGGTCCAAACACGGGGAAATATCAATTTCTCCTATTTTCTCACTATGTGTGTGACATTAATTTTTCTATCTTCAGTTTTGCATTTTCTGTGATGAGTTATCTACCTAGGGAATCAGAAAATAATCTTAGACTGATTTTATCAGGTGGGTAAGTGGGTCAAATGTGGGTCCAAACACGGGGAAACACCATTTTAACACATTTTCTCACTATGTGTGTGACATTAATTTTTCTTTTTTCATTTTTGCATTTTCTATGATGAGTTATCTACCTAGGCAATCAGAAAATAATCTTAGACTGATTTTATCAGGTGGGTAAGTGGGTCAAATGTGGGTCCAAACACGGGGAAACACCATTTTAACACATTTTCTCACTATGTGTGTGACATTAATTTTTCTTTTTTCAGTTTTGCATTTTCTATGATGAGTTATCTACCTAGGCAATCAGAAAGTAATCTTAGACTGATTTTATCAGGTGGGTAATTGGGTCAAATGTGGGTCCAAACACGGGGAAATATCAATTTCTCTTATTTTCTCACTATGTGTGTGACATTAATTTTTCTTTCTTCAATTTTGCATTTTCTGTGATGAGTTATCTACCTAGGCAATCAGAAAATAATCTTAGACTGATTTTATCAGGTGGGTAAGTGGGTCAAATGTGGGTCCAAACACGGGGAAATGTCAATTTCTCCTATTTTCTCACTATGTGTGTGACATTAATTTTTCTTTCTACAGTTTTGCATTTTCTGTGATGAGTTATCTACCTAGGCAATCAGAAAAGAACCTCAGACTGCATTTATCAGGTGGGTAAGTGGGTCAAATGTGGGTCCAATCACGGGGAAACACCATTTTGACACATTTTCTCACTATATGTGTGACATTAATTTTTCTTTTTTCATTTTTGCATTTTCTATGATGAGTTATCTACCTAGGCAATCAGAAAATAATATTAGACTGATTTTATCAGGTGGGTAAGTGGGTCAAATGCGGGTCCAAACACGGGGAAACACCATTTTAACACATTTTCTCGCTATGTGTGTGACATTAATTTTTCTTTTTTCAGTTTTGCATTTTCTGTGATGAGTTATCTACTTAGGCAATCAGAAAATAATCTTAGACTGATTTTATCAGGTGGGTAATTGGGTCATATGTGGGTCCAAACACGGGGAAATATCAATTTCTCCTATTTTCTCACTATGTGTGTGACATTAATTTTTCTTTTTTCAGTTTTGCATTTTTATGATGAGTTATCTACCTAGGCAATCAGAAAATAATCTTAGACTGATTTTATCAGGTGGGTAAGTGGGTCAAATGCGGGTCCAAACACGGGGAAACACCATTTTAACACATTTTCTCACTATGTGTGTGACATTAATTTTTCTTTTTTCAGTTTTGCATTTTCTATGATGAGTTATCTACCTAGGTAATCAGAAAATAATCTTAGACTTATTTTATCAGGTGGGTAATTGGGTCAAATGTGGGTCCAAACACGGGGAAATATCAATTTCTCCTATTTTCTCACTATGTGTGTGACATTAATTTTTCTTTCTTCAATTTTGCATTTTCTGTGATGAGTTATCTACCTAGGCAATCAGAAAATAATCTTAGACTGATTTTATCAGGTGGGTAAGTGGGTCAAATGTGGGTCCAAACACGGGGAAACACCATTTTAACACATTTTCTCACTATGTGTGTGACATTAATTTTTCTTTTTTCAGTTTTGCATTTTCTATGATGAGTTATCTACCTAGGCAATCAGAAAGTAATCTTAGACTGATTTTATCAGGTGGGTAATTGGGTCAAATGTGGGTCCAAACACGGGGAAATATCAATTTCTCTTATTTTCTCACTATGTGTGTGACATTAATTTTTCTTTCTTCAATTTTGCATTTTCTGTGATGAGTTATCTACCTAGGCAATCAGAAAATAATCTTAGACTGATTTTATCAGGTGGGTAAGTGGGTCAAATGTGGGTCCAAACACGGGGAAATGTCAATTTCTCCTATTTTCTCACTTTGTGTGTGACATTAATTTTTCTTTCTACAGTTTTGCATTTTCTGTGATGAGTTATCTACCTAGGCAATCAGAAAATAACCTCAGACTGCATTTATCAGGTGGGTAAGTGGGTCAAATGTGGGTCCAATCACGGGGAAACACCATTTTGACACATTTTCTCACTATATGTGTGACATTAATTTTTCTTTTTTCATTTTTGCATTTTCTATGATGAGTTATCTACCTAGGCAATCAGAAAATAATAT